>CM014273.1:52677895-52697843 GCA_004135705.1 Alloteropsis semialata
GATCATCGGCAAAGCTTTCCGGTCCGGGTACTATTGGCCATCCGCTGTGGCCGATGCAGAAGAAATCGTGAAGACTTGCCAGGGCTGCCAATTCTTTGCCCGGCAAGCTCATGTCCCCGCAATGGTCCTCAACACCATACCGCCCTCTTGGCCCTTCGCATGCTGGGGGCTCGATATGGTTGGACCACTCAAGACTGCGCCAGGAGGTTTCAAGTATCTCTACGTGGCGATCGACAAGTTTACCAAGTGGATTGAAGTCAAGCCGCTAGTCAACGCTACAGCAGCAAAGGCGGCCGAGTTCATCCAAGACATTGCTCATCGTTTCGGCGTCCCAAATCGCATTATCACTGACCTCGGCTTAGAATTCACAGGAAGCGAGTTCTTTGATTATTGCGACAACCTGGGAATCGGAGTCCGCTACGCGTCCGTGGCGCATCCATGAACCAATGGACAAGTTGAGAGAGCTAACGGCCTCATACTCCATGGTCTCAAGCCAAGGCTCTATGAACCACTCAAAAAGTACGGCGGCAAGTGGGTGCAAGAATTGCCAGCCGTGGTATGGGGGCTGAGAACCCAGCCTAGCCGCGCGACGGGACAATCACCTTTCTTTCTGGTCTATGGCTCAGAAGCAGTACTCCCGGTAGACATCGAGTACAATGCTCCAAGAATTCAAAACTACACGGAGGAAGCAGCAGAGCAAAGTAGGGCAGAGGATGTGGACATGCTAGAAGAGGCGAGGCTAGCCGCGTTGATCAGGACAACCACGTACCAGCAAGGACTCAGGAGGTATCATGACCAAAACATCCAAATGCGGTCATTTAACATTGGTGATTTGGTTCTTCAGAGAATTCAGAGTACAAAAGATCAGCACAAGCTGTCCTCTCCTTGGGAAGGTCCGTTTATAGTATCAAGGGTCATCGGTCCGGGTACTTATCAGCTACAACGGGAAGACGGAACAGAGGTGCCCAATGCTTGGAACATTGAGCACTTGCGTCGTTTCTACCCTTAAAGAAGTTATTAGAGTTTCTTAAAAGTCAGTAAACAGTCAGCCTTCTTTATGTAATGATATCGGCTTCTTAGCCTAATAATAATTGTGTGTCAATATTCCATTGTCTTCAAGCTTGGAATTCAGATACAGTCTTGCAAATTTGAATCATCCTGGTTTGTTTAAAAACAATCTAGAAAGGGTTGTTTCAAATGCCATTTACTTTCTGTTTTACACAGAAGGATCGGGCGCATCTTTTTTGAGTCATCCTGGGTTGTTTAAAAACAATCTAGAAAGGGTTGTTTCAAATGCCATCTACTATCTGTTTTACACAGAAGGATCGGGCGCATCTTTTTTGACTCATCCCCGGTTGTTTAAAAACAATCTAGAAAAGGGTTGCGTTCAAAAAGCCATCTACTTTCTGTTTCACACAGAAAGATCGGACGCACTTATTTTTGAATCTAGTCGAGTTGTTTAAAAACAATCCAGGAAAACTACATTCAAATGCCATCTACTCTTTGTTCCACACAGAGAGATCGGGCGCACACAATCAGATAAACAGATACTTTTTGTTAATAAAAACATTAAGTATTTACATCTAAAACCAAGTTCTTTACAAAGGGTTTTCTTACAAAAGAGGCTCGAGAACTTAAGAGGAGATACAATCTTCTCTACAGTGTCCTTCTCCTCCTCCATGTAGGTATCATACATGGCCCGGGTACAAGCCGGGTTGATTCTTCCTTCAGTAATACCTAAAGGCTGTGAAGGAAACCATGACCGGACAACCCCGAGTACTTGCTTAGTACACGAACGGGCGATCTGTTGGCAATACACCTTCACCTGCCCAGGAGTTGCTCGAAGGCGATCAAGGAGAGGAGGAGTAACACTTCCTGCGGGTACTTTTGCGTAAGCATTTACCAATGGCAGGGCGGCTTCTTTCCAAGACTCAATTTCCGCGCCACGACGATTGACTTCTACGCGAAGAGCCTGGATTTCGCCCTCTTGGTTGCGGATCTTGGTCAGGTCTTCAATAAGTTGGGCATCGGCATGTTGGCGCATCTTTTGCTCTTCAGCAAGATCAGCCATACACTCCGATTCTCGCCGCTCCGCCTGAATTGCACGCTCTTGCTCCCGATAAAAGCGGTTCTTCATATCGATGAACTCGCCCTTTAATGTTTCAACGCGCTTGTTACTGTCTGCAGACAACACATCTTATTCTATTCATTATATGATTTACAGAGAAGAAGTACTCGGTGTACACACCTGAGAGTTTTTGTCGTAAAGATTTATTCTTTTCAACAATGTCATCGCGCTGGTCCTGGTACAAGTTGATCTTCTTGTATGCCTCATCCAGTTCTCGGTGGAATTTGGCACGTTCTTAGTCCCAAGCTGCTTGTCCCTTGGCCAGATCAGCTATGGCTTTCTCAGCGCGAGCAATGGACGTGCTGGCTCTCCGAAGCATCTCAGATTTCTAATGAGATCATACAAGTATACTCTACATCCAGAATAAAGGAGGCAGGGTTGATTAAAGTACAAAGGAGATAAGTATTTACAAGACTAAGCTATTTCTACTAACCTCTGTGAGCTTGGAGAGTTGTTTGTACAGCTCGGCAGCCTTCTCCAGATCTCCATGGTCAACTTCCGAGTTGAATAAGAAGGCGTCTTCATCTTCATTTACGTCGACGCCGGGTGTGCCGGTGAAGATCTGGAATGGCTCTGGTGAAGGCTCGCGGGATTTCTTTTGTTCCCAGATGATCTCTTCAATATCTGTTTCCTTCTCCAGGCTTGTGGCGGCGTCCAGCTCCGCAGTCTGCAGGCTCGCCATCCGGATACTTTCTGTGGCTCTGGGCCATGATCCAGATGCCGAAGTACTCGGAGCGGCTTGTTCTGGAACCTGGGCTGGCGGTGTGACGTTGTCGCTTGGTGCTTGGGGGTGGAGCTGTGGAGGTGCCTGGGGGCTTGGTCCTGCTCCTCCTCCTATTTTCATGATTGGAGTCTTTGGTACATCTGTCGGGGCAGGAGTAGGCGGACGGCTGCATAACAACTGAAGATTAGCAATATTCCAATTTCAAAATTTGGCTCTATTAAGGTTGGGTGATTTACCTGGCAAATTCCATATTGAATTCAGGTTCATCCACAACAAAGTCAAAACCGCCAGAAGGGTTGTTTTGAGGTCCTTGAAGCTCTTCCGACTGAGCGGGTTCTTCTTGTTGAGGATTCTGCAATCATACATTCAATTCGAAAACAACTCGGCAAGAGGCAAGAACCAAGATTTTTTGCAAATAAGACAATTGGAGTACCTTGGGTGGAGATGACTGCAGTGGGATTCCAACCGGAATCTCCACATTGGTTTCAGGCTCTGCTTCAGGTGCCTCTGCTTCATCAAGAACAGTATTTGATGATTTCTTCAATGAAGGAGACACTTTCTTCCGCAGAGCCCGTTTCTTCTTGGGCATTGGTGGACTTGGGGCATCTTCAGTACTAGGTCTTTTCAGGTCTGATCCTCCTTGCCCAAGTATTTTCCCAGGAGGTGGTCGGGGTGTATCATCATCAAAATCGGATCCTTCCTCCAGAATTACCTCATCCATGTCTGGTGCTGCTTTCTTCTTCCCTTTCCCTGAACTTTCAGCAGTTTGCTGGGGCGAGGGAGATTCAGGCAACCCAGATTGGTTCTCTGCTATTTTCGAAGACGAGGAAGCAAGTCTGGTCCGCAATTTCTGGCATTGGATAACACAGCAATTGATTGGTTGTCAAGAAGCAAGAAGGTGTAAATCAACAATGGTATTCGGGTTGTTTTCAAGCTTACCAATGGCGAGGGACGACTTGCCGAGTACTCGGGTACCCGGCGTGGCAGATCCTGGGCATCCATGAAAAGTGCCTGGACGCGGACGGCGACTTCATCTGACGACAAATCGCTGGTCGAGATCCTGGTCGGGTCTTTGGGGCCTGTATATTCATAGCCAGCGTGCACCCGCTTCTGGCAGGGTTGTACGCGCCGGCGCAGAAAAGAACTGGCGATCCCGATGGTGGTTAGGCCTTGATCCTTCAAAGTAGCAATCATCTTCAGAAGCCTGGCAATTCCATCAACCTTATCCCTATCGAGGGATTCAGTCCATGAATCTTGTGGCCGAGGCAGATGACCGGAGTGTTTGGACAGCCTTGGGGGCTGATTCTCCACATAAAACCACTTGTCATTCCAGTCCTTTATGGAATCATTCATCTTGAAGTCAAAGTATACGTTCTTCATTCCCTGACGAAGCTGAAATCCAGCACCCCCGACTACTTTCTCTGGGGAGGATTTTACACGGAAAAGGCAGCGGAAGAGGTTGAAGTGGGGATCGATCCCCAGGAAGGTTTCGCAGAGATGAATGAAGAGGGAAATTTGAAGAATGGAATTGGGGTTGAGATGAATCAATTCTAATTTGTAGTAAGAAAGAAGCCCTCGGAGGAAATCATGAGCGGGGAGGGCGAATCCGCGTTCATAAAAAGCAACAAAAACCACGATTTCGTGGATTTCTTCGAAAGGCCAGGCCTTACCAGCATCGGTGCACCAACAGGAGATTGATTTATTTAGAAGATAGCCTTGCTCTACAAGACTCTGCACCATCTCGTCTGTTGCCTTGGATGGCTTCCAGGCAAGAGCCGGCGTAGGGGAGTTCTTGAACACCGGCATATCTGTGGTTGGGATCTTGGATTTCTTTTTACCCGTGGCGGATTTGCTCTCAGTAGGCTTGCTGGATGCAGGTTTCCGATCCATCCTGCCAGACGAGACTTTGGATTTGACTCTCGAATGGGGCTTGAGTGGATTGGGGATTGCGCGCGGAGGTGAAAAGAGTTTGAGGATTTCAGTGGTGAAAGCGACGGCGGCGGGGAGGAGAATACGAACGGTTCACCCTCTGTCTTATAAGATTGAAGCGGTAACCCTAAGCGTATTTTCAGTAACCTGTTTTCCAAAATACACCAACACTTATGCATTCAATGTTACAAACCAGATGCATATTTGTGCGGCCATTTCCTAATGAGCTAGGTCATTTTTCTGATGAATTTTCATTCTCGGGGGCTGATGCTTAATAGGATTTATTTCCATATTAAAGAATATACATATTTCAACAGAAGTCTTTAAGCTTATTGTCATCTGCTTTAAGCTTGGGGGCTGGGGGGAAATAGTATATTTCTTTTGGAAAGTTTTTTCAATAAAGACCCTGGAATTATTTTTAATCCTTGAAAACATTTCTAGGCTCGGGGGCTAGACGCATAATAGGTCCATCTTTTTTCAAAAGCTGGATACCATTATAGTAAATGGGAAAGTTTTTGCATCAATCTTGGTTCATGAACCAAGGCCCGAGGGTTGGCTGCAAAAGAAGTCGGCAAAGGAGCACATCATGTTCACTTCTGAAGGTTTTCAACAAGCAAGACAACGAGGAAACAACTTGGCTGATGTTGAAACCGTTGAGAAACAACCCGGCAGGCGTGAAGACATGAAGGGCTTGATGGTCCAGGATCCATGGGAGTCCTCATGGGCCACAGTCCCGTTAGGAAATTGGGCCGGCAACTCTGACTGATACAAGGAAGGAGCGTACAGCTTAAGGAAACTAGTCGGGTACTGGGAAACAACCCGGCCTACTCATGTTAGGACTCCGTGTATTGTATCCGACTAGGAGTTTGTATTTCTTGCCTTGTAGACCCTGTCTCCCGAGTATATAAGGTGAGGCAGGGATCCCTTGTAAAATCATAACCATCAATACGAGAAGATCCACCATACAGGACGTAAGGTATTACGCTCTCTACTCGAGGCGGCCTGAACCTGTCTAAATCGTCTCGTGTTCACCATCGTGCTTCTGGTTCCGGCGAGGCCCTCACGAACAACTCGACTACTTAGGGACCCCCCATAGTAGGCTAGCCGGTATAAAAAACCGACACCACGTGTCAGCCTGTGTGCTTTTCTCATTTTTGGAATTTATGATAATTTCAGAATTAGGATTTATTTAAGAAAATTCATAATAAATTGATCCTAGCTCAGAAAATTATGAAACCAGTTTCTATAATTTTCTAAAATCATGATCTACACGTTAGAATAGGAGTTGAGTGCTTTTGGCTCTTCTTGCTTCTCTTTTGGAGTTTATTTGAATATAGGTTTCGATGTATTTCTTTTCTCGTGATTAGGATCAGCTGAGGAGGAACAAGGAGGAGACGGCTACTACTACCACCACTCTGAAGAACAAGCAGAAGAGGACTTCTACCAGATGCAAGGTTCACGCCCATCCGCTTTGAATCCTATTTAGGCATTGCAACTAGTATGCTAGCGCTTTACTTTATCGCATGATGATGATTATGACCAATTGCATAGCCTTGTTTAATTACCGTATTCCTTGATAAACCTGCTATACTTGATGCTATGCTTGCATGTGTTATGGGATGGTTGTGGTAGGATTCTTGGCGTGTGTGGGGCAAAATCCCAGGAAAGGAGTAAGGGGTTTTGGGAACTTTGCGGGGGTGAGCAGATTAACTCGATCTTCGTATCGAGGGCTGGGGTGTGTACTTGGGCACATCCTACGGAGTACCTGTGGCGGGTACATGTTCTTTGTGTTACTTGAGGAGTTTGGCGGCAATACCTGTAATGGGTGCGCGAGCGGACCACTGGAGGTGGATACGCTATTTGACGGTGACGCTCACCCCGGCACCAAAAACCGAGTTGGATTGGCAACTGGAGGAAGGAAAGTCGTGCCCACCACTTACATCTACGGGGCGTGTTCCAATCAGCCTAGTTAAGTGTGGTACTCGGACTGTAAGGAGTTAGCGGAAATGTGTAGGAGAACTGGCGCTGGCCTTTATCCCCTGAAAGAGGTTCATACCCAAGACTTGGCCACCGCGGGGTAGACCATCACAGTTCTCGTACACCGAGTTGCATCTTCAGTGTATCCTAAGCCGGGAAAAGCAGGAGGGTACCGTTCACTGGGTAGGGTCTGTGCTATGCGTTGTGTTTCAAGTTGGCGACGGTCGGCTTTGCAGCCCGAGTGGTTCCAGGGGTACAAACTCTGCATAGTATAATCTTTACGTAAAGCCGTGTCCACGGTCAAGGACAGCCTTCCGACCTTCCTTTCCGCCATTGTTTTAGGGACTTCTACCTCCCCTCTAGAGTAAGGCCTGCCTCGAGCAGTTGAGATGCGAAGGGTGGGAGCTTTCGCATCGCCTAGAGAGTGAAGAGTGGAAGATGCTTGGTGACGGGTACCTGGTGCGCCAGGATTGCTCGTAGGTGTTGTGAGAATGGTTTTGGGATGAAGATGCTGCTTGCATAGGAATAACCTTAAGCCTATCTTTGATATTTCTTATACTAGAATTAGGCCACTTAAAGCTTGCATTACGGATGGTGACGTGGAACTGTTCCATTCCTTGGGAACAGCTTGTGACGATGCAAGATATGAATCGGAGTATGATAACAATGCTGATGGCTGGTACAATTGAGGATGCTGCTGCGCTCGAGCTGAAGAGCCTGTGGGGATGATCGCCAAGACAGAAGACTAGCTACCATCTCGTTTAGTATTTCCTATTGTCGAATTTAGCCCAAAGGGCTTGTAATAATCGTACTTTCAGAGTTATCCATTTATATAAGACATTTATGTAATGTTTATGCTTAAATTCGAAGTATGGATGTGATATTCCGCTGGAATGAGTTTTGTACATGTTAGCTGTTGATTCTGGGACTAACACAATGGTACAGGGAGTCGGGTTCTTAGAAATAAGAATCCAGGTCGTTTCAGTTGGTATCAGAGCCATGCTTGACCGTAGCACGTAGCCTTAGGATTGGACGACTAGATTATTTAGATCTAAATGATTCTATTACTATAATACCCTGTTATGTTTGAAAAACTTCTCTCTTATTACAAAATTTTCATCTCACCTTCGCTGACCTCTTCTCGTAACCTTGCAGGATGGCAGCATACGAAGAAATCGCCACCCCAGTCGAGATCACAGAACTTGAGTTCGGAAGGTACCACCAGGGAGTCATCGAGTGGTTGGAAAGAATCATTGGCTCGGTGAACATTCCAAAGGAAAAGCTCCATTACACCGCAACAATGATGACCCAGGGACCCCACGAATTCTACACAGCTGCAGTCACCATGACACCTTCCCTAGAGATAGGTATCGGTGGGTTGACTACGGAGGGCTTGGGAGTCACTCTCTGCACCGCAATTCATATGACTGCAAGAAAGATGTTGCAAAGATTTCTAACAGGCCATTGGGAACTCGGGTTCAACGACACCATCTTCAGCCTCTTTCCTCGTACACTGGAAGGCGCCGAGAACTACGCCCAAATTGTAGAGGAGATGGAACAAGAGCCGTTCACAATGGTGGGAGACCAAGCACAGCAGACTGGACGTTACCTCTTACTCCTAGACCAGTACCTCACCAGGCTTGAGAGAGAGTCAAGAGTCCGATCGGCAGCATGTTGGGCTTCCTGAATGAAAACTGAGCCTATGAGATGGAGAATGCTAAGATCAAAAGGGAGATGAGATACGAAGAAGAAAGGAACCAAGCCCTTCAATACACCATCAACAAGCTGACTCAGAACTACGAGTATGACAGGAGACAGAAAGAGAAGAACGAGGAAGAGCTCGAGAGGCTAAGTAAAGAGAACCAATACTTAAGGACCCAGCTGAACTTCCAAACACTGCGAGTCAAGAATCTAGAAAGGGGCAAGCAGTTAGCTCAAAGTGACCTAGCAAAGGCCAAAGAAAAGATCGAGAGCTTGGAAGGGCTGATGGTAGTGAAAGATCACCTTAAAGGAGTTGCTGAGAAGAAATATGAAGAACTGCTCCAAAAAGATCAGGACAACATTGCAAACATCGCCCACCTCACAAGGGCAGGAATCTATCTCAAGGACAAGGTTTAGAGGACCATGCTAGGGTGGATGGAGTCTGATGAAGCTAGAGTGGAAGAACTCAAGGAGATCAAAGGAGATGCACCTTTCCGCCTCAGGAAGGAAGATTTCAAACTACCACCCACCTTGCCACCGTTCCCACTCTGCAAACATGAGAGTCTACCACGTGCAACCGAAACCAAGGCTGTGAAGGAAGCACGGAAACTACTGAAGGCACTGCTTGATGCTGAAGAGAAAGGGAATGGAGACCTGATCACTTACAAGAAGGCGAAGACAGATGAGTACTTTTAGAAATAATGTAATAGGATTAGAATAAATGTATTAGGCTTTGGAGTAACTTATGTACTCATGAGATGTCTTTATGAGTTGTACCCTCCCCATGATGTATCCATGAGTAGTAGTCATGAGTCTACCTTGTACTATGTTGAAGTGGAGTCCACTCGCACAAATCATGTCTCGTTATGTGTCTCGATGTTAACCTTATCCTAAAGGCATTAGGAGTATGCCTTAGGAAGGTACCATGTAATGAAATGAATGAATGATGCTTCTTATGGTGTTAATTGCTTTTTCATGGCTTTCCATCTTGAGTGTACATTTCTTATATAATTAAATACCTTGTTTGTACTTACTCCACTTGTAAGATAGATTGAGTTATCCTAACCTTAGTAACCCCATGTCTGTTCCGTGCAGAACCATGACAACCTGTCGAGTTGAGCGCATGCTAGCAAATCGTGCTGCTACTGAAGCCTCTAGGGCGGAGGCTTCCAATGCCAACCGCGGAGGCCGTGGCGCAATCGAACCTGCTGCACCAGTCAATCCACCAGCTCCGGGAGAAGTGATACCTGATGCAGTCCCAGCACCGCAACCCCAGGAGAATGCACCAATACCACCTCAGAACAACATACCACCAGCGCCAGTTCACAATCTCGTTGAAGTGACGGCAACTCAGACACAGCTCCTACAGCGTATGGCAGAAGCCATGGTGAACATTGGGAATCCACGTGCGAATGTTCAGTGCCAAGACCCCCAAGGAGAAGATCTATCCAGGAAGATCGAGAGGTTCATCAGGCTGAAGGCACCCACCTTTGACTTCTCCAATGATCCGATCGATACATTCGACTAGCTGAGGACTATTGAGTCTAAGCTTGATTTGACCAACTGCACAGAAGATAAGTGCGTGGCTATAGCAGCACATCAGCTGGAGGGCTCGGCTAAGGCTTGGTGAGATAGCTACTGTGAGACTCACCCAGCGCCAGATACCATCACTTGGCTTGAATTCACTGAAGCTTTCCACGAGCATCATGTGCCTCACGAGCTGATGGTGAGAAAGGCCCATGAGTTCTGCACGATGAAACAAGGAACAATGAGAGTGGAAGAGTATGAGAGGCACTTCACGAAGACGCTGAGGTATGTCAAAGATGAGGTGTGCACTGAGGAATCAAAGATGTTCTGGTTTCACCGTGGATTGCACTACAGAATCAGGCAACTTGTGTCAGCTACCAAGAAGTCATATCGTCACTTGGTGAACCATGCCATGGAGATTGAGAAAGAGAGGCCTGGCCATGAAGTTCGTATGAAGGACAGGAAGAGAAAGTTTGAGCACCCATCACGTGACAGGCACCGGTACCAATAGGGAAGGAACTTCCAACCCCGCCCAGGAGGTTCGTTCCAATCAAGAGGAGGCTTACAGCAGAGGAACCAATTCTGACCAGGACAGGGACAGATGACACGCAGCTTTGGAGGTGGAAACAACAACTTTCAGAACAATGGGAACCGCAGCTATGGGAATCAGGCAACCACAGGAAACAATTGGAGGCCCAACAACACCGCTCCAAAGGAAGGGAATGCTAGCAGTCTCACGCCCTTCGCTTGCTTTGCTTGTGGGAAGCCGGGACACCGAGCTGCTAACTGTCTGGAGAAAAGGAACAACCAAGGCTCAGCTGGAAGCAGAGGACCGCCAGGCAAGACCCCGCAGAACAATGCACAAGGAAGGCTAAACCATATGACAATGGAGGAAGCTCAGGATGCACCTGATGTGATGATGGGTGAGTATCCCGTGAACGATACTAAAGCTTTAATTTTGTTTGATACTGGAGCAACTGGTTCTTTCATATCTTCTAAGTTTGTTATACTAAACTCCCTCACACCGGAACCTCGTCCATACCCTGTTACTATATCCTCCCCACTAGGGGAACTTAGATGCGAGTATATGTGCAAAGAAGTAAAGTTGATATTAGGAGGACTTGAGTTCCTAACTGACTTGACAGTGATAAAGTCACGTGGCATTGACATAATCCTTGGAATGGATTGGATGACCAAGCACAAAGGCAGTATATCATGCTCACCAAGAACAGTGACACTAGAACACCCAAGTGGGCATATTGTGACCGTAGAACCTCTAAAGTCAAGTATAGTATCTCAAGTGTATTCCATGAATGACAAGACCGTGGCAGATGTACCAGTTGTCCAGGAATTTCCAGATGTGTTTCCAGAAGAACTACCAGGTTTACCCCCAGATAGAGAGATTGAGTTCGTCATTGATCTGATGCCGGGGACAGCACCAATTGCTAAGAGGCCGTACAGAATGTCGGCAGATGAGCTAGATGAGCTGAAGCTTCACCATGGGCATCGCCAGTACTCTTTGTGAAAAAAAGATGATACATTGAGAATGTGCATTGATTACCGCTCCCTTAACGCAGTGACCATCAAGAACAAATACCCACTTCCCAGAATTGATGATTTATTGGATAGACTCAAGAAGGCAAGATACTTTAGCAAGATTGATTTGTGTTCAGGCTACCATCAGATGAAGATACGAGAGTCAGATATTCCAAAGACGGTTTTCGTGACCTGGTATGGGCAGTATGAATTTGTGGTAGTTTCATTTGGACTCACTAATGCACCTGCATACTTTATGAACATGATGAATAAGGTGTTTATGGAAGAGTTAGATAGGTTTGTTATTGTATTCATTGACACATCCTAGTCTACTCTGAAACTGCGGAAGAACACACCGAGCACTTGAGAATAGTGTTGGAAAGGCTCAGACAACATCAACTCTATGGCAAGTTCAGTAAGTGTGAGTTCTGGTTAGAAGAAGTTGCTTTTCTTGGACACATGTTGACCCCGGAAGGAGTAGCAGTGGATCCAAAAAAGATCACAGTAGTATCCAAGTGGAAACAACCAAAGAATGTCTTAGAAATCAGAAGCTTCCTTGGACTTGCAGGGTATTATCGCCGATTCATTGAGAACTTCTCCAGAATTGCTAAGCCGATGACTGAACTGTTGAAGAACAATGTTCCATTTGTTTGGTCTGATGAATGTGAAGCCAGTTTTCAAGAGCTCAAGAAGCGTCTCACCACTACCCCAGTTCTCACAACTCCAGATAACTGGAAAGACTTCGTAGTATACTATGATGCATCAAGACAAGGTCTTGGATGTGTGCTTATGCAAGAAGGCAAAGTCGTGGCTTATGCATCCCGACAGCTCAGGAAGCATGAAGAGAACTACCCTACTCATGACTTGGAATTGGCAGCCGTAGTGCACGCACTGAAGATTTGGAGACATTATCTGATGGGCAACAAATGCGACATATATACTGATCACAAGAGTTTGAAGTACTTCTTCACTCAGGCTGAGTTGAATACGAGGCAACGAAGATGGCTAGAACTGATTAAGGATTACAACTTGGAGATACACTACCACCCCGGCAAGGCTAATGTCGTAGCAGATGCATTGAGTCGGAAGAACTATTGCAACAATCTTATGATAAAGGAAAGCCAGCCAGAGTTGTATAAGGAAATGGAGAAGTTGAGCCTAGAAATTGTCACCTCCAGCCAGCTGAATGAGATGAGAGTGCAATATGATCTGGAAGATCGTATCCGTGAAGCTCAAAAGGATAGCGAAGAATTAAAGGAAGTAATAGAATCAATACAGAAAGGGCATCTCCTGACCTTCAGAATTGATGACAAGGGAACTGTATGGAAGTGGGATGATATCAGTATGGACTTTATGGTGGGTTTGCCCGTAACACAGAAAGGAAACGACTCGATTTGGGTCATAGTAGATCGTTTGACTAAGGTAGCGCACTTTATCCCAGTAAAAGCAAAATTCGATACAAAGAGGCTCTCCGAGTTGTATATAGATCACATTGTCAGATTACATGGGGCACCCCGAAGCATTATATCCGATAGAGGCTCACAATTCACAGCTAAGTTTTGGAAGCACTTACATGAAACCATGGGAACAAGCTTGGAGTACAGCTCCGCCTTTCATCCACAAACTGATGGACAAACAGAAAGTGTTAATCAGATTTTGGAGGAT
This sequence comes from Alloteropsis semialata, assembly GCA_004135705.1. Lineage (NCBI taxonomy): Eukaryota > Viridiplantae > Streptophyta > Magnoliopsida > Poales > Poaceae > Alloteropsis > Alloteropsis semialata. The sequence goes on from CM014273.1 coordinate 52,691,083, forward strand.
TTGCTTAGGGCATGTGTATTGAACTACAAGGCAGATTGGGAGAAGAGTTTGATACGCTGAGTTCTCATACAACAATAGCTACCAAGCAAGCTTGAAAATGTCACCTGTTGACACCAGATTTTCGCACCAGATATGTTGAGTCATGAGGTGACGTGGTAAGGCTGGTGGACCCATTGAATGGTCAAACAGAAGATGACAGAGAAGGAAGCCGATGCTGAAGAGGAGTCTGATGAGGCAAGAAGTCCGATCTAATGATGGATAAAAGAAGAAGGGCACGTCGGCTAAGAAGGAAGCGTATCAGATGCGGGGACTATTTCCTTTTCAGAAGGCATATGAGAGTCCCGTTTTATGTTAAGCTTAGTTTACTTAGTTCGCAAGTTAGTCTGGTCCGATCAGGACTCTCCATGACCAGGGTATAAATATGAGCCCTCGTCCATTGTAAAAATGATTCTCACAATCAATACAACCCGGCTTCACGCCAAAACCCTAGTAGTAGTTACCGACGAAGCTCATTGGTGGACGGGCTGCATCAGTTCTGATCTCCGGCTTACCAATAAGTTAGTCAATTTATCGAACTAGTATAGGCTTTGAATTGAGGCGCATCGCCCTTTCTCGTTTATACTGTTCAACCGATTTATCTCTGGATAATCAAGATTGATATAGATTCCCTACGTCGGAGCTAGATCAATATTGATTATTCAACAGATTGTCGTTTATCGGATTACACTTTAAGCCTAGATTCCCTACGTCGGAGCTAGGTATCAAGATTAGTCTAGATTCCCTACGTCGGAGCTAGAGTAATCTTGGTTACTAAAGGTAGTCTTTGCGGTTTGTTGGAGTTGCTAGATTGGTTTAGATCTACGCCATGTGAATCAATTCTACTTCTTCAACGGCTTTGAGCATTGGTCTTGGTCCGATTTAAGCAATATTTATCTTACAGCATCGTTCTAGGTCCGATCTTGCTTCGTGGTTTAATCTGGTTGTTCTTTGAGTATTGTATTGGTGTAGATTCCCTACGTCGGAGCTGGATCTTTACAATACGATTAGATTAATCTTTGATTGTCATGCTTGGTCTAGATTCCCTACGTCGGAGCTAGATTCATCTTGATTAGTCAAAGGAAGCTTTGGTTATGCCTTATTGCTATTTGAATGTTAAGTGTGGTGTAGATTCCCTACGTCGGAGCTGGATCTTGCTTAATTATTTGGTAGCATATCTTAGAATCAGAACGAATCTGTTAATGTTTTACCTGTTTATTTTGCTTAATCTGATCAACACCTGTGCGAGCATCTTGTTTAATTGATAGGTTGATGAGTTGAATCTGATTATCTAGCTATCCGATCTGATCATAGCTGGAGAAATCTAGATTCCCTACGTCGGAGCTAGATTTCTCTGAAAAGGCTATAGTCCGATTGGTTGGTTAGATGGTCCGATAAGACGAGTCAAACTGGCAATTAGACAAGGTGGACAATGTATCGGCTTACACTTTGATTATTTAATATCTTGTTTCAAGACACAGCTGATCCATTATTTTACATATTGGCCTTGTTTTATGCTTTATTTCATTATTCAAAAGGCTGATCTGTTATATCAATCAAGGTCCGATCCCGATTGGTCCAATTCTGAGGTCCGATTTGGTGTCTGATTGAGGTCCGATCACTCGGTCCGATTGACGTCATCAATGAGGTCCGATTTTGAGGTCCGATTGGTATCGGCCGACACGTGTCTGATTGGGTCTTGGCTAAAATTCGACGTTACTCCATCGTCTGAAATAGAGCCGGCACAATCAAAGAGCAATTTAACTGTTTATCCCCTTGTCAATTTCAGGTCAAATTGACTGGCACGCTGCGTGTAACACCCTAAAAATTCCCTTTCTAATATAGTAATTAATTTGCTAGTTCTTGTGTGAGCATTCCCGAAATTTAGAAAAATATAAAACCTTTTTAGTAATTAAAATCAACCCTAGGTTTAGAAACTTGTTTGTGCATTTCATGCCGATGCATCGTTTTATTGTTTGAGTGTTTTGTGTGCTAGCCCTAGAGTCCGGAAAACCCAACCTTAACTCGGCCCGTTTTTATTTTCTGTTTCCTTTCTTTCCCGGTGTCCGAAAACCCTAAACCCATATCCTGATCCAGATCCAACCCGAAGTCCAATCCTAAATCCAATCTCGCCGCGGCCCAAAACCAACTCTGCAGGCCCAAGCCTTTTAACCAATCCGGCCCGGCCTGTCTTTTCTTTCTTTTCTCTCTTGGCCCAACCATCCCCTCTTTCTCTGCCCTTGGGCCCTAACAGGTCCAGCCCAGGCCGGACTTCCCCCTCACCTCACGCAGAACGGCAGAGGACCGACGCAGGAACGTCGCCCCCTCCTTTTTTTTCCTTGCGTGACCCCTTCCCTTTCCATCCCCATGCTCGGCCTTTTCTTTTCCCCTCCCTGCACAACGCACGCAGGAGCACATCACGCAGAAACGCAGAACAGACCGTCGCCCCTTCCTTTCATCTTCGACAGAATGAAAACTGCCGCCCCCTTCTGTTCGTGAAAACTGAATGGCAGCAGAAACGTCGCCCCTTCCTCCCCCTAATACCGCGCCCCTTAACTCTCCCAACAGAAACCGCCCCCTTTCAATTCCAGGACCAAAGGAGCTCCTCCCCATCCCCCTCTGGTTCCCCCATGCTCCAATTTCCCAAAATCAGTGCCCTTTCGCCGGATTTCGGGTCGCCGGAGTTCACTGAGTAAGAAACGCCGCCGCCGTCATCTTCCTCCTCCATGGGCGCCCCTCTGATTCTTCCTTCCCTTTGTCGCCTCTCTCTGGTGTGCAGGAATCCAAGGGGAACACACCGACGCCCCGCAGCCCCGGTCCGAGGCCGCAACGTCGACGAACACCCAAAGGGCAGAACCGCCTCTCTCAGAAGCTCTCCAATCTCCCCTGCCTATCCGCCTTAGGTGAGCACGAAGACAGGTTCGCGTCGCCGTCCCGGTTCCGTTTTGCCGCTCACCTCTGAAATTCATGCACCGAGGCCTTGGGGCCCCTGTCCCCGGCGACCTCTGGCCTGCAACAATGGCCGCCGCCCCTGTACAAGCGTCGGTCTTTCCTGTGCTGTCCGACCAGAGCAAGAAGGAAACCCCAGAGCCATCCATCCCCCATCCAACGGCCAGGATTAGATCAAGCTTACCCCTTCGGCGTTTTTTCTAAAGAGACCCTGAGTTTTTCCACAATAAACCCGCCATCCTTTTTCAGTTCAGAGAAACGTCCCTGCTACCCCTCAAAGTCTAGGGTTAATCACGTTTAGGTCCTCGGTTTATCGCAGATTAGACCTTCGTCTTGTTTTTAGCGTAGTTTCTTCACCGTAGATCCGATTAGAGTGATTTTCGCGTTGTTGTGATCGTAGAAATGCGTAGATTAGTTTTATATCCTTTTTGCTTCTGTTTTCATTGTATGATGTACTGTTCTAATAGATATACTTTTGTATGCATGTACTGGCTTGTGATGGATGTATGTGTGGTGATTGGAATGCGTGTTTAGAGTGCGAGCAGTACGAGGCCGGCTTTGATCAAGAGTTTGAAGAATCGGATCAGCAGCAATACTTTGAGGAAGGCAAGTGTAACATGATTTATCCTTGATACCTATTCACCTATTAATCATGTTATTCATTCATGCATGTGTCTAATTTGTTAAACCTTAGGAATGACTAGTTTTGTTTATCCTATATTCCTTGTTTACCCTGGGTTATGCATATGGGTAGATAAGTTAGTTGTGCTTAGCTTGCTTGCCAACCGCTAATGTTCGTTATGAAATAATAATCATGACTAATGATATACTTGGAACCTTATTAAAATGTGCTTTTTAGCAACTTGGTTTAGGGAGCTTGAGCATGTGTTTGCATTGCTCTAAGCGTCTCTTCTTAAGGTTCCGATCTTAAAGCGGCCACCCAGGAAAACCGTACAACCACAAGGATCACATGGCTCTGGTCTTGGCTAAGTACACTGTACGGCTCAAGCTTGTTTAGTGGTTACCGAAAGGCGCAAGTGGGGCTTCCAGGTTTAAGTGTGGACCTCGGTCAGTTCTCATTGGGGTTTGTGTGTGATGGATTTGTGTGATGTTTAGGCTGGAGCCTGGAGGGGTCCATGCGCCTGTCAGGAAACCATAGCGGCCACTAACTTGATAGAGTGTCTGTCGAAAGGCCTCGTAGCGTCCCTATGCAGTCACACCAAAGGTAGTGTGATGAATGTGCCTGATCAGCACTGCATGGTTGGGTTTAAAGTTCTTCTGAACTTTTACGCGACTTGTGGTGAAAGTGTACAACCTCTGCAGAGTGTAAAACTGTTATAACAGCCGTGCTCACGGTCAAGAGCGGCCTGGATCCTTTTCGAGCGGTTCCTTGTTTTCTGGATAAACGGTTAATTATGATGTTGTTCATTTATAATACTTCACATGTTTCATAATGTGGGTTTCAACTGGGGTTGTCATATAACTGTAGTAATTCAGGTTAATTCTAAAAGTAATCAACTAAAAATGCTAACCGCAGTTTAAACCTTGCATAGCCTTTTAAGCCTCATTTAATCATGTTATGCTTGCTAAGTAAGATGGATTACTTACACTTGCTTCATATCAACAAAATCCCGGATGGGTACTCAGAGGAGCCGCCAGTGGATGCTTTCGTTTTCCCCGAGGAGTTCCCGGACTTCTAGGCAGTGCATTCCCCCAGTCAGAGTCCCTGTGGAGATGTTCTGGAGTTAGACTACGTCAGGCTTCCGCTACTTTGATAAACCCGATAATAATGTAATGCCTGTAATGTAATGACTTTATTCCTGTTTATGTTATCGAGCACTGTTTTCCTTTCTTTGATATTCATTTCTGAGCTATATGTGTGTAAAGACTTCCTAGGTACACATATAGTAGCATTCGGATTTCCTTCGTAAATCCGGGTGTGACACTGCGAACCTGAACTGGAGTGTGGACTGGCACTGGAGCGAAGCAGATCTCCCTGGTCTTCGTGTGCTGCACGCGGAGGATTCAAACGCCGATTTTCCGCGTCAACACATTTTTGGCACGCTCGGTGGGACACGAGAAACAAATCCAAGATGTCGTCGTCTGATGCTGAACAAGAAACTGCAGCAAGACTTGCTGCTGAGAAAGAAGCTGCTGAGAAGGCTAAGAACGACAGGAGCAAGACGCCTGAGACGGCCATGCCCATTACAAAAGCCGATCTATCTAAAGCTCAATTAGACGCAGTTCAGGCTCAGATTGATGCGTTTGAGAAGCTGTGCCTTGGCCAATTCGGGCGTAATCGTTCAGGTCCTATACTCAAAGGTCCTCTCCCAGATCCAGAGTTGATTAAGAAGACAACTGATGCTCGGGAGTACCAAGTCAACATGACAGAGATGATTCACCAGGCTGTTCATCATGCATTGATCAATCAGTCAGGCACTTTGGTGAATTCTCTGGACAATCTCATCAAGAAGGCGGTGGACGATGCTATTTGCTTGAAAGGTCCAGTGTTTATAGCAGATTCTGCAGGGGCATCAGGATCAGGAAGAGGCAAAGAAACTGCAGATAATGCAATGACTGTTGCTCCACAGATGCCAATTGCTCCACCACCTCCTGTTGAACTGGCCAACGGTTTTCTGTTGATGGCCGATGGTACTATTGTCGGCCCACATGGTGAAAAGTATGCCAGGATTCTGAACGAAGGAGAGAAACAACCTGCTGCTGCAAGACTACGTACAGAGATTCCTTCACATCAGCGTATGGTTGGTGATTACAATGATTATGTGATGGATATAGCTGATGGAATGCCACCTGGAAATCAACAGTCCGATTGGTCACAGAAGATAGCCGAGGTGATCCAGAATCAATTCGGCTTGAAGCCTAAAGATGAAGCGAGGTTGTATCGGCACCCGTACCCATCTTACTTTGATGCAGTGCCACTTCCTCCACGTTACAGAGTGCCGGATTTCTCCAAATTCTCCGGGCAAGATGATATGACCACCATCGAACATGTGAGCCGATTCTTGGCTCAGTGTGGTGAGGCTGCTTCTGAGGAGGGACTCAGGCTCAGATTTTTCCCTCTGTCACTGTCAGGGCCGGCGTTTACCTGGTTTACGTCGTTGCCAGCAGGATCAGTCACAGGGTGGTCCGATATGGAGAAGCAGTTTCATAAATACTTCTTTTCTGGTCTCAATGAGATGAAGATTTCCGACTTGATTGCTATCAGGTAGAGGAATGATGAGACCGTTAAGGAATATATTCAACGGTTCCGTGACACTAGGAATCGGTGCTATAGTTTGAAGCTGTCTGATATGCAGTTGGCCGAGCTTGCATTCCATGGTTTGCTTGCGCCGATTAAAGAAAAGTTTTCTGCTCAGGAGTTTGAGACATTGGGGCAACTGGTTCAGAAGGTGTCAGCTCATGAGGTCCGATATCAGGAGATGAAGCGCGTGAAGTTTTCCAAACAAGTATCTTATCTCTCTGAATCTGAAGAAGAGGCTGATGTTAACATAGCTGAATGGACCAAATCCAGGAAGCCAGTATCGCTCCCATGGATCAAGTAGAACCCTGAAAAGTTTGGATTTGATATAACAAAGGCCGATAAGATTTTTGATTTGCTGCTCAGTGAGAAGCTTATCCAGCTTTCTCCAAATCACTCAATTCCATCGGCCGATGAGTTGAAGAAACGCAAATATTGCAAATGGCATAACTCAACTTCTCACGAGACCAATGAATGCAAAGTGTTCAGGAGGGAGATCCAATTGGCTATAGAATCT
>CM014273.1:52697911-52716133 GCA_004135705.1 Alloteropsis semialata
GAATTCTCTGGACAATCTCATCAAGAAGGCGGTGGACGATGCTATTTGCTTGAAAGGTCCAGTGTTTATAGCAGATTCTGCAGGGGCATCAGGATCAGGAAGAGGCAAAGAAACTGCAGATAATGCAATGACCGTTGCTCCACAGATGCCAATTGCTCCACCACCTCCTGTTGAACTGGCCAACGGTTTTCTGTTGATGGCCGATGGAACTATTGTCGGCCCACATGGTGAAAAGTATGCCAGGACTCTGAACGAAGGAGAGAAACAACCTGCTGCTGCAAGACTACGTACAGAGATTCCTTCACATCAGCGTATGGTTGGTGATTACAATAATTATGTGATGGATATAGCTGATGGAATGCCACCTGGAAATCAACAGTCCGATTGGTCACAGAAGATAGCCGAGGTGATCCAGAATCAATTCGGCTTGAAGCCTAAAGATGAAGCGAGGTTGTATCGGCACCCGTACCCATCTTACTTTGATGCAGTGCCACTTCCTCCACGTTACAGAGTGCCGGATTTCTCCAAGTTCTCCGGGCAAGATGATATGACCACCATCGAACATGTGAGCCGATTCTTGGCTCAGTGTGGTGAGGCTGCTTCTGAGGAGGGACTCAGGCTCAGATTTTTCCCTCTGTCACTGTCAGGGCCGGCGTTTACCTGGTTTACGTCGTTGCCAGCAGGATCAGTCACAGGATGGTCCGATATGGAGAAGCAGTTTCATAAATACTTCTTTTCTGGTCTCAATGAGATGAAGATTTCCGACTTGATTGCTATCAGGCAGAGGAATGATGAGACCGTTAAGGAATATATTCAACGGTTCCGTGACACTAGGAATCGGTGCTATAGTTTGAAGCTGTCTGATATGCAGTTGGCCGAGCTTGCATTCCATGGTTTGCTTGCGCCGATTAAAGAAAAGTTTTCTGCTCAGGAGTTTGAGACATTGGGGCAACTGGTTCAGAAGGTGTCAGCTCATGAGGTCCGATATCAGGAGATGAAGCGTGTGAAGTTTTCCAAGCAAGTATCTTATCTCTCTGAATCTGAAGAAGAGGCTGATGTTAACATAGCTGAATGGACCAAATCCAGGAAGCCAGTATCGCTCCCATGGATCAAGTAGAACCCTGAAAAGTTTGGATTTGATATAACAAAGGCCGATAAGATTTTTGATTTGCTGCTCAGTGAGAAGCTTATCCAGCTTTCTCCAAATCACTCAATTCCATCGGCCGATGAGTTGAAGAAACGCAAATATTGCAAATGGCATAACTCAACTTCTCACGAGACCAATGAATGCAAAGTGTTCAGGAGGGAGATCCAATTGGCTATAGAATCTGGCAAAATCAAATTTGAAGACAGTAAGAAAGCCATGAAGATCGACGGTCATCCCTTTCCCAATAACTTTGCTGATTTCTCCTTTCCTGTTAATATGGTTGATGCTAATGAAAAGGGGAAGTTTAAAGTGCTCACATCGAACCACGCCAAGAGTTCTGGTGCCGTTGATCCTGCAGTTCAAGTTACTGTTGAAGAGCTACGCAGGAATCATCAGGCGTTTGGATGTGAATCTAATGCTCCTGGTGGATATCGACCACGTGTGACTTCCCAAATGCTAATTAACAAATACAAGAGGCAGCAAGCAGCAGCCCGAGCATGGGAAGAACGCGAGGAACGACGACGTCGGAGGCGTGAATATCAGGCAAGGCGGCTTGATGAAGAGTTTGATGGTCAGCGCCGACGTGATGACAGGTCCGATGGCCGACGCCGATTTGATGAGTGGTCCGATGACCGACGCCGGTATGATGACAGGTCCGATGGCCGGCGCTGGTTTGATGATAGAGTTGACGGTCGTCGTCAGTACGGTTATAGGTCTGATTGGCATATGGACAGGCGTCAAGTTTATGACCGATACGATCAGGATGATGATCATTGGGGGTGTCTTTTCTTCGTATTCTGCTGGAACGAGAAGCTTAGACTGCCATCGAAAGCAGATTGTCCTGAATGCAGCTTCCAGTATGAAGAATACAGAGCTTCCAAGAGAGGTCGACGATCAGTTCATGAACGGATCGGCGTCAGGATTGATGATCATCATCAAAGGGATGAAGGCCGAGTTGATGCTCATGGCCATAAAAATATCGAAGGCCAGGTTGATGCTCTTGGCCCTGAAAAAATGGAAGAAAAGGCTCCAGTTCAGAATCGGACTAAAGAACCTCCAATGAGGCCTGGACAGTGGTGCCCATCAGGGATTTCTAAGTCCAAGAAGAGACGTGTGCAACGCTTGCGCTATAATGAGCAGATTCGGGAGCAGGAATTGGCAAAAGAAAAGAAGGCATGGCGTATCAAGATGGCCAATGATGATGAAGCAAGCACATCGGCCGCAATAAACATGGTTTTGATGTTGCCTTTGATTTTGCTGCTCCTGATGAACAGGACGACCATGAGGTCGATTACGAACTGGAAGAAGCCGCTGCATGCTTGGTTCTTGATTCAGAGAAGGCTGTCTTTGAGAAGCCAAATGCAAATGGATATCGGCACCTGAAGCCTCTGTACATCAAGGGATACGTTGATGGGAAGCCGATGACCAAGATGCTGGTTGATGGAGGAGCTGCAGTCAATCTCATGCCTTATTCCACATTTCGCAAGCTGGGTAAAGGGATTGATGATCTGATCAAGACAAATATGACACTCAAGGACTTTGGCGGTAATGTTTCAGAGCCTCGGGGGGCAATTCATGTGGAATTGACCATCGGCAGCAAGACATTGCCGACTACCTTCTTTGTGATTGATGGCCAAGGTTCTTACAGCATGCTCCTCGGACGTGATTGGATCCATGCCAATTGCTGCATACCATCCACAATGCATCAGTGTTTGATTCAATGGCAGGCAATAATGTGGAGATCGTCCCGGCTGATGATTCGGTTAGCATTGCTACGGCTGAATCGACGATTTGGGAGTTCGAAGGAGTTGAATGCCTATCAGGAAAAACATGGGATGGTGACTTTCTCAAGGTGTCCGATCAAGGACTACAGCCGATCCAAGCAGTCGGCTCTGAGACTTTATTTTAAATGACTGATTTGGTCGCTGATCATTGTGGACTTAATGTTGATACTGTTGAACAATGCACCATGGAGCTTGATGCAATTAGTCCGATCAATACAGAGGCCGATGTGGTTGACGCAGTTCCCTGAACCATGTTCTTTGATAGTTTATCTTGCAATGATGGTTGCGGAATCGGCCTTCTTATTATTTCGCCTCGGGGGGCAAGATTCGAGTTTGCTTATCCGATTGAAAAGTGCACAAATAATCAGGCGGAATATGAAGCATTGATGAAAGGTCTCCAGATTCTTAAAGAAATCGGCGCTCAGTTTGTTGAGGTATTTGGAGATTCTTTGCTGATTATTAATCAGTTACTCGGCAAATATGATTGCAAGATGGATGCTTTGTTATCTTATTTTGAAAAGTGCCGAGATTTGATTAGTCAATTCGCCTTGGTGACTCTTAAGCATGTTCCAAGACATCATAATGAAGAAGCAAATCGGCTGGCGCAAAAAGCGTCTGGCTATCGGCCTATGTCCGATGTGATGGTGCAGGAGATACCAGAAGGAGATTGGAGGAAAGAAATCATTGAATATTTGAGGGATTCTTCTGTCAAGACTTCCAGGAAATTACGTTACAAATCAATCAGATATGTCTTGGTTGAAGGGGAAACATTTCCTAAATCATTGAACGGGAAATATTTGAAGAAGTACTACCCTAGCATTTGGGTAAATTCGTAAAGCCGATACCGTTGCTGCTCATGTCGTCGCTGCTGATGAAGGAACAGTGCTGAATACCAAGATTCAGAAGAAAGGATTTCAACATCTATGCTAACACGACGTCGGCTCGTCGATCCGAAAACTATGGTATGATCAAGTAAACTTTATTTCTTACTGCGAAATACTTGGGAATTTTATTTTGTGAAAATAAAATACATAGTTTAGCTCCTCAATGATATGAAATTCCTACCAGAGCCATATGTTGATATCTTCTGAAAACCTTACACATATGCTGCTTGTTTTGTATTGAGCATTGTCAAATTGTTTGTGACCCTTGTGAGATTTGTTTCATGCTTTTAAGATCGAGATCACGTACACTCCACATATTATTCCATTGTTGGGTATGCTAGACTTTAATTTCCGGGCACATCGGTCATTTGGTCTGGATTCGCATACTCGACTATTCATATGCTGACTTCTACACTGGAAGTTACGCAAAAACATGCCTTCCATCCATACAAAAATACTCCGTCCCTTTGACATGACTTTTCAAATTCATTATGCAAAAGGTATGGGTTATGCAAAAAAAAAATAATATATTATCCGTGCTCAAAAGCATAAGGAAGAGTGATAAAAAATAAAAGATAGCCCATATCTGAAAAGAAAAGTAAAATGAAGAGTCATGCAAAAGGGAGTTTCACCAAAAAATTCCACACACATGCACATCTTGATCTGATTGTATGACTTATTTTCTCTACTGGATCCGGTTTTTGACTTTGCAAGATATGCAGTGCAAGTATGCTTCCTTTCTATATCCTACCCTGAGCTCCACAAAAAAGCCTTATTAGAAGTAGGAAGAAAAAGAGACGATACAGTGCCTTGGTGAGGAATAATACACATTGAGCGATCTGAGAGAATCATTTGAGGAGCAAAGTTATGTTTTGATTTGAAAATAAAAAACCAAGTTATTTAGCAGGAAGAGTAGAGTTTTCTTGATTATTCATATTGGCTAACATGTTATGATAAAGAAGCTTGAAGAAAGGTATCGGCTATGAAAAGGGCAGTGCTAGAGAAGTCAAGATGTTGAATCTATGAAGCGAATTGCATCGGCTAGGAGATTGAGACGCTGGATTTACAGAATTTCGAAGCATGAATCCTTCATACTCCGAAACTGGGGGGCATGTGTTGACACCAGATTTTCGCACCAGATATGCTGAGTCATGAGGTGACGTGGTAAGGCTGCGCAGTGGGCCCGTTGAATGGTCAAACAGAAGATGACAGAGAAGGAAGCCGATGCTGAAGAGGAGTCTAATGAGGCAAGAAGTCCGATCTGATGATGGATAAAAGAAGAAGGGCACGTCGGCTAAGAAGGAAGCGTATCAGATGCGGGGACTATTTCCTTTTCAGAAGGCATATGAGAGTCCCGTTTTATGTTAAGCTTAGTTTACTTAGTTCGCAAGTTAGTCTGGTCTGATCAGGACTCTCCATGACCAGGGTATAAATATGAGCCCTCGTCCATTGTAAAAATGATTCTCACAATCAATACAACCCGGCTTCACGCCAAAACCCTAGTAGTAGTTACCGACGAAGCTCATTGGTGGACGGGCTGCATCAGTTCTGATCTCCGGCTTACCAGTAAGTTAGTCAATTTATCGAACTAGTATAGGCTTTGAATTGAGGCGCATCGCCCTTTCTCGTTTATACTGTTAACCGATTTATCTCTGGATAATCAAGATTGATATAGATTCCCTACGTCGGAGCTAGATCAATATTGATTATTCAACAGATTGTCGTTTATCGGACTACACTTTAAGCCTAGATTCCCTACGTCGGAGCTAGGTATCAAGATTAGTCTAGATTCCCTACGTCGGAGCTAGAGTAATCTTGGTTACTAAAGGTAGTCTTTGCGGTTTGTTGGAGTTGCTAGATTGGTTTAGATCTACGCCATGTGAATCAATTCTACTTCTTCAACGGCTTTGAGCATTGGTCTTGGTCCGATTTAAGCAATATTTATCTTACAGCATCGTTCTAGGTCCGATCTTGCTTCGTGGTTTAATCTGGTTGTTCTTTGAGTATTGTATTGGTGTGGATTCCCTACGTCGGAGCTGGATCTTTACAATACGATTAGATTAATCTTTGATTGTCATGCTTGGTCCTACGTCGGAGCTAGATTCATCTTGATTAGTTAAAGGAAGCTTTGGTTATGCCTTATTGCTATTTGAATGTTAAGTGTGGTGTAGATTCCCTACGTCGGAGCTGGATCTTGCTTAATTGTTTGGTAGCATATCTTAGAATCAGAACGAATCTGTTAATGTTTTACCTGTTTATTTTGCTTAATCTGATCAACACCTATGCGAGCATCTTGTTTAATTGACAGGTTGATGAGTTGAATCTGATTATCTAGCTATCCGATCTGATCATAGCTGGAGAAATCTAGATTCCCTACGTCGGAGCTAGATTTCTCTACAAAGGCTATAATCCGATTAGTTGGTTAGATGGTCCGATAAGACAAGTCAAACTAGCAATTAGACAAGGTGGACAATGTATCGGCTTACACTGTGATTATTTAATATATTGTTCAAAGACACAGCTGATCCATTATTTTACATATTGGCCTTGTTTTATGCTTTATTTCATTATTCAAAAGGCTGATCTGTTATATCAATCAAGGTCCGATCCCGATTGGTCCGATTCTGAGGTCCGATTTGGTGTCTGATTGAGGTCCGATCACTCGGTCCGATTGACGTCATCAATGAGGTCCGATTTTGAGGTCCGATCGGTATCGGCCGATACGTGTCTGATTGGGTCTTGGCTAAAATTCGACGTTACTCCATCGTCTGAAATAGAGCCGGCACAATCAAAGAGCAATTTAACTGTTTTATTCCCTTGTCAATTTCAGGTCAAATTGACTGGCACGCTGCGAACCTGAACTGGAGTGTGGACTGGCACTGGAGCGAAGCAGATCTCCCTGGTCTTCGTGTGCTGCACGCGGAGGATACGACCGCCGATTTTCCGCGTCAACCTCGTCCATTGTAAAAACTATTCTCACAATCAATACAACCCGGCTTCACGCCAAAACCCTAGTAGTAGTTACGACGAAGCTCATTGGTGGACGGGCTGCATCAGTTCTGATCTCCGGCTTACCAGTAAGTTAGTCAATTTATCGAACTAGTATAGGCTTTGAATTGAGGCGCATCGCCCTTTCTCGTTTATACTGTTCAACCGATTTATCTCTGGATAATCAAGATTGATATAGATTCCCTACGTCGGAGCTAGATCAATATTGATTATTCAACGGATTATCGTTTATCGGACTACACTTTAAGCCTAGATTCCCTACGTCGGAGCTAGGTATCAAGATTAGTCTAGATTCCCTACGTCGGAGCTAGAGTAATCTTGGTTACTAAAGGTAGTCTTTGCGGTTTGTTGGAGTTGCTAGATTGGTTTAGATCTACGCCATGTGAATCAATTCTACTTCTTCGACGGCTTTGAGCATTGGTCTTGGTCCGATTTAAGCAATATTTATCTTACAGCATCGTTCTAGGTCCGATCTTGCTTAGTGGTTTAATCTGGTTGTTCTTTGAGTATTGTACTGGTGTAGATTCCCTACGTCGGAGCTGGATCTTTACAATGCGATTAGATTAATCTTTGATTGTCATGCTTGGTCTAGATTCCCTACGTCGGAGCTAGATTCATCTTGATTAGTCAAAGGAAGCTTTGGTTATGCCTTATTGCTATTTGAATGTTAAGTGTGGTGTAGATTCCCTACGTCGGAGCTGGATCTCGCTTAATTATTTGGTAGCATATCTTAGAATCAGAACGAATCTGTTAATGTTTTACCTGTTTATTTTGCTTAATCTGATCAACACCTGTGCGAGCATCTTGTTTAATTGACAGGTTGATGAGTTGAATCTGATTATCTAGCTATCCGATCTGATCATAGCTGGAGAAATCTAGATTCCCTACGTCGGAGCTAGATTTCTCTACAAAGGCTATAATCCGATTGGTTGGTTAGACGGTCCGATAAGACAAGTCAAACTAGCAATTAGACAAGGTGGACAATGTATCGGCTTACACTGTGATTATTTAATATCTTGTTCAAAGACACAGCTGATCCATTATTTTACATATTGGCCTTGTTTTATGCTTTATTTCATTATTCAAAGGCTGATCTGTTATATCAATCAAGGTCCGATCCTGATTGGTCCGATTCTGAGGTCCGATTTGGTGTCTGATTGAGGTCCGATTACTCGGTCCGATTGATGTCATCAATGAAGTCCGATTTTGAGGTCCGATCGGTATCGGCCGATGCGTGTCTGATTGGGTCTTGGCTAAAATTCGACGTTACTCCATCGTCTGAAATAGAGCCGGCACAATCATAGAGCAATTTAACTGTTTATCCCCTTGTCAATTTCAGGTCAAATTGACTGGCACGCTGCGAACCTGAACTGGAGTGTGGACTGGCACTGGAGCGAAGCAGATCTCACCATTCGAGGCACTCTATGGTTGCAAATGTCGTACACCACTGTTATGGTCAGAAGTAGGAGAAAGAACTTTCTTTGGACCTGACGACATCAAAGAAGCCGAGGAACATGAAGAGAGAGTCAAAGAGAACCTTAAGGCCGCTCAGAGCCGTCAGAAAAGTTATGCCAATAAGAGAAGAAGCGACTTAAGCTTTGATGTTAGAGATTTTGTCTATCTCAAAGTATCACCCTTACGACGCACCAAGAGGTTTCACATAAAAGGAAAGCTAGCACCAAGATATGTGGGCCCTTACGAGATTATCCAGAAGATTGGAAACTTAGCTTATGAGTTGAAGCTACCCCCGGATCTTGCGGGAGTGCATCTCGTGTTTCACGTATCTCAATTGAAGAAGTGTTTACAGGTTCCAGAAGAACAAGTGCCAATGGAAGCTATGGATCTCTAGGATACACTAGAATATATGGAGTACCCGATAAAGATCTTAGACACCACATTCAAGGAAACCAGAAGGACCTCAATTCCATATTGCAAGGTTCAGTGGAGCAATCATACCGAAAGAGAAGCCACATGGGAGAAGGAAGCTGATCTGCGTGAGATGTACCTGCATCTCTTTGAACCCTAGGTAAGCCTTAATCTTGAGGATGAGATTCCTGTGAGGGGGGAAGTCTGTAACATCCCTAGTTCAAAATTTGGTGAAATTAAAAATTTTTGTGCAACATGTGTGATAACCCCAAAGTGGAACAACTCTCTCTCTAAAATTTTCTAATAATTAAACATGTGCATTGCATTAGGGAAGTTTAAATGCTAGAGTGAGTTGGCTCTTTTTGATTTGGCGGAATAGCCAAATCCGTCCCTGAACTATCGCCGAAGGCTCAATTTCGTCCTTGAACTACGAAAACGGCCGTTCTCGTCCTCAAACTTTCGCAACCGGCTCAATTTCGTCCCTGAACTACGAAAACGGCCGTTCTCGTCCTCAAACTTTTGCAACCGGCTCAATTTCGTCCCTGCCCAGTCAGCTATGGTTGTGAATTACTGATTCTACCCCTTGGAACAGTGAACAGGCAGCGGCCACGGGCTCCGGCTGGTGGTGGTGGCGGCGGCCACAGTCGCTACAGCCTCTTGCTCTTGCTCTCCTGATCTCATCTCTCTGAGCCTCGGCTTCCAAAGCTCTTCAGAAGTTATCAAGCACAGGGCCGGCCAAGAACAGGCAAGCATGTCGAAGCTTCTTGCACCAGCAGCGCTCTTGCTGCTCGTGCTGTGCGCGTGCACGACGCCCGCGCGCGGCGGCGACGACTACACGGCGTTCGTGTACGCCGGGTGCTCACAGGCGCGCTACGACCCCGCATCGCAGTACGCGGCGGACGTGGACACCGCGCTGTCGTCCCTCATCAACAGCGCCGGGTACACGGCCTACGCCAACTACACCTCGCCGTCGGTGGCCACGGGCCTGGCCGGCGTGTACCAGTGCCGCTCCGACCTCCCCGCCGCCGTCTGCGGCGGCTGCGTCAAGTCCGCGGCCTCCAAGCTCTCCTCGCTCTGCAACTCGGCGGCGGGCGCCGCGGTGCAGCTACGCGCCTGCTTCCTGCGGTACGGGAACGACTCGTTCCTGGGGAAGCAGGACACGACGGTGCTGTTCAAGAAGTGCGGCGGCGAGAGCGCCGGGGACACGGGCGTCGTGGCCATGAGGGACGCCGCGCTCGGAGCGCTCGTGGCCGCCTCGGCGCCCGCCGACGAGGGCTCCTACCGCGCCGGCGCGGCGGGCTACGTCCAGGCCATGTCGCAGTGCGTCGGCGACCTCGGCGCCAAGGCGTGCTCCGACTGCGTCTCGGCCGCGTCCTCGCAGCTCAAGGCCGGCTGCGGGTACGCCTCCGCCGGGGAGGTGTACCTCGGCAAGTGCTACGCGCGCTTCTGGTCCAATGCCGGCGGCGGCAGCGGCAACGGCGTACCAGTCGTCGGAGGCGGTGGCGCCGGTAACGGCGCTAGCAATGGCGTCGGCGGCGGTGTCCCCGGTGTGGGAGGAGCAGGCAATGGATACGCATACGGTGGATTCGTGCCAAATAACTACGGTCAGCACGGTAAGTAGCTGCTCCCACCAACTGTGAACTCTATTTCTATTTGACGTGAGAATTGAACTGGTCTCTATGGGACTCATGTCGCCGTTTCATAGTTATCGCGAACTTGCCACATAGAAATAGCCAGTATATTCTGATCTCATGACTGAGCTGACGTTCTACTGTTCTAGTGACCTGAGAATATTCTTAGGCACTTGCAAGTTGAACTTACACCATGATCTGCCACCGAGCAGGCACAGCTTCGGTTCATCAGCTCTGAAGTCTGAACTCTGAACCCAAGCATCAATTTTTCGATCGTGATCAGTATCTACTGTCTAGAAAGGTTGCGTTGGCCAGTCAGCGGATCTAGTCTTTTCTCTGCCTCTGATGATGGAAGAGCTAGCGTGGATCGTCCTTCCGGTTTCACCGTTATCTCGATCCACGCAGCACCACATCGATCGGCACGTATAATTCTCTGAAGAAATAAACCACGTTGGCCAGTGCGCCACAGCTGGTCCTGAATATTTGTTGGATCTTGCACACCACAACTGGACCATCAAGCGCTAGCCACTGGCACCACAATACGCGTACGATTCCACTTTGTTTACGCCAGTCATTTACTGCAAATAGTCCTTTTACGTCATTGTGTCATGATGGGTGCACGAAGTGCATGGCTCAGCTCATTAGTATCTGCATTTTTTTAGGCGTTCTAGGATTGTAATTGTAAGCATTGTTTAGCAGAGTGTTACAATTTGGTACTCCCTCTGTCCAAAAAGAATGCAATTCTAGTACACTGACACGTTTGACACGTTTTAGAATCTCAAGTTTGACCAATTATAGATTAAAAAATTATAAATATTCATGAGATGAAATAAATATCATTAGATTAGTTACAAAATATGTTTTCATAATAAATTTATTTAAAACCATAAATATGAATATAACTCGCTAGAAACTTGGTCAAACGTGAACCACTTTAAGTGGTACGCAACACGTAGTTGCATTCCTTTTGGGACGAAGGGAGTATACTTCTCTTCAGGCTTACTTCATGAATTTATATACATATATATAGAGATGTTTCTCGAGAAGGAGGATGCGCTACTTTCGATTATCTGTCTACATAGCACAAGGCAAAGCCATGTTCAGATTTTACATGACATGGTATAGAAAAAGAAGCACGCAGCAAGATTTAACCATGACAAGCAACTGAATTGATTATTGACATAGAAGCAAGATTTAACCATGACAAGCAACTGAAATCAATTATTGACATAGATCGCCTTTTCGTAACTAGACGATCGAATTTAAGCAGTAGGCTACATGGTTAGGAAGTGACGATACGGCTGAATGGTCCAAAATCTTGACGAACAATGGTTTACCGCCACCTTCTCTCCTAGCAAAATTTGCTGAGATTAGGGGTTTCAGTGTAGCATGTGCAGTATAAATTTGGCATGCATGGCTGCAGCAGTGTAGACCCTTGCCCCCCACATTTCTCTTTACTAGTTCTAGCCTTCTAGTGTGTCAATTATTAGGGCACCAGTCACCCCACAGAACGTTCCGATCTATTTGTCCCTCCACAAATTTTCTATTGCCAAACATCATATAAATAATCACTTGAGGATTCAACATTTTGGATTAACGGAGAACATGTCCTTATTACCATTGTTACTGCATAATTCATTGTACAGAGAACTGGTAATCAGCACAGAATAGTTCAAAAGTAACTTTTATTCTTTTCGCAAAAAAAAGTTCAGCGCTAACTTGTGGTCCGCATGTTCTGTAGTATCCCTATAGTATATGCAATGGTAGATGCATCTAGTTACATGATGTATATGTCCAAACTGTGCAAAGGTATCTAACAGCCAAAGCAGCCCAAAAGGACTTTAGTTTTTGCCTTTCACTTTGCTCTGCACTTTTAGCTAGGCTCTGAAGTGGATTCCCTTTCCTTGTGTTCTTAACCTTGCTCTGAGGCTGAGGTCCAGCAGTGCATCACAAAGTGCATTCAAAATGATCCCGCTTTGCATCATTGGAATCTGAAGCACAGCGGAGGATATCTCTGGTATCCCACAGTGTCCCAGGCTCCCAATGGTGGTGTACTGCAGGTCAGCCTTGGCTGCTTTTGGGTGTAGCTTTAACCCCCTTTCTACCCTGCTTTGCACAAAGCTACAGCTAGATAGGAGAAAAAATCAAACACACCATGGTACCACCCTTACATTTCTAGTAGATTATTAGTTTGAGTTTTAGTAAAAAGTTTTCTGCTCTCATCATGTCTGTGCCAATGTTCATCAGATGAATCTGGGAAAACCCTTGCCATCATCATCGGCCTGGTGGCGGCGGTCGCCATTATTATCATCTTCCTCTCCTTCGTCCGTAGGGCCGGTGGTGCCGGAGGTAAGATTTGCACATGCTCCAAACTGTCAGTTCTTGATTTATGCATCTATTGCTCATGTCCATGGCACTCATTGATCATGCGAGTCTCTTCTTACCTGAACTTGTTGCATCGTTTTACCTGAACCATATGCAGGCAAAATATAAGAGCATGCGCAGAGGGAAGGTCACCACTTGGGCTCAGATTGGATCGGTCGACCGGTGACTTTTGCTTGAAAACCGCTTTAGTCCATCTGCATCTTTATATCTTTTTGGTTCTCTTTTGTCCTGTCGTCATTATCGGCCGAAACAAAGGGAAGCCATGCTGAAACGACGCAAGCTGAAAGGCGTTCGCTGTGCAGAAATGTGAAGGGAAGATTCCAGCCGCTACCAACTAGTAATAGCTTATAGCCACTGAGAGCAAAGATGTATTCACCACAAAAATAACAAGTCATGTGGCCTCTGCTTGTTATATATATACTTATATATATACATATCGTATTTATTTGTGGAACCCAGCAGATTCATGTCCATAGTTGTTGGTGTGCTGGTTTTTATTGGCGTGTCATCGATCTCTCATAGTTGGTGATATGGATTTGTTATGTATGTTATTGTTGATCTCTTTGAAGGTAATTGGCTACTGGAACTTTGTATCTTTGGGAATGGCATATAATATAGTGATTGGTATGGAGGTTGAGGAGCTGAATCATTTTTCAGCTTTTAGTGAGAACGACAAATGGTTGCCATGATGAGGAGTTTGTACGAAAATGGATGAGCTTGTCTTAGTGCTCTGCTTAGTGCTGTTTACATCATTGCTAATGAGTGTTGGACGTAGGCCATGGAAGTTCATTAGCGGCTAAAGAAGCATCAGGCTTTTCTAGGAAATAACTCACACCATGAACTCTCAATTATGGTCACTGCTTCTAGTAAGAAAAAAAATAATGTGAAGGAAAAGTAAAATACCTTAATGGTAGCATATTCTAATGGTAAATTATTGAACCAACCAAGTTGGACGAACTCGCATATCAATCTAGACATCAAAGGTACATATTCTAACATTAAAAGTTGAATGTGATGACGTGATGTAAAATGATCGCAAATGTAGGATTGAAATAACATGGCAAAATGATAAATAAACATGTTATATCACCAAAGTTTTCAATAACGACACTAAACACATCCAGAATGGCGGCACCACTATTTTTCTTTTAACTAAACCTGACATCGGAGAGGAAATCGATGTTTAGAAACCCAAGCAGGCAAGCAACGACAACTACAAAGAAATGCCATCAAACGGGTCGCCCAGGCTAACAGAATGATTATTGGAGATTAAGCAACTTAGTTCGAGTAGTTGCAAAATCAGGTTTGCGAAACGGATGCCAAGAAGATCCTCACCGGTGGTTGAGAGAAGCAGATACAAAGAGGCCCAAAGAGCTACAGTCTGAGCATTTTGGGCTATCGGCCTAAGTCGCCTACATGGGCTAATTTATCAAGACTTCAAAGGCCACCACAGCATCAAATAACAAAGAAATGCAACTAATGGGCCAATTTCATGCTGCTTTCGTTCATGGGCCTTCTACTGTCACCAATGGTGTCACTCACAGGTCACAGCAGTACAGCTCCTATTCGTGGCCCAATGGTATTGGATCGGAACCGCCGCACCAAATATTGTGTCGAATGGCCCAGCTCGTATTCGTCATGAGTTGGGCCACGAAATAGTTTGGTTGTATCGGGCCAGATTCAAAGCCCATGAATGACGCGGCCATTTTGACCCCTTTGGACTTCTGATACCTCCAGACTTCAGCCCCTCCTACAGTCCTACCTCTCTTTTGCTCCGCCGCCACAGTTCGTCGCGCCTCGTCGTCGGCGGCGGCGGAACACGAGAAACCAGGCCGCCCCCTCCCGGGGTGTTCTCCAGTTTGTCGAGGGGCCCTTCACATCTGTCTCTCGCTGCCGCCGCCACCGTTCTCCCCTCGCAGTTCGAGCGGCCCCTCACAGGCAGCCTCCACGCGGCAGCGCGGCCCCAGGCGACAGCGCGGACGGGACGCGGAGCCGCGGGCGGCAGCGGCGCGGAGTCGCGGGCAGTAGGCGGCGGCGCCGGATCCACGAGGTACGTGTTACTGCTGCTCCGGTCCTCCGGGCTCCGGGGGATGCGACCAATCCAAATCTTTTTCTCTCTTGGTTAAGTTGCGGATTTATGTGCACCCTGCTGGCCTAGTAATCCAACCCTTAGTTCTAACCGGTTCTTCTTCTCCAGCGGGCAAGAATCAATCTAGCCAAGTGGCCTGTGCAACTTGTTTTCTGAATTTTTTTTGGGTTTCAGATACTTTGCCAATGTTCCGGTTTCGGTGATCTGAGTTCATTGCCCAGTAGAAGGAATGGGGCAGGAGATGGAGGCGGAGGCGGCGCAGTCGGTGAGCGACCTCCCGGTGCAGAACCCCCCTGGGGAGGAATTCTCAGCCGCCGACCTCACCTGGGTCAAGTACGCGAGCTCCGAGCACCACTGCGAAGACGTGGCGCTCATCCCTTACGAGCGGATGGAGGCCTTCATCAGCGGCGAGAGCAGCAACCCAGAGTGCCCCACCCGCTTCCACATCGAGCGCAGCCGCAAGCGCGAGATGGGCAGCCTCAGGGAGTATCGGAGCGATGAGTTCCTCCTCCACAGGACGTATGCCCAGTGTGCTCAAACTCATTCATTTTACTACTTGATGATTCGTGGCAGTAGCAGTAGTGATTTATCTGTTGTAGTTTATTTCAGATATTGGTGCTCATTCGGCCCTGAGAACTATGGGGAGGGAGGGTCAATCTTGCCAAGCAGAAAGTTCAGGCTCAACACGAGGAATCGCGCTGCGCGCCCGCAGTCGATGCGAGGTTGCACTTGCCATTTTGCTGTAAAGCGGCTGTATGCCCGCCCTTCCTTGCTGCTCATCATCTACCATGAGAGGCGCCATGTCAACAAGTCTGGCTTCATATGTCATGGGCCCCTCGATAGGGATGCCATTGGGCCTGGTGCTAGGAAAGTGCCGTACATTGGGAGTGAAATCCAGCAGCAGACCATGTCATTGATCTACCTTGGTGTTCCAGAAGAGAACATTCTGCAGACTCATATAGAAGGGATACAACGTTACTGTAGCTCAGATGCCAAGGTTGATGGCCTTGCTTCACAGTATGTCCAGAAGCTTGGGATGATCATCAAGAGGTCTACACATGAGTTGGATCTAGATGATCAAGCTAGCATCAGAATGTGGGTCGACAGAAATAAGAAATCTGTATTCTTCTACCAGGACTCGACTGAGATGGATGCATTCATTCTGGGAATTCAGACAGAATGGCAATGTCAGCAAATGTTGCGCTTTGGCCATCAGAGCCTTTTGGCTTCTCATTCCTCGTTTGGTGTAAGCAAGCTAAAGGTACTGCAGCAAGGCATAGTGTCAATAGTATTATGACTTAAGAATAATAATTTCATATGATTATGATGTGATGTCTTGATACATTACCACATTGGTTATGAGTAAGGACATTTTGTTTGACATTTTATATGATGTGATGTCTTGATACATTGCCATTGGTTACGAGTCAGGACGTTTTGTTTGACATTTTACTCTTTTGCTGCAGTATCCATTGCACACACTACTTGTATTCGACTCAATGCAGCATGCTCTTCCTGTTGCATGGATTATAACCCGCTCAGTTACTAAGAAGGATACCTTGAAATGGATGAGGGCACTTACTGATCGAATACACTCTATAGATTCCACCTGGAGAATTAGTGGGTTCATTATTGATGACCCAGCTTCAGAGCTGGACCCAATCAGGTATGACATTGATCTTACCTTTAGTAATGGAACCTATAAGTTCAAGAAAAAAAAAGTAATAGAACCTATTATTTCTTATTTGAGTTCCAGCCAGTTCTGCATTCCTATGGATGTAACCGTGCCATTTCTACATTTGTTGTTGCCTTTGTTCCAGGGATGTATTTGCCTGCCCAGTTTTGTTCTCTTTGTGGCACATCAGGAGAACCTGGCTTAAAAATATAATAAAGAAATGCAGCAATATCGAGGTACAGCGGGAAATTTTTATTCAACTAGGCAAAATCGTGTACAGTATCTGGAGTAAGAAAAATCCCATGGATGCCCTAGAGCAGTTGTTTCAAGACTTTGTTGATCAAACCGCCTTCATGAAGTATTTCAAGTCATTTTGGGTTCCCAAATTGGGTAAGTATTTCAGCTAACTGTAGTAATACTCCTTACCATGCAAATTATGATGTGAATGATAACAAAATTCCTCCTATGGTAGAGATGTGGGTTGATTCCATCAGAAATCTACCATTAGCAAGTCAGGAGTCATGTGGTGCCATTGAAGGTTACCATCTAAAGCTGAAGGTTAAAGCATACGATGATGTTCAGCTGGATGCTCTCCAACGAGTAGACTGGTTAGTGCACAAGCTCACAACAGAGCTACATTCCAGCTACTGGATCAATCTATTTGCAGATGAGAGCGGTTCATTTCCTGAGGTGAAAGCAGAGTATATTGCATCCACTTCATGGCAAAGGGCATTACAGATACCTGATGAAGCTGTACTCTTTGACGACAAAGAACATCACTCAGCCAAGGTGGTCAGCCAGAAGGATGCCAGTCAGAAGCGAACAGTCTGGAACCCTGGTTCTGAATTCTCTCTCTGTGATTGTTCGTGGTCAATGCAAGGTAACTTATGCAAGCATGTTCTGAAGGTTAACATGGTTTGCGGGGCACGCAAGGACTTCCAGCCCTCGCTGTCATTGCAGTCGTTTCAACGTGTCCTGCTTGATCTGTGGCAAAAACCATTGGACGATTCATTCTCGCTCGACCTGTCGGTAGCATGGGTCATGCAAATGCAGGAGCGGATCCAACATGTAGCCGAGCTTGCCACCTCTGATGGCATCGCCCAAGTTGCAGGGAAATTGCCTATCCAATGGACAAGAAGGAGAGGGAGAAGAGCAACCACCAAGCGCACCAGCCCGGTCGTTCTTCCTCACTCTAACAGCAGTTTGCAAAAAGATTTGACGCCAAAGAAGAGCAAGAAGAGGAAGAGGTTGTCTACCTTCTCAGGCTAACTATAAGTTGCCTGACAGAGGCTCATGTTTTGGTCTATCTCTCTCTGTAATTAGACGACTAACTGTTTTTTCTTTGTTTATTTTTCTTATGTTTGGGATGAGCGAATTTGCTCTGCTACTCGTAACCAAATTCTATGTAGGTCTTGGATGATATCAGCTTCCCTGTTCCGATCTTTCCTAGCAGTAGTGATAACATATTATTATTCAGGCAGTAAAAAAGGCCACTGGATCAGTTTCTCTTCTTCCAATATGATGCTGCGATTCAGTGCTATTCACTTCGTCTCAGGTTTCCAGATGCAAGTACTTTTGTAGAATTCTTGGTCTTCACATTGATCTGGGTCTGAGGCACTGAGTTTGTAATTTGCAAGTTCTGAAGTTTGGCTAGAGCAGTGTTTAGTCCTGTATTCAAAATTCTAGTTATGGTCCTGTTATTTGATCTGATATAATCTGTGTCGACTTGTGATGAGCCATGTAACAACACTT
>CM014273.1:52726461-52776322 GCA_004135705.1 Alloteropsis semialata
CGGGCTCCACCGCATTGCACGCCCGCCGCCCCCTCCTGGTCGCGGGCCAAGCCCTGGGTTGCTAGCCCCGCCGTGATGGGGATCTGGCCCCGCCACGCGCCAAGCCCAGGGGAGGTTGACCCCGCCGGCTTGGATCCCGGCCGCGCCGTCGGTGCAGCTCCCGCGCTCGTCGGCCGGCAGGAGCTCGTCCTCCTCTGCGTTGCCTCGCTGTCGCACACGAAGACGCCGTGAAGGGCATGAACGAGGGATGACCCTGTCCGCCACTTTCGGAGGGACGGGGGTGTCCCGTATCTGCTCTTCGGGATGTCCCCGTCCCACCTGTCTCCAAACCAAACGTGGAACGGAAGTGGGATCGTCCCCGGAACCAAACGCACAGTAATAGGTGCTGCACCTATTAGTATTGGGTGGTGACTCTACCCGGGACTAAAAGGGGGCTTTTAGTCCCGGACCGAGGCACCACGCGGGACTAAACCTTTATTCCCGAGGAGGTGCCAGAGTCTTTATTTCCCTCCGCTCTTTTCCTCTCTCCCCACCGGCCTTCCCTTATCTCTTCTCCCTCCTAGGCCCCTCCCTCCCAGGACCTCCTCACTTTGCCCTCTCCCTCAGCGGGACTGCGGCACGGGTGGGCGGCGGGCCTGACCGGCGGGCGCGCAACCTCGCGGGCAAGCGGCGTGGCATAGCTGGCGGGCACGCGGCTTGGCGGGCGGTTGCAGGTGCATCTCTCCTCCTTCTTTTCTTTGTTTTGTGATTTCATACAGATTGATTTGTTGGTGGTGTTGATTTGTGGATTTTTTTCCAGTTTAGATGCAGATACGCTGGAGATGGAGATGGAGACAGGGACTGGGACGAGGACAACGATGGGGACGGAACAGACGGAGGACGATGGGAAGCTGGGGATTTTTTTTATTTTTTTTTGTCAGCTAATACCAACCGGGACTAAAAGCCGAAATCGTAGTCCCGGTTGGTAAACCGGGACTAAAGCCTATTCCCAATCTGGAGTATATGCGGTTTATGTAGTAGTGTCGGCAAGTTTCGGCACCCATTTTTAGCTTATGGCTTTATATTGCTTTTATCCTAGCTTTCCACAGCCTTAAAAGTAGAAAAAAATTAGAGAGATGATCTCACTTCTGTAACAGCCCTAGGTTAATTAAGCCTAAGCATGCATCATTAAGAGCATCATTTTGTAATAAACTATAGGGCTAAGCCCATGCTCATTTTGCACGGCGGACAGTCCGCCCAACACATGCGGATGGTCCGCCCCTCCACGTCATCGCGGTCATCACAACCACGGTCAGCCCCTCGCCACGTCACCTGCGGACGGTCCACGGCACATGGGCGGACAGTCCGCCACCGCCTTGCGCGTGCGTGTCGCGGGCGCAGAACTCTTGCCCCACATCGCCCCGCCCAACCCCACACATCAGCCCGAGTCATCTCTTTCACAGGGCAGCTGCTGCTATCTCTCTTCCTTCCAATCACTCAAACACACTCTCTCTCTCTAACTACCACCCTTGGAGGAGCTTCTCCACCATTGAAGCACCACCACCTCGCTGGAGCATCGCCGGAGACGCGCTCCACCACCCCGACGACTTCTCCTTCCCCGGAGTTGGAGCTAGGAGCTTCCCTAAGCTCTTCTTCCTCTATCTTCATCCTCTTCTCCAAGCTTCAAGCCAAGGATGCACCAAGCTTCACCAAGGCCACTTTACACCAACCCGTGGCACCTCCTTCCCCGTCCTCGATCCATGAACATTGACCTAGGATTGAGTTCTTGAATCCCCATTAGACCCAATCACCATTGATGACATAGAGCTTCAAAATCTTAGTGCATGTCAAATACACTTTCCAAAACATACTCCACATGTTCCTAGGAGTCTATAGCAACAAACCCCATCCCTTTTGGTCGTCGGAATTGCCGGCGACGATCTCGCTGGCGAGCCTCGGCTGCAGCCGCGGACGGTCCGCCCGACCCGGCCGGACAGTCCACCGTTGACAAATGATTCCAACCCGAGCTTCTGCACTTTTCTGTGTTGCACAACCCCTTTGAACTGCGAACGGTCCACTCTTCGCAGCCGGACAGTCCGCAGGTCATTCCGAGCCCCGAAACAGAAGATATAGTCGTTTCTGCAAGTGCTGAAATTTGCACTGCGGACGGTCCGTCCCTGGACCGCGGACGGTCTGCCCTTATGCACAAAAACTTGCCCCAAATTGGTTCTTTTTCACCATAATGTTCCGCGCTTGACCCACGGATTGTCCACAGGACGGTCCGTCGTTATGGCCGGATAGTCCGCCACCTGGGCGCGGAGGGTCCGCCCCTGCTCGTCCAGCACACATTCATTTAGGGTTGCTTCACCTACACTTATGTTACGTATCTAGCTTATTTAGAGATACTTTATACATGTTTATGCATTGTTTATCATATCATTTCATGCATCATTCCAATCATTCATGGTATGTTTATTTACCAAATATCATTGCATTCGTGTAGAGAACAAAGCACCGGAAGTTGAGGAGGCGAAGCCCGAGCCGGAGGACTTCTCTGACGACATCCCCGCCGAGCCTTAAGGGAGGCACCTTACTAAGCATACCTCTCCCTATTTTGGATAAATTTTATCTATGAGTCTTGCTTGTGCATGTGTTATGGTATATACTATACTTGAGTAGAACCCACTTGATGCATGATCCACCTTGATTAAGATGAACCAATCCTAAATGAGTATGCTTGCTGGGTGTCACAATTAAATTTCTTAGACATGCTTAGCTACGGTAGAAGTCAAGAGGTGGCAAGGTCACCACCACTTGCGAGCTATAGGGTGTTTGATAATATTAATATCAAGTAGCTATGAATGGTTAAAAGATGAGCAATTGTGAATGATGACTCGGAACTTGAGCAAGTGTGGAGACTTGCTAAGTCGGGTAAGGACATAGATTGTCGCTGGTCTCTTGACCACTTATTCGTACAAACCACATACTTGAATTGGCAATGTAAGCTAAGTAGTATAAGTTGCCCGGGTCACCCGTCTGGTATGTTTGGATTGTGATGAGGTGTAGCTAGCGGATTCTAGGATATCTATCCATTGCCGGGCGCCAGTATGGGCGGTTAGGGCAGGTATATGAAAGGTTGGGACATGAGTCGACGCTTACCCTCGACCTAGGGTATGATGGAAAGCCTTGTTACATGTGGTCCCAGTTGTATACCCCCTGCAAGGTATTAATCTATTGCAATAGCCAGCTCTCGGTCATTGAGCATGCTCTAAGAGGTTCACGTCAACATAAGTTATCGGATGAGAGTTCATGGAAGATTGAGCTCATATCACATGATCACTTTATTATTATTGCAATTGTATCGATGAATAATCTAGAGTAGTCTAGTTGCTATGTCTTTTGCTTATTACAACTTCATCAAAAGTAGAGGCTTTTATGCAAA
Organism: Alloteropsis semialata; assembly: GCA_004135705.1. Taxonomy (NCBI): domain Eukaryota; kingdom Viridiplantae; phylum Streptophyta; class Magnoliopsida; order Poales; family Poaceae; genus Alloteropsis; species Alloteropsis semialata. Next base: position 52,729,883 of record CM014273.1, read on the forward strand.
ATTAATTATCCAACCATCCTTTGCTACTTATCCATATGCATATTCCTTAAAGTCGGGTACATATATCCTATGTGGATAAGTCCTGTGGATTACCTTTGTACTCACTGTGTTGCCGTTAAGTTGATGCAGGTGATGAGCAGCCGGAGGCCGTGTTTGGCTTCTTCTACCCCGCGGACGGAGGCGCGGTAGGGAGTGACGGCCGGTGGTTATAGAAGGGCGCTATCGGCATATAGTGTATTCCTTCTTATGTGTATTTTGTGGGCGTACAAGTGCGATGTAGAACTTTCCGCTGCAAAACTCATGAATTTGGTTATGTAATAACTTGAATCTCTTTATGTTTGTGAACTATGTGTGGAATGCTATGTGTGTGATGGTGTTTCACTATATTGTGCTTTATGAGGTGTATATAAATTCTGGGCTTGTTCATGACACATCTCAAAGACTACCGGGATTAGGCTCCTTTAATTGAGTTGGCCAATGGACGGCACTCGATTAAATGAGTTTAATTTTGTCGGTTCCTCACAACTTCGTTCCCAGTTGAACAAAAAGACGGTTCCCCTAAGAGATTTGATCGGTCCATGATGTTCTGATAAATCCAAAATTGGGCTGGGCACCAAATTGTGGATTGTTGGAGAGAATGTCCAAAAACTAAAACTATTGAAACGCGAAAATGACACTTGATAAAGAGGCCGACGTGCTCTTCCAAAGGCCTCGCCGGCACGGCAGTGACCATGTCGGCGTCATCCTCCACGTCCTTGTACGGGACAGTGCCTACTGGAGCACTAGATCCGCTGGTCATCGCCATAGATTGGTGGAGAAGAAATTGGTGCACACCAGCCTTCAAATTATGTGGTGTAGCCGTATACCCGAACCATAGAAGTGATCGAGTTGGCCTTTCCCCCGGTTCTCCACTCCCTTGAGTTTATATTACATTGGATGATCACACGAACAATGTTATATTAGCTTATTGTTCTTTCACTTTCAGAGAAATTTGGCATCATGGCTGCTACATGTGCATTAGAAATTTGATACGGCTGCATCAGTGTACACTATTACAAATACAATATTCCAAGATAGCCACATATACCTTTCCACGGGCGGCTAATGTACTCAGCTGGTCACATGTGGAGAAGAGATGGGGGCTGCTCCGGTTATGGCTGTATGGGGAAATTAATTCATTTCACAAGACATGGGAATCAAATTGTTCGATTAACACAAGCAATTTCATAAAGGGCCGTATGTGAAAATAACATTTTCACATATGGTCGATGTAAGAAACTGCTTGTGGCAATCTTCGCTACAGTATTTTCTAAGGTGGTTCATATAAAACAACCACCTCTGAAAATTCATATATAAATACTTGTTTTTTTCATCGCGAATTCATTGCCCACACTGAGAGCTCATTCATATGGCTTACGGTATGAATATTGTAAAAACGATAAGGGTAGGTTTTGTTTTCAAAATTGCTTGGAAGAGTTGGCTCTCTAAAATTAGCCACAGTTTGTAATAAACTACCGATGCCCGATGTCCTTTTTCCCTCTCAGCCTCGATCTGCAAGAGTGAATTTCAAGCATTGAGAATTCTGGAACCGATGAAAGTTGTTGCCAGTTGAGCAAAAAGACCATTCCCCTAAGAAATTTGATCGGTCCATGATGTTTTGATAAAACCAGGATTGAGCAGGGCACCAAATTGTGGATTGTGGGAGAGAACGTCAAAAAATAAAACAATTGAAACGAGAAAATGACACTTGACAAAGAGGGTTTCAACAAGTCTGTGAGTAGTGATGAAGGAGGCGGCGTGTGAGGGCAGCACGTAAGTAGGTGTGAGCCAGGTTTTGTTGCTGGTGTAAGGTAGAAGACGATGAAGATGGATGACGTCAGCGTGGTGGCAGGGGACGACAATGGTGCACCCAGTGGACGGAGCTTGCAATACCACGCAAGTTTTTATGTATCGGAAGATCTGTTTATATTGGCTTTGTTAAAACCATGAAAACAGATTTTATTCTTTTCAAGAAAGACTCAGTTCACATGTTTTTTCAGTGTAGTACCACAAGTACAACAGGGAATAGGCATAGATCAATACTGGATCATTGTTCCGTCCCGACACCGTAACATTACTAGTTGTCATCACTGGCTATGATCTGATATAAGGTGCCACAGATATGTGCTATCACATACCCCAACTTCCAAATTTGAATAAAACTGCTGAATTAAACATTGCAAATTACAGGCAAAGTCGATTATTATTGTAGGATCCTTGACCCAAAAATATCTCGACATTGGAGAGCAGAACTCAGTTTGTGCAGCAGAGGGAGACGAGGTATGAAAAGCAAAGCAAAACATGCAAATTAGTGGACACAAAGTTCACAGGCCATGCAGTATGCACACAAATATATTCAGATATCAATTATATTCAGTAAACGTATAGTGTGCATGCATCGATTTTTTTTTTCATTTTGTAGGCCACTTCTGTAAACAAGCCGCCACAACAACAGAATGCAATTTGTATTTGATAACAAACGAAGATGCACACATTTTCCTAAAATGAAATTAATTGCCCTCCCTAAACCCAGAGTTGCATTTCTAATTTTGGTTAACTTGTATCAGTCAATTGACATGCGTCTCTCTTTTGCCGTTTTCGGTAATACATCTAATAACCCAATAATGGCAGGGATATAGCTTATACGGTAACTTCGTAAAGTTGTTATATGCAAAGTAGAATGGAACTATTGTTCATAAGCATAAGAAATTAAGAATGCACATCTGATGGGCTGTTAGACCCCAGCATTAGCATTAAGACAATCTGTAAATTCAAGATGCTCATATGCTCTGTTCTTGATATCAAGCTAGCACAGAGAACACGGCAACTCAACAGATCAAACAGGATAACCAATATTTTCCTGGGCACTAAACAATGGAACCAGATCATCCAAAGTAAATCACAAAAACATGGCCGATGCGTTTTCTGATTAATTCATCGCATAACAATGTCTACTGAGCCACAATTAGCACCATGCAACTCGTGATGGTTATATGTCTAAAAACAGAACAGCATTTCAAGTGCAAGTGCAAACAAGTCCCGATCAGGTTCATCTGTTTCATGGGATTTTGGCCTTCGACGAGATACAATGACGGAAACCAATAGCATTTCATCCTTCGATACAGAACACGGATCGATCAGAGTTTTGGGCAGGCGTACGTCACCCGGGGGGCGTCGCGTCGATCATCGGAGAAGAGCCTGGCGGAGAGGCGTCGGGTGCGGTCAGCGATAGAGGGCGAGGTGGCCGCCTCGCCGGTGACGGTGCGGAGGCGGCGGCGGGCTGTGGATGACGCGTGGGCGGCGGCGGCGAGGGCGAGGGCGGCCCCAGAAGCGGAGGCGGGCGCGGGCGGCCGGGAGGGCGAGGAAGACGCCGTGGATGTCGGTGAAGAGCTCCCTCCAGCGGCGGGAGAGGGCGCTGGTCCGGGCCGCGTCGGCGAGGGGGAGGCGGAGGAGGATCAGCATGAGCATGTCGTCGGGAAGCGCGCTGAGGTAGTCCTCGTCGCCGCTGCCTCTGCCGCTGCCGCCGCCGCCGCTTTCACCGCCAGCGGAGACGGGGGAGCCCATCACGCCGTCGCAGGGCATGCCCTCGCGTCCGCCGGCGATCACGATGGCGTCGGCGTCGCCTTGGTCTTGCGAGCTCTGCTCTTGGCTTCAGAATGTACAGAAAACGCGAGAGAGAAAGCAGTTAGAAATAAGAGAGTACCGTGGCAACTGCCAACTGGCAATGCGAATGCGATCTGGCAGCGCAGAAGCAGAGCTGCAGATGATATGGCGCTTTTTACGAAAACACTCTCGATAATTTCTCGGGCGTTCATTTCCGTCCAGGAATAAGATCGACGAGAATTTTGGGGACCCTTCTATTTGCATACAGTTCGATCGGACACGCGCGCGAGAAGGAAAAAAACAGAGACTGGCTACTTTTGCATTTAACACCTTGATCTTACTTTGCCCAAACAAATGGTTGTGCCCTCTCTAAGGATGGGCCCATCGCAATGTAGCGGAAGATACATGTGCCCGCTTGGCTAAAATACCGTGTAACTCGTAACCGCCATTCACCTCCGTGAAGGAATGGTTTAAGGAGAACCTCAAAAGGAAGGAAATTCTCACCAAGCGTCGTCGGAGCTGGCTGATGCCGGAGAAGATAGGATGTCCCCCGCCTGGATCTGTAGGGACGACGAGCTAGCTATCGTCGCATGCTGGGGACTTGAGTCGCCTTCTTCTATGAGATGCAGGCTCTCCATCACCTTCACGGATGAGGATATGGAATCCATCTATCGCCGCAAAAGTCCTCGTGCCCTATGTGGATGTGTGGGCAGCTCGGCGCCTCACTTGCTTCGAGCTCGTTGCGTAGAAGACATATGTAGCGGTCGGAGAACGGTGGGGACGACCAGAGGTAGTGTGGCGGCCTGGATTTGAGTCTAGAAGCGAGATGGGGATCAAGGGCAAGGGGAAAATGTTAAGCGGCGGCGGGCGGGCGAGAGGGAGGAGGAAGACGCAAGTGAGGTTGGAGAGGGGCTAGGGTTCTCCCTTTCAATATATACTACTGTACTCTTTAGGAACTAGGACCCACCTGTCATATTGGGCAACAGGTACCGGTGCAAGGAATCAAACCCATGCCCGCTATACATCGATAGGTAAGATTTTATCCATTTACATGTTCATGGTAACATAAAACTGTCCACACCTATGCCCCAATAGGGTTTTCTCTGGGTGAGTTTCATGTAACAGGTACGCACTGCAATCCACATCATCACCGGGAAAAACACACATGAACCGGCGGTTTTTTAAGAAATTGAGCGGTTTTTACTTACACAAAAACGCTAAAAACTAATCAGCATGTGAAACATGAAGGAAATGTGCACGGGTGTGGAAGTAGTATGTGCCAAAGTTGAGGGTTTTAGTTCTACTGAACCTTTCGAAACCGACCAACACCAAAGCGGTTGGTTTTTACTTCCACCGAACCGCTAGAAAACTGGCTAGCATGCGAAATGGGCATGGGTCGAAAAATATGAGCAAAAGTCCATTTTTAAAACGTCTATTGAACCATTGGAAACCGACCAGCGCGAAATCGGGTGGTTTTTACTTCCACTGGAAACCAACCGGTGTGTGAACATGGAGGAACTCGCAACATGTACGCATTTCCACCGCGTTGTACATGCTCTCAAGGTCTCCACGTCGCCTCCATGGCCCTGTGGGCTGGGTGGGGCACTGCTTCTCACGATCTCATTTCGGTCCTTGCACGTACATTCTCTTCAGGGGCCCTCTTCCCCACTACGTCATGCACATAAATCTTCGATGGCGCAAACTCTTCCTGGCATGGAAGCACGCGCAGACTGTTCGACAAAATGCCAAACATACTGAACGCCTCACCCTCATGTGCGGCACAGAGGCGCTTACATGTTCTTCGGATGGGAAAGCATTAGTCACCCATGAGGCACACCGCGCTCAGATTTCTCCGCATTCGCCATGCAGATGCTCCCTTGCAGTTTTCCTGTGGATATCGGATGTTCAGCCCAACGATGTGATCTGATCGTCATGCCGGTGCCCTTCAAGAGTGTGCGTGCGCCCACAGCATAATTTGGATTATGTTGTGAGGTTTACTAAAAATCAAAGTTGCCACAGCAGTACAACACTCAACTTCCTTTCAAAAAAGGTACATCACTCAACTTCTGACTGGCATCAGTTCGCCGTTGCTTAATGGTCTGGAAGGTGAAGGGTATTGTGGCTTATAGTGAGACTGACAATCGTATTTTGGGTTGTGGATCTATCCAGAGTCCAGCCCTTGCCTGGGCCCTGACTACCTTGTAGTGCTGTTGGCTGTCGAAGATCAGTGCAATGATGATCGTGTCCAGCAACTTGTGCTACATCGGACAGACTCGTGAGCATTTCCAGTTAATTCAATGGGCTTGCCTTCGGTTCACAATTTTATATGCTGCCTTTCAAGTATTTCTGTTGTTGTTTCTGATATAATTAGGGTGGAATCGGATCGGATTCGGATAGCACTTTTTGCCATATTTTAACTCAAATACGAATTCAAATGTTCCCGAATACGAATACAAAATGAATGTCGCATTTCGATATTTACTCAATTCAGAAGACACCATTTACCTATTTCATTCATTGACGGTTTTGAAATAATAAAATCATTATACAAGTAAAGACTAAGTATGAGTACATAACAAGTGTAGGCAGAGATCGCTCGTTAATAATGTCACATTTATTCATAATTAATTTAGTAATTAATCATATAAAAAATAAATAAAACTATGGATATATATACATTTATCACTCAAGTTCAATTGATTTATGGACCAATAGTCTCGAACCTTTCAGTCATTTTGAATTAATAAGTTTTAATTGTATCTTTGAATGCCATCAATGCCAGACTGCTTTGAACTTATTTGTCATATTCCAATATCTTCATGACTTGTCGGTACTAGGTAGTGACTTGGTACAGCGCATGCAAATTATAAGGTTGTTATATATTTATTTTTTGAGCTCTTGATTTTGTTCCACTCGAATTTGGTTCAGAATGAATCAAGTTGTAAGCTATTAGTTCTGTTTGCCGGCGCACTGATTCTCTATGTACGAGACAACTTTCAGTAAGTAGGTAAGTGGATTGACTCTAGGACGATTTTCTTTGTTGTTTGCTCTAGTAGTTCAAAAAGATCATTTTACCAATGGGTCACGGGCGAAGCTAGGTGACTGTGGGGGTGCATATGCACCTGCGGTAAAATGGAAGTTAGTGCTAACCATCATTGGTTCACTATAGCCAACTCCCCCTCTTCAGCGTTGAAAGCACGAGCAGCCCAATCAAGTTACTAACATGTTAACTCATGGGATAACTAGTTAAATTATTACGCATTTATGTGCATGTCTCCTGCCTCTCCTCCTGAAATCCTACTTCTTGTTCTCTTGGGCCTCTTGCCAGGTTGCCCAGCCCCCCTCCGCCGCCTGACATGCCGCTACCCCTTCCGTTATCTTCCCTCATTTCTCCAGCCCGGTGGTTGGCTGTGCCACCCTCTCGCTAACTGCGTCACACTGCATGCGTGTAGTCTACCCATTAGTCCATTACCCGGTGATTTCACATGGCAAGTACTAATGTTGTTTCTATAATTTCTTGTCCCATCATCAGAATGTTGTTCCAATTCTCTGTATTTTTTGCAAACAAAGCACCTAAATTTGCAATTGCCGCTTGCTCGCAAATTGTCTCTAGCATATGGTTAGGAATTTACGATCCAATCTCTTGCCAAATCAGAAGCAAATTGGAGTTCAGGTTTGTTTTCGGGGATTTTTCTCGATTTGGTGACAATTATGGTGAGAAATAGGAACTACGCGATTGTCGTCGTTTTCTTATTCCCATTGGGAGCTTGTGTTATATGGCTTGACTTACAAACTATATGGATCGATTCATGTAGGGTTTGTTTTTCAAATTGAAAGACAATGATATCTTTAATAAACAGAGTGAAGTGCACCTTAGGTCCATGAACTTTCAAAATGATTATGTAGGTCGTTAAACTTTTTAAGTGGTTCACTCGTATGAATTGTGGTCCATGGCTAGACCTCAAGTGAATTTAGAATGAACCACGTGAAAAGTTGATGGACCCAAATGATCACTTTGAGTTTATGGATCTAGATGAGAATCCAGAAATAGTTTAAGGACCCATAGTGCATTTCACTCTAATAAATATATCTAATTAAGTGGTGAACAATCATAGCTTTTAAATTTCCTACGGAGATCTGTTCATGATAAAATTTTATCTAGACCTTTGCTAATTTTGCATATCTCTCTATTTAGATATATACATTTCAGAATTGTTTATCAATGTATCTTTGTCTTAGAAAATCTCATATTGCCAAATACATATTTGATCATGACTGTAGTAACGTTGAAGTAGCGCACCCGGCACCCCCTAGTTTCCGCTCTCGCTTTGCCACTGCCATGGGCCATGGCCAGAAAGAATGGTAGTTGCTCTGCAACTATTGGTTACCACAACCACTAGTCAACCTGGTTCTCGGCTTTCTGTTCCAGCTTCCAAGTACAACAACTTCAGTCTGCGGGTGTAAAGTTCACTGTGTCCTCAGTTGATTTGTAGCTCTTCTCCTATCAGCTACTCACCTAGAGCGTCAAACAAGCCAATACCTCCTCGCTCCTCTACTCCTTGTGCCCAGTTACGCACAAGGAACACTGCTCCCTCTGCCTGCACCACCTTATGATCTCAATTCACCATATCCTGGAGCAGGAGCACTTCACAGTCACTTTCTGAGGTTTCTCTCGCCCTCGCTTGATTATTCCAGGCGCCATTGTCGACCAGCTGGTAGCAGTCAAAGGTATTCATCTCCTCCTATTTCTCTCTCTTTCGAAAACAATGAAAGGAAAATTTCTGGTTCCAAGCTTATCACAGATCCATCTTTTCAGGTCCCCATGAATATCTTGGCTGCTCTCGTCTCCTTTGGTTCCCACTGGTTCCCATACTTCATGGTAGCAGGTGTTGTATTGTTCTGATAACTGCTTTCAGTTTGCTTACCGATTGACCATTTCGTTCCGTTTTTCACACAAAATTCTTGCTACAATGCTACTTGACTACTACTTTTCGGTTTCAAGTGCAGTGGTTATACTGGCAGTGCTGTACTGTTTCCTGAAGCAACTAGCAGATGGTGCTGGCACAGAGCAGGAACCAATTCAGCATCGACATGCAACAGGCCGCGAAACCGAACCAATTCTTCAGAGAAAAAAGGGGGTTTTCAGCTACGGAGCAACCGGCGAGCAGACTGGGTCCAGTGTGTGCTGCCCTGCTGAAGATTCTGATGGCGACAAGATGTGCAAAATCTGCTATGATGCGCCCAGGAGCTGCTTCTTCATACCCTGCGGCCATTGCTTTGCCTGTTTTGCTTGTGCAAAGAGGTAAGTTTCTCATCTTTTCAAGGCGTTCTGTTCTGACATACTTGGATGTTTTTCGTTAGCTTTGTTGATTTGCTGGTAAAATTCACATGGTCGTTCTTCTAGTGACACTGATAGAGAATATCTCATAATCTAGTTGAATGTATGTTTTTTGTTTACCAGTCTAGGATTTTTTTTTTACTTTTTTTGTGAAATGGGAGTCTAGGAAAATTTCTAGGACTTACTATTCCATTCCTCAACCAAAAGAAAGGTTGTGGCTAAAACGTTAAGAAGTTTTTGGGTGAAAAATCTGGATATTAAGTTGGTTTAACACTCAGGGTACTAAAATATATTTACATATTTGAAGGGAATATGTGAAATGCTGCTGAATAAATGCTTGTTGCTGATTGCCACTGCAGGATTGTGGAAGAGCAAAACAAGGCCTGCCCCATCTGTCGAAGGCTGATCCACAGAATGAAAGGCCTCGAGAGCCCTTAGATCACAAGGATCTGCTTATGTTCTGTTCTGCTGTTGCCCTTTCCTCTTCTTTTTTCCCCTCTCTGCGTTTTTTTTTTTTTTTTGATCCGTGTTCGTGTAGCTGATGGTGCACTGGGCTGAATGCTTGCATGGGCTGATGGATCAAAAAAGTCTTGTTTCATGTGTTGGGCTGAAGGCTTGCATAGTAGAGGAAGATACGGCCCAAGTTTTTGGACCCAGAATTAATTGTTCCTTTTTTGGTTTTCGGAAATGAATTAGAATTATTAGATGTGGACAGCATGAATATAATAAAGGATTTAATTAACAGTTTTTAGGCGGCTAATTCTAACTTGGGTACTAATTCACTTCCCTTTTTTCCTAATAACTCCAGTATTTCTCATGCCTTTATTTTTCTCAATAGCCTTGTATTTGCCTCCTGTCGAAAAAAGAATAGGCTGGTATTTGCCGTAGCTACAATATCTGATGTTGACGTTGTGTACCTTCCTTACCACGTGTTGTGTCTGCAGCTGAGAATAAAGTATGTAGCTGGTCCTCACGACTCCGCCGCGTCCGTGGTGCCCAAGTTTCCTCCGCACCGCTTTGACTATCTCCAACAGCGTGCACAGCACAGTCCACATCAGGAACAAAAGCAACCTGTCTTTTTAACAAACAAAAAAGCAACAATTGTAAAACCACAAATATAGTACGTACTACACAGCTCATTGGACATCTCAATTCCAGCCACAAGAATTTATCCTTCATAAAGGACTATGAAACAGTCATATGTCGTAAGAATAATTCCTGCATAATTCTATGTTTTTTTCCCCTTGAAATCAAATTTTCATATAGTCAGTAAAAGGTTTCGTATGTATGAATGAATGTGAAGCTGTGCAACGCTGAGAAAGATTGAACACAAAGAAATTAAAACACATAAGCTTGTGAGTTTCGGGAGAGTTATGATAATTTGCATAAAGTAGCTCTTGCTGCTTCTACAAGATATAACCATTTTAAGAAACCAGTTGAGCTACATTTTTTCTTTATCTTGTGGATTTCTTTTTTTTTCGAAGCAAGATTTCTTTTTTTATGAAAACCGATTTTTCCTTGTTTCTAGAAGGCATATATCCACGCGTGACGTGTCGGAAGCCCGTCGTTCGCTTCGGCTATCTGTTGAGGCCGTGTTTAGTTCCATAAGTTTTCCCTATTCATCAAATGTTAGGACACTAATTAAGGGTATTAAATGTGGATTAATGACAAATTAATTAGGCTTAATAGATTCGTCTTGCGATTTCCCGTCCATCCGTGTAATTACTTTTATAATTAGATCATGTTTAGTCCTCCTAATCTTCGAATTAGAATTGCTACAGTAAATTTCCTTACCTTATCTTTGGGGATGAATCACAGCAGTGGGGCTAGTGCTACAGTATCGAGTACACACACGTGGTGACGTCACAGCCGCAAAACCAAACCGACTCGCCCAGAGTCCCGAACCCGACCGCACCCGACAGAACGAGATCCTCTAACGTCAAGCAGATTGATGTTAGAGGGCAGTCACCACATCTGCGCCGTCCAGCTGCAATTCAACGGTGATCCAGCGAAACTCCTCTCGTGGGCTGCACAGCAGGTGGTCCAGCAGCCCATCCGAGCCCATGGGCACCGCGCAGCCGCGAGGCAGTCAGGCAGACTAGTCTCCCTCCGCCATCATCTTCCCTGTTGCCGGCCTACGGTCGGCCATCTTTAGGCACGGGCGTGCGAGGGACCAGGGACGAAGCCATGGCCACCATCATCCTCGCCGGCACTTAGTCCTTCTCGCTCGCGTTCCATTCCGACCACTTAGTCCTGTGCGCGCCCGCGGCCGCAGCCCGAGCCGGCGCACGCTCTCGAACGGGTGCTTCCCCATCGGGCAGTGCTTCTTTAACCACGACGCCATGCCACCGCCTAGAGCCGATTTTATGTCATTAACACCCAATGGCGGTAGGATTTGCTCGAAGTTGCACAACGCTGACCGGAGCGACGTGGAAACGGGAGCCAGGCTGCCGCGGCGCGCCGGCATGCCGCCCCACCGCGAGGCCCATCCGTTTGGCCTCCTTATTGCTCTTGTTCAAGTTGTCAATCGGGAACTTCACCGTGCGCAAGCGGTTCGGGTCCCCAGTGGCTGATGCCGATGCAGCAGACCGCGCTCCTCCTCGCGGTCCGGCGACCGTGAGCTCCTGCGGCCGAGCGCCTCCTCTGCGGCGGGCACCAGCTTCGAGCTCCGGCGGCCGCGCTTTCCTCCACGCGTCCGCGTGCAGCTCCTGCCTTGCCCATGTCCACGATGGGCTGCGCCGAGACGAAACGCGGCGTCGTGGTTAAAGAAGCACTACCCGATGGGGAAGCACCCGTTCGAGAGCGTGCGCCGGCTCGGGCTGCGGTCGCGGGCGCGCACAGGACTAAGTGGTCGGAATGGAACGCGAGCGAGAAGGACTAAGTGCCGGCGAGGATGATGGTGGCCATGGCTTCGTCCCTGGTCCCTCGCACGCCCGTGCCTAAAGATGGCCGACCGTAGGCCGGCAACGGGGAAGATGATGGCGGAGAGAGACTGGTCTGCCTGACTGTCTCGCGGCTGCGCGGTGCCCATGGGCTCGGATGGGCTGCTGGACCACCTGCTGTGCAGCCCGCGAGAGGAGTTTCGCTGGATCACGGTTGAATTGCAGCCGGACGGCGCAGATGTGGTGACTGCCCTCTAACATCAATCTGCTCGACGTTAGAGGATCTCGTTCCGCACCCGACATCTCCAAGACTCGAACCATCCCCGAACCGACCGAGCCGCAGCCCGCAGGCCGCAACCGCCTGCCTCCTTCGTCCTTCCTCCCCCATCGCCGGTTCGCCGTCATCTCCAAGGCTCTTCCCCTATCAAATACCCCTCCTCATCGCCGTTCCCTCTCCCCACCGCCACTCCCCTCCGCCGCCGCCACCCCGCCCTCTCCTCCCTATACTATCCTAGCCTACCTCCACCCCAACTCGCCCCCACCCTCCACCCCGCTCCCCGCCTCCGCATCCCGACGGAGGGCGCCCAAACCCTAGGTTCACCCCTCCCGAGCCGCCGCCGTATGCAGCCCTCCGCCGATCGCCGCCGCGGGGGTGGACCCGTGGCCACCGCCTCCCGCCCCGTGTGGCGGCCCCGCTCCTCCGCCCCCGGCCCCGACGCCGCCGCCCCAATCCTGCCCCTCCCTACCCCGGCCTCGGAGCCCCGCTCGCCCCACCGCCGGCGCCGTCCCAATCACGGGAACAGCGGGAACAACGGAAATCGCCGCCCCGCCCCGCCTCAGGAGCAGCAGGACAGCAACGCGGGCCACCATCGCCGCGGCCCGCCGCCGGAGAGGCCGGCTCCCGCTGCGACTGCGCCTGCCCGTGAGCGCCCGCCTGCGCCTGCGCCTCCGGCGGCGGCGGTTGCGCGCGATGGGTCGGTGCCGCAGCTGGTGCAGGAGATCCAGGACAAGCTGGCGCGGGGCGCGGTGGAGTGCATGATCTGCTACGACATGGTGCGGCGGTCGGCGCCCATCTGGTCCTGCGACAGCTGCTTCTCCATCTTCCACCTCCCCTGCATCCGCAAGTGGGTGCGCTCCCCGGCCTCCGCCGCCGACGCCTCCCCGGCGGCGGACCCCGCCTCCCCGACCTGGCGCTGCCCGGGGTGCCAGTCCGTGTACGACACGCCCGCCCGCGACCTTGCCTACACTTGCTTCTGTGGGCGCCGGCGAGAGCCCCCCAACGACCACTTCCTCACGCCCCACTCCTGCGGCGAGCCCTGCTCCAAGCCTCTAGAGAGGGCGGAGCCACCGGGCACCAAGGGGGAGGATGCTGATGCCACCAGGTGCCCACACGTCTGCGTCCTGCAGTGCCACCCGGGGCCTTGCCCACCCTGCAAGGCCTTTGCGCCGGACAGGCCCTGCCCCTGTGGGAAGCAGATCATCGTGCGGCGGTGCGCGGACCGCAGCACACCTGTGACCTGTGGCCGCCTGTGTGAGCGGATGCTGCCTTGCAAGAGGCATCGCTGCGAGAAGGTCTGCCACACTGGGCCTTGTGGGGATTGTTCTGTTCTGATCACTGCACGGTGCTTCTGTGGGAAGAAGAATGAGGCCTTGCTGTGTGGAGACATGGTGGTAAAGGGGAAGCTGTCTGAGGAAGACGGGGTGTTTTCTTGCAGTGAACTATGTGGCCACACACTTGCTTGTGGGAATCATGTCTGCAAGGATATGTGCCACCCAGGGCCTTGTGGTGAGTGTGAGCTCATGCCAGGGAAGGTCACTACATGCCATTGCGGCAAGACAAGGCTGCAGGAGAGTAGGGCAAGTTGCTTGGACCCAATCCCAACCTGTGAGAAGATCTGCGATAAGAAATTGCCATGTGGGGAGCATAGGTGCAAGGTCAATTGCCATGAGGGAGAGTGCCCACCTTGCTTGGTTCGTGTTGAGCAGAAGTGCCGCTGTGGCTCATCCGGACGGATGGTGGAGTGTTACCAGGTCAAGAAGGAAGAATTCCGCTGCAATAAGCCTTGCGGCCGCAAGAAGAACTGCGGGAGGCATCGGTGCAGTGAGTGCTGTTGCCCACTGTCAAGGCAGTTTGCTCAGCTTGAAGGTGGCAACTGGGATCCCCATCTCTGCCAGATACCATGTGGCAAGAAGCTCCGTTGTGGGCAGCATGCTTGCCAGCTACTCTGCCACAGTGGTCATTGCCCGCCCTGTTTGGAGACTATATTCACTGATCTTACTTGTGCCTGTGGAAGAACTTCTATCCCACCACCTCTGCCTTGTGGCACACCAACTCCATCATGCCCATATCAGTGTTCAGTCCCCCAGCCTTGTGGCCATCCAGCCTCACATTCATGCCACTTTGGGGACTGTCCTCCTTGCGTCGTGCCAGTAATGAGAGAATGTATTGGGGGACATGTGATGTTGAGGAACATCCCTTGCGGATCGAAGGATATCAGGTGCAACCAACCATGTGGCAAGAATCGCCAATGTGGAATCCATGCTTGCAACAGGACATGCCATCCTGCCCCTTGTGATCAGCCACCTGCAAATGGGGATGCTAGCTCAGGCTCTGGTGGCAAAGCTTCTTGTGGACAGGTATGTGGTGCTGCTAGGAGAGAATGTAAGCATACATGCACTGCTCTATGCCACCCATCATCACAATGCCCTGATTTGAGATGTGAATCCCCTGTGACCATTACCTGTTCATGTGGCCGTATCACTGCAACTGTTCCCTGTGGTGCTGGGGGATCCTCCAGTAGTGATAATATGTTCGAAGTCTCCATCATACAGAAGTTGCCAATGCCTCTCCAGCCTGTGGAATCAAATGGGAGGAGGGTGCCACTTGGACAGAGGAAGCTTTCTTGTGATGATGAGTGTGCAAAGATGGAGAAGAAGAGGGTCCTTGCTGAAGCATTTGACATCACCCCGCCCAATTTGGACGCATTGCATTTCGGTGAGAACTCGAGTGCATCTGATTTGGTTTCTGACCTGTTCCGACGAGATCCAAAGTGGGTGGTGGCCATAGAAGAGAGGTGCAAGTTTCTTGTACTTGGCAAGGTGAGGGGCAGTTCTTCAAGCAATCTCAAGCTGCATGTCTTTTGTCCCATGTTGAAGGACAAGAGGGATGCCATAAGGCTCATTGCAGACCGGTGGAAGCTTGCTGTTCAGTCAGCTGGTTGGGAGCCTAAGCGTTTTATTACCATCCATGTCACACCCAAGTCAAAACCACCTGCTCGCATCCTCGGCTCGAAGGCAGGCGCCCCTGTAACAGCTGCCCATCCTTACTTTGATCCTCTGGTTGACATGGATCCGAGGCTGGTCGTTGCAATGCTGGACCTGCCACGGGATGCTGATGTCAACGCTCTAGTCCTAAGGTTTGGTGGAGAATGTGAATTAGTCTGGCTGAATGACAAGAATGCCATAGCTGTCTTCAATGATCCAGCTAGAGCAGCAACAGCTCTGAGGCGGCTGGATTATGGATCTGCTTACCAGGGTTCTGCAATGTTTATGCCAAGCAGTGCTCAGGCATCTTCAGGTAATGTATGGGTTGGAGGTCAGAAGGATGCAGGGCTCTCTGCTAGGAGCAATCCATGGAAGAAGCCTGCTACTGCTGAACCAGACCTACCCTCTGGAGACTGGACTGGTGTGACTGGCCATGCTCCAGCGACAGGATGGAGAGGCTCCAACACCGCCCAAGCCATGGGGACTCAGAACCGATGGAATGTTCTGGAATCTGATGTTGCCACAAGCTCTGGTCCAGGTGAGGATCGGAAGACTGCTCCTCGTACCGATGCTGGATACAGCGCAGTACAGAATTCTGGGAACGCTGGGCCATCGATGAGCAAGCTGCAGCCAGATGTTGAGGTGGACGACTGGGAAGAAGCTTGTGAATGAAGAGGATTGTGGGAATGAGGCATTTGGATGTTCTGACCCGGATGTTTTTTTTTTGTTCATCTCGGATCTGGTTTCACTAGTACTAGTGCTATACTTGTACTGATCCTTTTATGTTCTATATCTAGTTTTAGTATTTGTCGACTGCCTGATGACATTTGGGTTGAAAATGCTGATTTTGTTATGCAGGCGTATCTCTGTAGTGCTGCTGCTTATTTTGCAGCCCTCCTGTCGAAGTAAGAAATGATATGCCATGCTATGCTATGCCACAAGTTTTTTTTAATCATTGCTCGGTTCTTAGGTCTAAATTGTACCACAAATCGATTGTGCGGGTACCTGTCCTGTCGTATGGTTGTGTGTTGTGTGAGAATCAGGACTCAGGATACATGCTGTGCGTGCTCCGTCTCTGTTCAGTGTGTCTTGTCATGTAGAGGTGTAGCTATGAAGCTGGATTTCTTTGGGCGCAATGGCTGCTCAACAGGGCTGCATTACACATCGTAAACAGGATCAACCTAGTAAAAGATGACAGCCCCATCTTGGGGGATCAATCGATCTGAATCAATAAATATTGCGATCACACACAAAAAAAGAAAAAAGAAAAAGAGAGGGTTCCTATCTCAGGCAACTGCTGCTGCGAGAGTGATCCACCAGCACCGGCCTTGAGGGAAGCCTTCTGATGAAGCGTACCGGTTTGAATCACATTGCTTTGGAGCATTTGGGCAGAAAAAAAGATTGGTTGTACTCCTATCCCTGCCAGGTATTGCCATTTTTCCTTCTAATCGTCTTTCTTTTTTTCCCATTGCTAGAATGAGACTATGAATTAGAGGTTCTTGAATTGATTTGTGGGCTGGTGGCTTTATTTTGATGCTGGAATGCTAATCTCTTTCATCCATCATTTGTTCCCTGGCAGCTGATGCAAAATTGACCCTCCATGGTTTTGTACTCAATAACTTCTTTTGCGAGTGCAACTTCCCTTCAATCTGCATCCACTCTGCGATTCTGGATTGACCCAGGAAGATAGGTATTTGTTCACTTTGCCTTCCATTCAGTTATTTGGTGTGTGCACATTCCTGAAAAAAAACAGTAATCACAACTTGAAAAAGCGGCATTGAATAACGTGTACGGGTGTAATTCAGGTAGTCTTGGTGAAAATAGATGGATACTGCTGCGACCATCTTGGGCTTAGAATAATAGATAGTTATACTAATACAGTCCTGCAGTTTAGATTGTTATAGACTGATGACAAGGTGTTCCAGTGCCTGTGGCCAATCAAGCTGGGTGATTAGGTTTCAATTACTAAATTTCTTGAAAAATGCCTTTTTAAGATGTACCATCTTGGTTTCTTGCCTAATTTGAACATAGGGATGTCAGCTTTTAAATTTATGATTGTTCCAGCTAAGCAGAAGGTTTCCAGCAGGAGCAAGAGTTATCAATACCAAAATTGCTTCAGTTCTTGAAAATACTGGTGCTGTCCGGTTCTAACTCTGTGGATGAAAATTTCTAAATATATGTAACTTGAATGGTGTCAATTTCTCCAATGTTTTCAAGTTTTTTTTTCCCAATTTCGTACAACTGGAATGGTGTCAATTACTTTTGTTCTCCAGTTTTATTATTAGACTATAGAGTTTAAGTACTGAAAATTCCTTGTAAAAATATCTGCAAATTTTTTCTCTTAAATATACATTTAACTATTTAAGAAACGTCAAAGTTCACTGTACCTCTCAGTCGAGCAAACTTGAAAACATAGATGATTGCGATTGACCACGTTTCTTTTACAAAAATTTTTGTTGCATTCTAGCTCGTTGCATCTCATCCACTTATTGGTCATCCTAACTAGTCTACAGAGCACAAGTCGGCATTTAGTCCACTCCAGGATTAGATTCTGATTGCGGCACCAGGAGCCGAATGATTTGGAGGAATATAAACACCATGGAATCCCAGATAAGTTTTCTTTAAGCACCTCTAAAGCGTGGAGAGATGGCTCGTGTACTCATCTTTCTTCTCATGGCTTGTCTACTCATCTTCCTGTCGAATCCTAATGCAACCCTAGCTGCAGAATCGACCAACAAATCAGAGATCGAGAGGCAAGCCCTCACCTACTTCAAGCAAGCCCTCACCAACGACCCCCTTTTGGTCCTGAGCTCATGGATCGGCTCACACTACTGTAGGTGGACAGGGGTTATATGTGGTAAGGCTCCTCCATTCCTCGTTGTTTCACTGCAGCTGAACTCTCTACAGCTGTCTGGGGAATTGTCGCCCTTTCTTGCTAACCTTACTTCAATAACATGGTTAGATCTTGGGAACAATTTATTCTTTGGAGGCATCCCTGAGGAGTTGGGAACACTTCCTAAGCTCCAGAATCTGATGCTTGCACAAAACCGTCTTCATGGAGTTCTCCCCAATTCATTGGCAACTAGCTCATCCCTCGCTGTGCTAAACCTGACAAGTAATAGACTGTCTGGAATTATCCCTGCTAGTCTGTTCAATGGCTCATCTCACCTTATTGTCATTGATCTTGGTAGGAATTTACTGTATGGACCTATTCCAGATTTCCATAAGAAGGCCACCCTGCAAATTCTTAGCCTCGCAGAGAATAGGCTTTCAGGAAGCATACCTCCATCACTAGGAAATGTTTCTTCCCTCACTGAAATATACCTTCATGAAAACACCCTACGTGGATCGATTCCAGTAACTCTAAGTAGAATTTGGAACCTTAGTGTTCTAAGTTTAGGTTACAACAGCCTATCTGGGCATGTCCCATATGAACTTTATAGCATCTCGTCACTGAGAATCCTTGACTTAGGCCAGAATAGCCTTATTGGACAGATACCATCCGGTATTGGCAACTCGTTACCAGTCCTTGAAAATTTGGTCATGTCGGGTAACGGAATCAACGGATCGATTCCGCCATCACTAGCTAATGCATCAAAGCTCCAAGTGATCGATCTTTCCAATAACTTACTAGTAGGCCCAGTGCCACCTCTAGGATATTTGTCCGAACTATACAGACTATTTCTTGGAAATAACCACATAGAAACTGAAGCTTGGGCCTTCCTTACCTCTCTAGAAAATTGCTCCCAACTACAAATACTGGACATGGCTAGGAATTCCCTGAATGGAAGTCTACCTAGATCATTTGGTAATCTTTCAAGTTTAGAACGAATAAGCATCGGAGAAAACCAAATTGTTGGCACAATACCTGTCGAGATAGGCAGCCCGCAAAATCTCCAAATGCTTTCTATGGACTATAACTTGCTCACAGGGGAAATTCCATCTACTATTGAAAATCTTAGCCGACTGTCTCTCCTAATCCTATCAGGCAACAAATTAACAGGTCAGATCCTACCTTCAATAGGTAACCTGTCTCTGTTGCTCCAGCTTCGACTAGACAATAACAACTTGGGTGGACCCATACCTGCAACTTTAGGGATGTGCAAGCAACTGGTCATGCTAAACTTATCTGCTAACAGCCTTTATGGACCCATACCAAGTCAACTCCTCAGTAATACTTCCCTTTCCTTGGGTTTGGATTTATCACACAACAACCTTACAGGATCAGTACCCCCACAAATTAGTGCATTGATCAGTCTTATTTATCTAGATATTTCCTTCAATAATTTATCTGGTGAAGCTCTTTCTTCAATTAGCCAATGTGTTTCTCTTCAGTATCTCAACACGAAGAGGAACATGCTCAATGGGAGCATACCTCAGTCTTTCAGTGGTCTGAAATCCATCAATTTGGTCGATCTTTCTCAAAACAGCTTTGATGGACCAATTCCAGAGTTTTTGGAGGAATTCCCTCAGTTGACACTACTTGATCTATCCAACAACCATTTTGTAGGACCAATACCAATCGGAGGGATCTTTCAGAATACCACAGCAGTAATCTTAGATGGGAACATAGGGCTGTGTGCAAATACAACTCCCTTCAATTCTGTATTTCTTATTTGCCCCACAATATCAACAGGTGGAAGAAAGAACGATGCACACTTGTTGTTAATAGTAATTCCACTTATTACTATTGTCTTATTCTCATTCTTATACTTTGTGGTCACCTTTCGAAAGAAAAGAGCACACACAGACATAGCCCCATGTTACAAGGATACAATGAAGAGAGTATCCTACGGTGACATCCTTAAAGCTACCAATTGGCTCTCTCCCGTCAACAAGATCAGCTCTAGCCGCACTGGTTCTGTCTACATTGGCAGGTTCGAGTTCGACACAGATCTCGTGGCCATCAAAGTGTTTCATCTCGATGAGCATGGTTCACTAAACAGCTTTCTTATGGAATGTCAAGTGCTCAGAAACACCCGCCACCGCAATCTTATGAAGGCGGTGACGTTGTGCTCAACAGTGGACTTGGAGAACAATGAGTTCAAAGCTATAGTTTTTGATTTCATGGCTAATGGAAGTCTGGACATGTGGGTGCACCCAAAGTTACACAAGAATTGTTCCAAGAGAGGCCTGAGCTTGGGTCAGAGGATAAGAATAGCTGTGGATGTGGCTTCAGCTCTGGACTACATGCACAACCAACTGATACCACCTCTAATTCACTGCGATTTGAAGCCAGCCAATGTTCTTTTGGATTATGACATGACGGCCCGAGTTGGTGACTTTGGATCTGCAAAGTTTCTCCAAGTGAGTTTATCTTTGCTATATGTTTGATAATAGTTTCTCATATGCTAAAATTGAATAGCTTCTTTAATCTGCAGAGTATGGAATGGGATACAAAATCTCAACTGGGGGCGATGTGTACAGTTTTGGTGTGTTGCTACTAGAAATGCTCACTGGAATGAGACCAACTGATGCAATGTTCACCGATGGCATGAGCCTTCACAAGCTGGTGAGCTCAGCATATCCGAAGGGACTTTGCAAGGTTTTAGATCCCTATATGTCAGAGGAGGGAGACCAAGTATTTGGAACATTAACATTGAAGAGCTACCTGATGCCATTGGTTGAAGTTGCCCTGTTATGTTCTATGGATCTACCCAAAGATCAGCCCGGAATGCAAGATGTTCGCGCCAAAATAGTTGAGATCAGCGAGGCATTCCTTGAGTCTTGGTGATTTACTTACATTGTTTTGAACAAAATTGGGAATGTAGCCAGCATGTTATTTATTGCAAACTAGCACATTTTGAGGGAAACAAAGAAGAGACCACATTCATATTTCTTCAATATACATACTCCCTCTAGCAAAGCAGAACATCAGTTTGCTTCAAAAAGCAGAACATCAGTCTTTCTGGCATTTCAGACTCCCAGAAGAAAAAGACCAGTGTCATATTTTAGCCATAGTATACTGGTAATAGCAATGAACTAATGTGATGTAGAATTATTCTAAAAATAGATCTCGTAATTATTTTTTTTCGCTTAGGCAATCTATTGCTATTGAATAGAAGCTGAATGACGCTTGGGATAAGATCAATATCCTTTTGCGGATGCGGAACTTTTTGGATCTGAGTTCTGCGGCCAGGAGCAGAGAGTGGGTGTGTTGTATGCTCATCTAATTCTTGAGAATCTTTGGTCGTTGCCAGTATGGGTTTATCAGTTACCTGGATGGCTTGTTCTCCTCGTTTCGCCAGAGAGGAGTTGATGATTTTTCGAATTGAGTGCGGCGGCGTTCAGCAATGTGCACCTTGGGCCTTGGCTTTGCAGCATCTGGGCCAGCGAAAGCCCAGCCTATCGACGAAGCAAGCCGAGAACCGGAGAGCCCATCTGAAGACATGTCGCTCTGTCGAGAATCCTCTGTCGAGGACTGACGATTCGTCAACAGTATTGATGGCGAGCGCGCAGCAGTCAGCCCAGCCCGCGACTAGAGCAAGCCTCGAACGGCACCAGCCGCTCGTTTCAAACATCAACCGTTCCCGCAGCTCGTGGCCCAAGGGAGCGACACACATCTCTCTTGTGGACCTCACGATCTTTCTCCAAACACCGTACAGAGTACAGACAATCCAGTTTCCAACTCGTACGTAATCTCACAATTTCAATTCAAGACGATCCTGAACTGGGAGAAAAAAAGCTCGCTCACGGCCCGCGAGACCAAGATGATCATGTAGGTAGTGGGGCTGCTCCAATGGCTAGCTCTAGATTAACTCAAAGAGATGTCATCTAATATTTTAACATAAAGAGAGAAAAGCTATATCTCTTGGTCAAGAAATAGTCTTATACACATCTTTTTTTTTTGAGGGGGGGTCAACGGGGGGATGATTATTCCCACCTGATTTCATTTACCACTGATTCCGGGCATGACGGTAATGGACAGTGTGGTGCACTGAGTTCAAGCCGAATTAGGTCGGCAAAAAGTTTACATCAAAGAAGGAGGGGAGGAGCTATGTGAACCGAAACTTATTACACCAAAAATCTACAACCTCATGATCCTTGGAGGAGATGCGGTGGCGCCAGAGATGGCAATCCTCCTGACAGGCCCGTAGGAGGCGCTCCAGGCTCGGCAAGGTGCCCCGGAAGACCACGTCATGGCGGTGTTTCCAAATTTGCCAGCCGCATAGAAGGAGCATCGTGTGCAGCTGGGCAACGGGGAAGCCTGAAGGGGGTGAGACCTGGTGGAAGGAATTGATCGAAGGGATCGTCGCCGGTGGCCATCCGATGTGCGACCAGAACTGTTCTGCGAAGGGGCACCGAAAGAACAGGTGTGCAGCGTCCTCCTGGCTCTGCCGGCAGATGTGAGTATGACATTTAAGATCATTCATGCTATGAGCTTATGTACTACGAGCTAGACCATTAAAAGAGTTGTCTCTTAGAGTACTTACATCTAGATTCTAACTGGTACCTTTGGAGGAGGCCTCGTGGCCGTGCCGCTGTGCACGTACCATGAGAAATCAGATCAAACAGAACTCAATTCAAAGAAACATGAGGTAGACATGTGCACCGCCATCTCAAAGCTTTTTTTAGACCAAATTTTATAGGTGCAAATTATAAGTGTATGCTCGTCAATCCATGCCAGTGAAAGTGTGAAACAGTTTTATCGGAAGAATTTACCTACACTAGTGTCCACTATCATGGAGACACAATTATGCAATAAGTACGTACTGGACACTGGACAATTTTTTTTGGCACATAACCTGATAGACAAAAAGCTCCTAGATTTACACGCCGAATCTTAAACCGATCCTGTCTCCCGATTCCACTAACCACGCGATCGAGCGCGGCGAAAAGTCGTAATCTTCCTAGCAGATTTGGTGACTGTCAAGCCGGAGCAGCAGTGGGCTTGCGGCACGCCGGCACGCTAGTACGCTACACTTTTTCCACCTCCCGGTAGCCCCCGCCCGGTGGCCGCCTCCTGCCTCCGGCAAAGCCGACGGCAGCGCATGTCACGGGCGCGGCGGCGGCGCCGCCGCTGCAGATCGCGACGGCGTGCCGGCCCAGCAGCCGCGCCCCGCGGCGGCCATTCGTCTTGGGCCCTGCTGGCGGGGCCGCCGGCGGCGGCGGCAGCGAAGGCGACGGGCTGACTCGCTTGCTGGCGTTTGTCGCCGCCTTCCTTGCGCTGCTCACGCGCTGGCGGTGCAGGTGGTCGCCGTCGTCGTGGCGGCGGCGGCGGCCGTGCGCGCCCCACGCGGCGGTGTAGCCCCCGGCGGCGGCGCTCTGGTGGTTGTGCTTGAGGACGAGCCGCTCCATCTCCCGCCGGATGCACTCCACCTCGTAGGCGTCGAGGAGCGTCGTCGGCTTCTTCTGCGCCGCGGCCTCTGCCGCAGCCGGTGGCCGGCGGGGCGGTGCAGCAGCTACTTCGGCGGCCTGCTTCTTGATCTTGGCGGCGTGGTTCATGATGGGTCGGACGCGACGGGAGAAGGTACCTCTGGTGATCTGGGCTCGCGTGGCTGCGTGCTTACTGCCGCCTCCACCTCCACGTATAAAAAGGAGGAGGACGAGGAGGAGGCGAGGAGCAGCAGCAGGTAGGTAGGGAACAGCCTGACAGTGTGCGCCCGCGTAATCTTGGCATCGCCCTCAGCGTAGTGGATTACCAGTTCGTAAATCTGGCAGAGCAGCTCGACGAGTCCGGCGACGAAAACTGCGCAGCAGGCTAATTAACCAACTACCTCGAAAGCTCGAAGCATTAGCATATCATCCCGGCAATACTCTGGTGCGCACGCGCGTGCGTGCGCACCCTATCCAGAGCCGCTGGATATGCTTTAAGATTCGTGCAGATCGAATCCAACGGTGTTTGATTAGCGTCTGTCATTAACATTAGAGGTTAGTGTTTAGTGTTTTTAGGGTTCAAAATTTAGAGTTTAGGGTTTAGATTTTAGGTATTAGTGTTTAGGGTTTAGTGTTATAGTGTTTAGGGTTTGGGGTTTTAGTGTTTGGGGTTTTAGGGTTTAAGATTTTAGTGTTTCCAGGTACAGCGTGCGTACCTACCAGTGTGCGCACCAAATCCGCGTTCCATATCATCCCGGCCTTTGATCACGTCGTGCGTGGCAGCTGATATGTGGCCCATAGAAAATAACGGCGTCGCGCGAGCCCGTTGTTTTGCAGCTGAGAAACCGTGGGTGCGTTGTCAGTGGCATCTGCAGCTGCAGAGTTTGGCTTCATAAACGTGCACGAAGGTGCATTTGGAACTGTTGCATACGTGGCCGCGATCAAATCGAGAGGGAAATTTGGTCAGGGGCGTGTTTAGATTCTCAAGTTTTGCATAAAGATTTCATCTTGAAAACCGTGCCAGTTTATTTCTTCTCTTTGTGCACGCGGTCCAATGCATAAACTTCCACCATTTTCACCAATCTAAATACTCCCTAGTAACACAGTATGCTCTTTGAGTCAGAGTCTGGACTTTTTATTAACTACTCTCTCCGGTTCATTATATTTGACGTCGCAGACTGACATTTTGGCCTGCAGCCAGTTAAATTTGCTTGTCCAAAATGCCAAATAAAATGAATTGGAGACAGTATTTGTGGCTTTACTTTCACACGAGCTAGTACTCTTTTTTTTTTCACTAGTAGATGCAGCAAAGGGTCTTCATGATGCTAGAGCTAGGAATCGAACCTAAACCTCCGGTTTGAGGGCTGACTTTAGGAACGAGTCGGACTCAGCCAGCCTCACATGGGCTAGATTCTTGAGAGAGAGATAAGTTTCCAAATGTATACTCCCTCCATTCTAATTGTAAGCCCATGTATCTACATAATGTATATATAGGAGTATAACAAAAGCTTTATATCTAGAAAAGCCGGAACGACTTACAATTTAGTATGGAGGGTGCAAAAAACAAGAATACACAACAAATAATCAATATTGGTTACCTAGAACGTGAACTCTTTCTTCCTCTCTCTCTCATTTGCTAAATATACTCTAAGACAATGGTTCTGTTTGGAAAATCTTAAATTCTGCTTATGACCAAAATAAACTTAGTTCCCATTTGGCAGAGCTCCCAAAGCTGATTCTTGGCTAACTGCAGCAAGAGCTCTGCCAAATAGTTTTCCAAAAAGAAGTGATTTTTTTTGCTAATTTTGTAAAGTGATTCTCTGAAATAAACTAAGACGCTAGGAGCTGAAAAAAGTAGCTTCTACCGATTCTGTGAAGTGATTCTCCATTCTGATTTTGAGAGTTTATGCTAGAGAATTAAAGAGAATCACTTTCAACTACAAAATCACTTCTCTCGGAGAATCAGCTCCCATAGAGAATCAGAATCAGATGAACCTTTACCAAACAGGCCCTTAATCTAGTAGACATATAGTCTGCTTTTTATAGTTTTTTTTGACCGCGCTTCTCCCCATCGTGATACTTTTAGAAGACCCTTTTCAAAAAGTATGATGGTCAGATGGCTTGAGCTAAGAGAAGTTGTGTCCAATGTGGTGTAGAACACTAAAGGTGATACACTCATCTGGTTTTATGACAGTAAGGGGGTTCATACTACCCAATTGCTCTATGCTGTCAATAATGTTCAGGGGCTAGGCCTGTGTTTATCCCTGATGTGTGGAAGGTTTAAACTCCCCTAACATTCAAGTCTTACTGTGGCTACTAGCTAATAATAAACTCATGACTGTTAACAACCTTGAGGAGAGGTGTGGTCAAATCTCTGCAATGAAAGAGAATCAATCGACACCTTT
This sequence comes from Alloteropsis semialata, assembly GCA_004135705.1. NCBI lineage: Eukaryota > Viridiplantae > Streptophyta > Magnoliopsida > Poales > Poaceae > Alloteropsis > Alloteropsis semialata. Next base: position 52,755,730 of record CM014273.1, read on the forward strand.
TCTTAGCCAAATGCATGTGGGAGTACTATGTCTTTTTGTTCTGTGGCATAAGAATTGAAAATTTAATAGATTTGACTGGCAAATGGATATGGCTAACAAGTGCTTAATAGCATGTCTGCAGGGGTTGCTAGAGGGATATGGCTAACAAGAAATAATTTTGGTTTTTCGATTTTGGTGTGTACTTGTAAAATAGATATTTTGTAGGGACTAAAATGTAAAGTACCAAGAGTAAATAGGCAAAGGTAGAGAAGGATCGAGAGCGGATCCATCCAGAACCTTTACCCATTTTCTTGTTCATGGCTGAGTCTCCTCTTCTTCCCCAATCCAAAATCCCTACAAGATCCACCCTTAATCATCAAGATGGTATCAGGGCAGGTTAGTCCAGTGTGATTACATCCCATTTTGGGGGTTAATTGCTGCTGCCGTGGTGTGCTGCTACGATTTGGAGGCCACTGTGTAAGAGGGAGCCGTAGTTCTCCTATCGTTTTCTTGCTGCTGCTATCAGGCTGTCGCCAAATCATGCTTGGACTAGTGTTTTGCGCGCGCCCATGCGCGCGTAGAGCCTTTTGCAACTCTACCAATGTAAAAGGAAGCCGTTGTTGCAACGTAAAAACAATATATCCCAGCAATATAATCTCTTTGTCATGGGAAAAATTCAAGACTCGTTTGAAAAATCATGTTTCACGAGAGTCAATTCCACTGTGCATACAAACCAAATACATTCTACATAGCTAGTAGACAAAGGAACAGAATGCTTCAAGGTATAAACATTTCTTATCTACATTGCATTCCATTTTGCTCAAAGCATCACCCCACTACACAACACTGGCATATTTACATTTCTTTCTTAGCAATGTAATTGTTTACTTGAAATAGCACTAAAATATTTCTGCCATCTGTTCGTGTGTAGGGCTAGTAGAAACAACCATTATAATACCACTTGGATTATAAAAGAAAGAGAAACATAGTAAAATAACATTGGTACTTCGAAGGTCACATAAAAGCGATAAACCTGACTAATGGGGAAAATTTTGGAGCAACAAAAGAATCTCATAGACGACTTCTTTGCACTTCACAATACTTAGAAACAAGGTAAATATGAGCTCTATAAGGCACGTGAAAATCTGAAGAAGCTAATCTATAATAAGAACTTTGGATTGCCAAACTGAAATTGACACCATGCAGAAAACTATCTAAAACTGAGTATAACTGTCAATTTAGGGAAGAAGCATATTTTTTTAAAAAAAAAATTTGAGACCACATCACCGTTCTTAGCACGAGCTGGTTGCATAAAAACCAATTTAGAATTAGAGCATATCATGGGGCATCTGTTTATGTTATGATCCAAACATATTTAAACTACAATCACTATATGTTCGGACTGCCTTAGGATTACAGGAAGATCTAACTTAATTAGTACATATCTGGAACAGACTCCAACTCTGGTAACTGTTTGCTGGCAGTCTTCACATGAACAAATAGATGCAGAGCTTTAACCTTGCCACATGACACAGCAGGATGTATAAGTTCAGTTTGAAATAGATCCGAGCTACTAAGTACACCATGAACTGATAACATCAAATTATTCAAATGACCCAAGTGAAAGTCCAGTTCAGTAGAGATATTGTACCTGTTAAGCTGTGTAAATGGTGATGACAGGGAGATAAGCATTTGAACAAAAAAAAAACAACATTGGTAGGTATTCTTGCATGAGCAGGTAGAGTAGAAGAAACCGGGCTAACCTTTATCTTGATAGTGCTATTTGGTGGTAGAGTACTTTGGGATAGTTGGTTCATAAGCGCACTGCTACTACTGTTTCCAATCTAGCATCCATCATCCAACATGTACTGCTGAATCACAAATTCACAATGCCCCTACCTCGCTTTACTAACAGACTGACCATTGTGAATAAAGCCACTTCTGTTGTATCCATCAGCTGAGGTTGCCTATTTCACAACAATATTTGTATCAGCTAAGTGACAAAAAATGGTTTCATGACAGGGCTACAAATATGTAGCCAGAGATGAAATAGTTGCATCCAATTATGTTAAAAACGAGCTGCAAAATAGTTACATCCAAATATGCTAAAAACGAGGTGGTATATTTTCACATATATGCTATTGACACTGCGAACTAACCTTCAACTATATGCTATGACATCTTCAGCTCAAGGTCGCTTGACCTGATCAACATGGTTTCTTCTGGTCCAACTCTGAATACAACACATAGAAAGAGCAATAGATTTAATGGCTGTCTGGTTGGAGCTTTAGAGTAATCTGTGTCCGTTATTCATAACAATCGAAATAGATTGTACCTTTCCATGGAGATGTTAGTAGGAAGATTGGCTGATGGCATGTCACTCTCAATAAATATTTCCACCTTATACTCGACCCTTAAGCACAACTGGTGTAAAACTCAGAGAGCACAAGAAGATCCAAGTTTCAAAGGGATACTTAACATTCTCGCAAGCCTTTTGAATGCCCATGCACAGATCATACAACCATAGGACAGTTTACAGATATTATCACCACTCAAGACCTGAATTAGTGAGCAAATTAAGATAGCACAGATTCTGGAAGATGGTAAAAAACATATATCACATGATAAGCCGGTATCCATGTAACAAGAATGGGAATTAACATTGAGCAACGTACCATAGAATAGGCAACTTAGAGAGCTTTTTATCACAATCACTATGAAAAGATGTTACTCTCGTTGCCACCTATAGAAATAAAACAGAACAGCACTCTCATGCACAGAAAATGGAAAAAAAAAGCCCTGCATTGACAACAAAGTATCACTATATTGAGTTGAAAAGGGATACTCTTTTTTCTCGAGCTGCTGGGGCAAAAGATGGTATAAACGACAAGAAGGCAAAGTAGGTCTCATCAACCCTGAACCAGGATCTCCTGAGCTATGCAGGTAAACTCTCACTATGTAGTGATATCCTATATATTGCTCAAGTCAGTTGGTAAGGCAAACAACGGTCCAAAATGCAAGAAAGCAAAACAAGTCCTGCTGGTCCTGAAGGATCATAACAGGAGTACAGCATCTAAGGCATGTCTCCAGCATTGCGCATGTGAATTAGTAGGGTGCAATGATATGATATGGACAAAACAAAAAATCCTCTGAATGAATCCAGTTTGTAAGAACAAAAATCCTATGAATGAATCCAGTTTGTAAGAAACAACAACACCAGCATTGATAACCTAATCGCAGTAGTGGTGGCACTTAAATTAATTTCATCCTGTGAACATATCTCAGCAAACAGCACTCTGAAATTGAACCACACCTTATTAACATGGAACCAGCCATATGATCCTGAATTAACACAGAATTCCTGTAAAAGCTGCATACATGAAACTCAGTTATGAAAAAAATCCATCAACAACCAAATGCATCAAAAGTTTAGAAGGGAGCAGCCTGAACACTATACATCAGGAGCATGAATAGGGCTTTTGTTTATGCGTGAGTAGCAATCAGTATCAGGACTAACCATTTAAATATTAGCCAACACAATTGTTTTAGTCTAAGATACGATGTTACTTGAATTTGCATCATAAAACTTAAGGGAGGACACTACTAACCTAGAAAGACTCCAATAATTAGGTACAGACTAAGTGTGTTCTCAACGGAAAGTATGTATGTAGTGTTTCTAAAATGACATTTCCTAAACATAAATTCCAGTAGTAATAGGCAGCTGCTGATGCAAACTCACTGGAAAGCAAGCTCTTAAGATGTAAGGAAAAGAAAATTTGCACTGTGAAGTAAATAAGAGTTAAAGAGACTTGGCCTAACATATTGTGAAATAATTTTAATGATTTCTAGGCAGTAAGCAGCCCTTTACAAATCCATAATCCATATAACATTAAAAGGTGGAAGTCTTGGGATATAAAGCAGTCATGTTCCACCTTTTATACGAAAAATAGCCTTATGGCACATCCTAAAGCTTATTGTAAACCGAAAGTTGAAGATGGAATATATGCGCATGTCTCTCATTCTCCATGTAAAAGCAATAACCAATCGAGCTCCAGGCAAACAATGACCTTGATAAAAAGAAAGGCTTGGTGACCTCGAGAAGCTGGCTGATGTGGATCTGGATTTGCTCCTCTTGCATCGGGTTACCTGTCCAAATTAAATCCATGCCGAATACAATAGGAACACAAGCGTCGTCTGCATAATACACAAATCCCTTATTCGTAACTATTCTACTTATCTCATTGTACAATATGGGCATATACAAACTGCATGACAAACCTTTAAGATGGCTTCCTCGATATTTTTTCTCTTTTGGGTCTGAGAGCAAAAACTGTACCTCGGCTTAATCCTAGTGACCGATTAGCATCCACTGGATCATAGCCACGAGGATCCAAAACCTGATTAGGCACATGGGAAGCAGCAGCCCCATTTATCACTCCTACTGGCCATTTCATTTGTGCATTCTCGCAAGGGCAAGGGACTCGATTTAGACCAGAGCGACTTCCATACATTGATTACAGATTCAATTTTTGATTGGGAAGGGGCTGCACTGTGTCTCAGCGAGGACTTGGGAGGCATGGAGGGGAGGACACAGGACAGTAATAGGAAAGAAAGCTGACCTGCGAGGAAGTAGATCTTTGGCACCATCGCAACCTAGGAGGTGGAGACTACGCAGCTCCGCCGCCGTGCGGCCACTGCAGCGCCTCCGCCCGCCTCCCGATTCCATTGGCCGCCGCCGCCGCCGCCATGTGGCCGCTGCTGCACCTCCGGCTGCTGGCCGCCGCCGCCGTCCGCCCGCCGGCGTAAGCCACCCGGTCTGCGCCCACGCCGCCTGGGACGTCGTCCGCCCGTATCTGCCTGCGGTGGAAGGGGAGGAGCGACACGAGAGGGAGTAGAAGGGGTTTTTTTTTTACCGTGCACATCGAAGATGAGAGAAAACGACAGGTGGGAGTAGAACGGAGGAGACGCGTCGCTTCGCGACCCTTCGAGCGAATCCAGCGCCGACGCGTGGCCTCACGGAGAAACAAAGTGACAGAGCAACGGCAGCCAACAGATGTGTATCGGAGGGCCCAAAAAATTTTCGCCGACGTGGATAAGCCGCCCGGCCGCCGAGCCCGGCGGTTTTAAAGAGATCTCATTCCAACATGTTCTTGTCCGTTGTCTTGAAGTCAAAGTTTACTAGTTTCACTTCTTGCAACTTGTTTACGATGTACTGTTGTTGGCCACAAGCTGCTGCTCCTGCAAGGGAATCAGGTGCATTGGTGAGGTCTTAAATTGATTATTCAAATCAAGTCTGTGTTGGAGAGATGTCGTGTTCCTTCTCCAACAATATATTGTTGTTTACTTGATGCTGGGGAGAGCATCCCCTGTTTCTGCTTGCTAGTGCTGGCATAGAAGGAAAAGAAGCAGTTAGTTTGTCGGTAGATTGTTGCCTGCTTGCCATACTCAGTTTCTCTTGATAGAGAACCATGGCAGATACAAGCCAACAAAACCCAGCAGATGATAGTGTTGAGAAATTGCGTGAAATATTTAGTAAAGTATTGGAGCAACAACAGTTGAGGACTGTTAGAGTTATCGTCCGGCAGTCCACCCGGGGTACCCAAGTGGTTGATTTGTAGGCAAATGGCAATCGCGAGGCTAGGGAGCTCGAGTTAACATGGAGACTCAGGGATTATATAGGTTCGGGCTACCCGGAGGTATAATACCCTACGTCCTGTGCTCGGGGGTCTTGTATTGCTTCGCTCAGCGAAGTTCCGGAGAACAACGGCGAGTTTGTGGTTACAATGAGGGAGAGAGTATTCGATGATGTGGGTTGAGATGTCCTCTAGGGGTCACCCTAGGCCGCCTTATTTAGGCCGACGACCTAGGGTTTACAAGTCAGTTTTCTAATCCTGCTCGGCTATAACAAGGAAACTAATCTGAATCAGTTGTAACACAATCTCCGTGATACCCGGGTAGGATCCGAGTATATCAACATACGCCTTGCGGGCTAAGTCTTCTCCATTCTTGTCCATCAAGCCGAGGATCCTCGTGGGCCGGCCTGAGGTTGGCCCACATCGCTGTCAGACGTGGGCCCAGGCCGACTGTCTACCCGGTCGGTAGTGGGCCCAGGGGTACCCATATCCCACAAGTCCCCAAGCAACGTGCAGGCGCGTGTCGGATTGCTGATGAAGAAGTGAAGCCTCCGTAGTCGGCAGACCGACACAAGGGTGGGCGGTGCTCAAAAAAAAAACGGCAGGTCACGGGGATGACCCTGGACAGACCCGGAGGCAAAGCCCCGAGTGGCGTAGTGCCGAGTGGTGGCCGAGTCGAACACCATAAGGTACTGCACCACTTCGGGGAAGTGACACATCCTGATGGGGCATATGGAGAGCGACGCAAGGAGCTCTCCATATGGAGTAGTCCCCGAGCATTGGGCCGATTAGAAAAATCGGGCTAATGGTCAAATGGAAAGAATCACCGAACGCCGGGGCAATCAGGCCGCCTAAAGGATAAGACCGTCACGAGTGTCTGGACACATCGTGACAAGAACAGTACCCACGTGAACACACACCTTCGAGTTAACCCTTTTACACGAAGTGAGGACGAAAGTGTAAGTACGGTGCTATGTGTAAGCGGGCGAGCCCCTACGGAAGGGCGGCGCTGTGCGGTGTTGGAGGACGGGGTGTTACAAGTGGTATCAGAGCCGACCCTCGCGGTTGCGCGTACGGGCGCAGTGTGCAGGCATATGGCGCATGGCGCGTGTGTGCCCGGGATGGGACACACGGCATGGCATATGTCAGGCCCTGGACGTACGGTCGTGCGCTAAGAGGGGACGGTCTGCTGGAACATTTGTCCAATTGTGGGTGAGCTGGACCGACGAGGAAGTCGGGTTCTTTGAGGGGGGTGTATGTGACACCCGGCCCAATTTGGATATGGACCAGTTGTGGCCCATGAGTGCAGGTGCACATGTTTAGTACCACATTGCTAGTTGAGCAAGGGTGGAACCAGTTTATAAGCCTTTGTCCTCCAGCCATAGCACCTTCGGGTTAACCCTTTTACACGAAGCGAGGACGAAAGTGTAAGCAGGGTGCTATGTGTAAGCGGACGAGCCCCTACGGAAGGGCGGCGCTGTGCGGCGCCCGTGGTCGAAGGCTGCCGAAGACGATAAGGGCGGACTGAGCGCCTCGAAGGGAGGAGCCGTGTGGCTCAGGGCTCACGTGACGTATAGTGTAACCGAGGTCACATGGATACAGTTAACCCAGGGCTTTAAATGGTCGCTGGGGTTCTAAAATCGCCAGCCAACGGCAAAGACATGTAGAAGCCACTGAATGAATATGTTGGGGACTTGTTGTTGAGTTCATCTACCGGGGAGAAACCATGGGGACTCGAGAGCTTGGTTCTAAAAGAGTGCTTGCGAAAATCTTGAGGTGTTGATTAGCGTCTGCATGCTTCCCCGTTGTCTCCCCGCGTTGCCTTGGGCTGAGGGTCTTGTAGGGTGAAATGCTTGTAGAGCCAAGGGAAGCCCGGAGGCATTCGCGCACAACCCTCAAATGGGGTTAACCCGTCGTCGGTCGCCATGGTGCTACAAGAGAGCTTGCGATGAGCTCATGTGGACGAAGCTTTCTGCGTATGCACCAATCCACGCCATGGCGAGTGCCCAAGCCATCATCTTTGCGGTTAATGCTTTTTGTCCTTGTAACCGGCCCATGGCCGGCTCTTCTATGTAATTGTATAGTTTGTTGATGAATCCTCCTTTATGGCTTGGCTGCAAGTGTTATTTCTGTTATCCTTGACCCGGGGGTCAACTTGGCAACGTAGGTCAGAGTTAGGTTCGCAGCACCGGGTCCCCCAATGTTAAAGTTGGCCGAGTCACGGAGACCCGGAGACCGGAATAAAAGCGCCGAGTCCCCGAGTGTCGGGGCTGGCCGAGTCGCTGTAACACCTCTGGTGTTTGGCCCTGCGATTATCAACTAACCTACCGCATTGCACCATTAGCATGTTCTAATGATACCATGACCATTAGCATCCAAAGGAAAATTAGTACAAGCATACAAGCAGGATCATTAGTGCATTGTCATATCATACATAACACATGTGCTATCATTTCATGTGATTCTTGTGCATACTTCATGCTAATATAATTATGATGGTTTAATAATACTCTATTTAACATGCCTATCAAGTTTCGTGAACATCTCATGTGCTTAGCTAGTGTTCTAGATGTGTTTTGGCTCTCTAGCGCTAAGTTCAAAATCATGTTTCTTGCTGTCTTGAGTGCTTAATTAAAATATGTCAAGCTAGTTATCCTACGTTGGATCCTTTATCAATCTCGTAGAGCTTCTAATGATCTTTCCAACGGTACCAAACTCACTCCTTGAGGTTTCCCCAAACTCCTGCAATCCTATTCCTAAAACAGCTACTTAGACCAGTTTCTGTCAATCCCAAAATTTCCTAGTGTTATCTGATTTCGTGAATTTTTGCTGAGTTCGATCCTTTTTATCTCCCAATCCGTTGAGTTTTAGAATAATCTTCCTTACTCAAAGTTGTAGCCCTATCAACCCTCTACAACTTTTGTATTCTTGGGTAGGTCGGGTTATGCATTACTTTTGAGAGTTATAACCTGTTGAAGTCGGGCTGTTCGTTGGGCGATGTCATCTTGTGTTCGCGATCACCTCTCAGCTCGTCGGGGACGTCGCGGCGCGACGATCACAACCAAGCCAACCGTGCTCGTCCCACCTCGTCAATGATGAGCACGACATGTCCCTGACCATCGGTCACCTCGCCATGCCCTGCACACTACTCTCGCACGCCGCCCACGACAGCCATGACAGGGTTAGGAAACCCTCACGTCGCCGTCGCGTCCTCGTCCTCGTTCCGGCTTCGTTCAATGCTTGACCCCGGTCTACACCTGCCAAAGCTCTGTTCCACCTGCTCCCACGCATATTGTCATGCCTCACGGCCTTCCCACCAGCAGGAGGGCAGCCCTTTATCACAAGAACGCCGCGGGCACCTTAGCCACCGATGGGCGCTCGTCGTCGCACGCATTTCACTCACCCACGAACCAATTCCTTGCGCCCAGGACACCCTCACACAATCCTCCACACATCCGAACCATCCCCAAGCTCTCCCATCCATCTCCTTGGCTGGAATTGCAGATCTTGGCTCGCCCTCGCCGTTCCGAGAATTTCTCGTAGGTAGCTTCACACGGTTCATATCTTCCCAATCAACCTATCAAGATGCGTTTGCCTCGTTCGAGAACACGCGATGCTCTCCTCGTCTTGGTGTTTAGTCACTGGAAGCGGGGAGGAGCTGAGCGTCGGCGGCACCGGCCGACCGAGTGCGGTGCACGCCCGCCCCTGTCCGCGACTCAGCGCGCGAGGTAGGGGACGGTGCGGTGCTGGCTCAGTTGGGCCTGGGGCACCTTGGGTCCGCAGGAGAGAAGGGAGGAGGTGGCGGTCGGGCCAGGGCCGGCTGGGCCTTGGTGCACGCATGGGCCGGCCCAGTGCGGGCTTGGGTCGGCCAGTAGGAGCACGAGAGAGTTGGAGGGGGAAGTTCATTTTGGGCCCAGTTTGGTGAATTTCGAGTTCTTGATTTTCTTGACATAGCTGCAGCTTGCAAAATCCATATAAAATCATAGAAAAGTCCAAAAATTATGAAATAAATTTTGTTAGTTTGCTCATGACTAGATATATGCAGGAAAAATATTAGTAGAAGTAAAATATGTGTTTTACCCTCCTGTTTAATTATGTTAGTAAATGCTTGCTTGTATGGTATGGCTACTTCCATGTATGCGTTAGTGGTTAATCTTTTGGGCAAGAGATGTTTGATAACTTTAGTAGAGGTGTATGTAATCTTCAGACAGTATTAATTCATGTGCTAACTTAAATATGTGATTTTACTATGTTTTGCTAGTGCTCAAGTTATGTTTTTGCTATCACATGCTAGATAATGTTTTTGCATTAAAGTTCCATTAGTTGCATCACCATGTTAATATGTGCTGGTATAAAAAGTTGATGACCAGAGAATTTGAATAAGAATTTTCTATATGCATGTAGGAGAAAAACTAGTGCAAATATGAATTAACCACATGTACATAAATAGGTGCCACTACATGTTTTCATAAGTTATGTTTTGGTGACTTTATGCATGTGTGTGGGCTTGACATGAGTAAATTCATAACTCAAAGTATATGTGTAAATTAATCCTGAAAGGTTTACATAAGGGTTTTATGAACTTTTGAACCCGTGTGTAAAAACATAAACACTAGTAAACCTATATACAGAAGGATGCAATTTACCCTTTTTATAGTGTTTAACTTGTGCTTTTATACAACAGCTATTTAATGTTTCTGCATGTAAAAATTTAACCAGTGGCCTAGTCATACTAAGATAAACTTGTAGTAAAAATTTGAGAATCAGAACCTTAGTAAACTCCCTATATCAATTATGAATAAATCTAGTATATGTGATAGGTGTTAATATGTATATATGTGCCTGCCTTATCGTCAATGTTGTTTAGCTCAACCCTTGTTGTTTAACGGCTGATCCCCCACCAATACTTTGTGAACTGCATGATAAAATTTATTACTTGTGAATGAGTGCTCAAGAGAAAAATAGATAAATTAAATTGTGGTTGATTTGTTGCATCCATGCGCATCATATTTATTATTGTCTTTGCATTCATCGCACTCATGCATGATGCATTGCATGTAGATATCGCAGTCACTGACGGCTTGTACGAGTTGGTGGCTGAACCCGTCGCTGACCCGGTGGAGACCGCAGTTGTTGCTGAGCCCGTTCCTGAAGACTCGAACCAAAGTTCGGTAGAGCCCAAGGCTGTTGAGCAGGAAGGCAAGCACCGTATCATAACCCCTATTTTCCAAAACTATGCAACATGATTACTTAAGTATTGTGCATTTAAGTTTTGGATATGATTGAAACCCTAGCATGCATAATCCCAAGGATCCTATGTCAAGATACTAGTATGTGTAGGTCGATAGCTTGCCATGCTAAATAGGACCGGTAGAAGTCGAGTGATTTTCTGTCACTCGCGAGATATATGTTCTTTACTTTATACTGGAATCATAAGGTTCTTGGACGGGGCATGGTTCGATGCTCCTGTGTTGTGGGGATTTGCCCCGTCTGCGAAGCAAAAAGGAATTACGGTCATCCATTGCTGTATTGTTGGGCAAGTATTGAACGTACTGAGCACATACTGGTGTCTGGGTCCCTGGAAACTGATGTACCTGAATCAAACGGTATTTGGGCTTCTGCCCACTACTCTGGGAGTGGACGGATGGCGAGTGTAGTTGCGGCTACATGATCTGGGACCAGTAGGGCTTTGCACCTGGGACTAGTGGGTTTAGTCTGGATATTTGGGAGATGATGGGAAAAGTGGGCGCGTGAGGCTCCGGGAGCGCTCATGTGACGTGTGTTCAGGTTTCCCTTGCAAGGTGTACATCGATCATGATCGCGGCACATCTCCGTTATGAATACTGCTTGTCCGCTGTACAGCACTAAGCAACTGAATGATGAATGATAAATAATGATGGTTCTCTGATTAATTATTGTTCCAACATGTTTGCTATAGAAAAGGTGCTCACATGGATACTTTATAATGACTATGAACTTGATGCTAAAATTTGAAAGTTAGAATCAACTATTAGTTGCTTTTCGGCAAAACAAACCCCATAACCGAAAGCCTTGCATTCTTAGGAGTCGGTGCTATAAGCCATATTCAGATAAGTCTTGCTGAGTATTAGTTACTCAGCCTTGCTTGTAGCTTTGTTTTTCAGAGTGTGAATTCAATGTGTCCGTTGGCTCCGAGCAGTGGATCATCGATGGTCAGACCGTTTCGGTGGGTTGCATTGTCGAGTGGATCGAGGACTAACTGGTGTTTGCTGTATGTCTCTGATGACATATTCTTCGGGCTTATGAACATGTTATTGTATCTCGTCGTTTAGCTTCCGCACTTTTTATTTAAAACTCTGGTTTGTACTCTATGTGTTTGAAACTCTGGCTTGTAAAATTTAATTGGAATTGTTGTAATTTATTGTTATGTTGGTAACACCTGTGTTCTCCTTCGAGGGAGTCTTGTGCACATTGGTTCGATGGGAATTCAGTGGTTTCATCGGGCTTGACCCGACAGATCGTCTAATTGAACTGTTTGAAGTACGGGTAACCGGCTCAAGTGATTGAGATAACGGTTACGTGCTTGAGCTAGTTTAATTAGGGCGGTTCTGCCACAGCTGATATCAGAGCGAAAATGTGCAGCAGGTGGTACAAACAAAGCCCTAAACTGTGTTTTCACAATTAAAACTAGAGCTTTCTTTAAAAATTGGATTAGGCTCGATAAGGAAAAACCTAGGAGATAGTCCGTAAGCCCTGTAAGTTGTGTCTGTTAGAAGGTGGCTTAAAGTAATTGTTTGACTAACTTCCAGCACATTTACTTTCTGTCAAAACTTACTTTCTTGCACAACCGACCTTATTTTCTGTAATGACGCTCAAAGGTGAGACCCCCCATTCATCTGGGGAAGATGAACACCGTGTCGGGGTGAGATCCGAATGCTGCCCCCAAGCAGTGGCTTCCTTGGTGGTGCAGCCAATATGACATCTTCACGGTGTTGTAGTGGCTGTAAAGTTGGTGAATACGTCATCTCGGTGACATATGAACGCTGTCCATACAGTGTCAAACGTATGGGTGTCGTTTCTACCGTGAACGGTAATGTATGGGGATGCTTTCGTAAGTGCTGGCACGAAAGGTTCAATTTGATATATTGTGATTTTCTACAGGTACACTAACCGCGATCACGTATGTTCAAACGCCTAGACTTGACTACGATATATAAAGAGAGACGTATGTATGCCACCGAATGAGTCTGCGTACTTGTCAATTTATTGGCAAGCTTTTCTTTTGTGAGGACGTATAGGACGTTCATGCATCATATCTAACTCTTTTGGGGTTTTTGGGCACAATACACATAACCAATAACTTGCTTCATGTGTTGAGCTTGAAAATCAGGAAATTGCAAATCTGGACAGATCTGGAACATGTCAGTTTTCGATCTAGTAGATGATTTTTGATGCAGAACTGGTAGATAAGAAAGTTGTGGGGAATTTGTAGAAGGACCTGTTATCAAAATCTCAGAATTTTACTCCCTGTGAAACTCGAGTTATGGACAGAATATCAGGAATCTGCTACTCTGATACCTTTGAGAATCAGCAGACCTTGTAGCAATTAATTCACCTAGATTAAGTTGAAATTTACCCAAACCCATAGCAACAAAATAGTAGTGGAACTTGTCCTCTATCTACTGTTAAAAAGTGAAGCATCTTGGTTATTAGATTTGGGAATTATGCCATTTCCTGTGCTGCTGCTCCTTTCTTTTAATTTCAGCCTTCCAGATACCCTGCAAGAATTTCAGATTTTATCCTCTGTATGAGCCAATCTATGGATATAAAAATCAAGTTAGGTATTGTTGAGAGATTATTGAATCAGTCTCAAGCAAAGAGGTTATTATCTAGATACCTTCCAAGTCTCTGAAGATGGATGACCAAAAAGTTGTAGCTCAATCAGCATCTACCTCTTATAAGCTTTTATCACTTGTGGGTAGAGCCATTCCAAAATCCCTTATGATATTCCTCAAGGTTAAAAAAAAAGGATACTGGAAGAAATTGTGCACATCAGAGTATCATGGACAAGTCTAGAGGGCTGTCATAAAAATAATCTTGATTTTAGAAGTAATGCTTAATCACCCCTCTAAGAGGACACAGAAGGACATATATGCGTTATATCCTTGTGAAAAGAAGAGAAATAAGTGCCAAATGATTCCTGTGTAGATCAACTACCAATAATTCTTTTGCATAAGAACGGGACCAAGAGATCTACCCATAAAGCCATGGTGAAAACCTTGCCTTCTCGTTTTTCCCAAGTCAACCCGCATCTTTTTCTGGTGCAAAATCTCTAGAACACGATAGCATGCACCACACTCTTACCCTATGCCGCCTTGTTCCATCGCTGCCATTGTTCCACTCTAGTGCCCTACAGACCTATCACTACTCCTACTATCATGTCGTCGAGCATCTCGTTGCCGGCCACTACCGTGCCACGCGTCGTGACACCTCCACCAGTTTCATCGGCCCCTACCTCCTCGTTCGAGCTGCCACACATGCGACCCTATCCTTGCACCAGCACAGGTTACCTTAAGACTACAAGCTTGGCAGAAGCCATCGACGCTGAAGCCAGTTTTCTTCCATCTCCAAGCTGTCCAACTCCATCTCTCGTGTTCCTCCTGGCTTAATCTTCCATAAACCTCCACTTTCACTTCTTCGACGAACCCCATCCCTTGTTGATTCTTGTTGGCACTGCAGGGAGAAATTGCAACTGCTTGCAACCCACATCCAAGCTGTCTTTTTGAAGCTTCTCCGACACTCACCGCTACCAGCCTCATCGGAGCAGAAGTTCAAGAAGAAGCCCCAAGAGTAGGCCTCCCAAGCCAAGACCTCCCGACTACCTCCGCAATGACGAAATCGAGAGACGCCTACTCCCATGGCTCGGATCCTTGAGGTGTGTGATCTAGATTGTTGGATGGAGATAGTGTTGTATACCTGCCGTGTGCTCCAGATCTTGGTGCTCTTAGTGTTCTACTTCCATGTAACCCGCCCACTTCCACATGAGCGGCGTTGATTTCTCCTTAGAATGTAATGGATGAACCAGTCTGTTGAGAGCCAGCGGTTATCTTAGTACCAACTTTTGGGTGTATCGCTGATGGTTATCTCAGTATCACTGTGTGGGTTACCTTGCAATAGTTGGTCATACCAAGCCCCCATTTCTACTGGAAGAACTTGTCAAAGAATCAGATATTCCATGCTACAATGTTCCGCTCCTTTCATCCAGTTGAATCCCTGTAGTGCTTAGTTCCTTGACAGGGGGATCCCACGCGACAATTGGTTCGAGGATGTTTGAGAGTCATCGGTTATTGCAGAAAGCACCACTTAAGATCCGCCATGTCACCTCTGGTTTTCTAGTATATGAGTCAACCCTTTCCAACTAACCCGCCTAAGAAAATGCGCAATCTACCATCACAGAGTCATAACCCACACTTAGCCATAACCATCCGGGATGACATCATATTCCATAACCCGTTGGGTAGAAGTTCTAAGCATCAGTTGACTTGCTCTCGGTTCAATTTCCACAAACCACAGAGAGGGCTGGCAAAGTCAAATTGTGGTCTAATTAACCAATTGATGGGTTGACAAGATCGCTTCCCTTGACCATTACCAAACAATTCTGTTGGGACCAATGCGTAAATCCTTGTGTGCCAGCAATAGCGGCCGAAGTAGCACACGTAACCCAAGGGAGAAATTTGAGCTTGCGTACGTCTGAGCATATGACCAACTTGGGTTTAGAAATCATGCACACTAATTCTGGTTTATCTGGTGGCTACCAACCTTTCCAAGTATGTTGTCTAAACTCTTAGATCTAACCCCGCTCCCTGGTCACCCATTTTCGCTTGCATCCTTGGTATCCCCGTGCTACTCCTTTACACTTTTTTTGAGTACAATTCCATCCAACAGAACCAACGACCAAGTGTTCGCCTATTGATCTTAATGCTCCATGCAACGTTGATCACCTTGATTTCTTTCCAAGACACCAAGCACTCCTTTCCATTACTCCACTGAAAATGAGGGGATAAATCAACCATGGCAGTCATGCATAATCATGTTAGAGGTTGCATAATCTATGTACGTCACCATATTACTCTGCATAGTGCATAATCATTGCATGATCATCATGAGACCGCTTGCATACTTGGATCGTAAGTCCACTAAAATTTAGCCCCTGAAATTCTCTTAATAACTGCATATCAGCATATGCCTCCTTTATTATGATCCTTGAGTTCTACTTTATGGTGGAGCCTTGTCCCACAACCTGGTGCCACGATGGAACCTAGGACCTTGTGCGTGCTGCAGCTGCATGATTGTGTCACTAGGGTCACGTAGGTATCAGGGTGAGTAGATGAGACTCCATCATAATCCCTCATCAATGCAACTTTTATGCCTAAACTTGGTCTCTCGACCCTTGCCTTAGGAAAGGTAATCATTGCATATGGAATCAGACATAAACTTGCATCCTTACATGAGTACATAAGCTCATATGCATGTGCCTCATCCTACATGCATTTATTCATTGCAACCCTCATGACCTGAGCATCATTCGGATACATCATGGCATAGGTACCGTCCAATTGTGCATGGATCATTTTGCTGGTCGATGCATTCTTGCAACCATCACTTAAGTGCACCATACACTGCATCGAGCAATGACCCATGCGAAGTATGTTGTGTCAGCATATTCATAGCATAATGTCAACCACTCCTTGCACTGATCCCCTGATCTCTGTGACATTCATCATCTGAATTCTTTTAACGGAGCTATGATGAAGAGTATTCGAGTTTCCCTTTTAATCTATATAGTCCACTGTTTCTTGTTCCCTTGTGAACGCCGCGGAGCTGTTCGCTCCTATATCTTGACTTGTTCTAAGGTAAAACAGAATCGACGGAGTACAGTGAGGAGCACTGGAGCTTCTTATAGGCCGGGGACCTCTCTCCTCAACGGCCCATGTGCCTAACCCGTAGAACGCGCTCAGCCATGACCACGCACCCACGTCTGGCCATGGAGGCACCCTCAACACCTCCATGACTCGACTGCGGCAGAACATGATCACACACGCAACAATCTAAACCCCGAACTCGTCGTGCCCGCATCGATCCTTGCCGCAGCATCCCTGCTGACGCGCTCGGCAGACGAACACGACGTGACACGGCGCGACACAACGCGCACACAGACCTACACACACACACACCGAGGCTTAGTGCTAACAAATTAATGGTATAAATGTGATTTTGCAATTGGCTGCAGTTTGCAAATGAAAAGTATAACCATGGGACTGTCACCTGGATCACCCGGCCAAAGTAGTCTGTGCTCAAGAACTCGAGAACGCAAAGAATTGGATGTATGAACTCAGTGGAATTTGGTGCCGCATAACTTTGAGACATTTTCCGTTCTTCTCTTATTTATATTGAGGAAAGTCGATGACAGAATCATTTCATCTGGCCCTGAAAGATGGAAACAGCTCTCTTCCATCACTTTGAACAACTGCTAGGACACGACTACGAACAATCGCACACTCTCAATCTGAGAGCTCTTGGAGTTGATCCCCAGGACCTGTCCATGCTCGAGATTCCTTTCTCCGAGCAGGAGGTGTGGCAAGTAATCAGAGATGCACCTTCTGACAAGGCACCTGGCCCGGACGGAATGACTGCCAGGTTTTTCCAATCGGCCTGGCCCATCGTTAGAAATGATGTTTTGTTCGCCGTGAACGCCTTCTTTGAGGTCGATCGTCGTGGACTTCATTGCACCAACGGGGCACTCATCACCCTTCTACCGAAGAAACCTGATGCTGTTTCCTCGGGAGATTACCAGCCCATCAGCCTGATCCACAGCTTTCCTAAGCTATTGGCCAAGCTACTTGCCAACCGTCTTGCTTCCAAGATTGGCGAGCTGGTGATGTGTAATCAGAGTGCATTCATACGGGGGCGATCCATACTTGACAACTTCAAGCATGTTCAATGATCGACAGTTCTCCTCAGGAAAAAGCTGGTACCCAACCTGTTGCTGAAACTTGACATCTCCAAGGCCTTTGACACTGTTGTTTGGCAATTCGTCCTAGAGGTCTTACAGGCATGGAGTTTTGCTTACAGGCATGGGGTTTTGGGGTGAGATGGCGTGGTTGGATCTCACTATTGTTATCCACCTCTTCAACCAGAATACTGTTGAATGGGCAGCCCAGACCGCCGATAGATCACAAAAGAGGTCTTCGTCAAGGAGATCCTTTATCACCACTGCTGTTTGTCCTGGCGATGGATGGACTGAACCGATTGTTCGTCAGAGCTAAGGAAATGGGGGTGCTCCAACCAATTGGTTTACCGAAGATCCAGCATCAATGCAGTCTCTACGTCGATGATGTTATCGTATTTCCATCGTCGACACACCAAGAGGCAAATGCAATAAGACACATCCTGCAGATTTTCGGCCAAGCGTAAGGTTTGCAGACAAACATGGACAAGTGTTCTATAACCCCCATCTACGGCTGCGATCAGACCCTACACCACTTCACCGATGTGCTGCCTTGTCCAATCTCTCAGTTCCCGATCAAATATCTGGGGGTTCCACTTTCCGCTAGAGCACTACCCAAGTCCCAATATCATCCGATCATTGAGAAGGTTGCTGCTCGTCTCCCAGCTTGGCAGGGTCCTTTGATGAACAAAAGCGGCAGACTAACCTTGGTAAAGTCCACCCTCTCCTCTATGCCGATCTATATTTCTATGGCAGACAAATTGCCGATGTGGGCACTGAGCAAGATTGATTCCATTCGGAGGAACTTTCTTTGGAACATGAAGGAGACTGCCGTGAGAGGGAGGAATGCAGTGGCCTGGACTACTGTTTGCCGTCCAACAAATCTGGGTGTACTGGGAATCATCGATCTTAACCTAGCTGGATTTGCTCTACGGGCGCGATGGCTGTGGCTACAACGTACGGATGACAATCGTGCATGGTCTGCACTGCAGTTCCAGGTGGAACCAGAGGTTAAGGCCCTATTCGATGCATTAGTCACCGTGATTCTGGGGGACGGTAACCGCACATTGTTTTGGACTGATTGCTGGCTTGATGGGAGCTCCATTCAGCGGAGGGCGCCCTCTCTCACGGCGTCCATCGCCAGGAGAAACAGGTTGAGCACGATAGTGGCCCAAGCTCTCAACAACAGGCGATGGATAAACGACATTCGTGGAGGTCTATCGGTTCAAGCGCTGGTCAAATATGTCAGACTTTGGCACAGGCTTGCCGCCTTCGGCTTGCAGAGTGGAGTGGAGGACCAGTTCTGCTGGCATTGGACTTCGGATGGAAAGTATAGCGCTTCGTCAGTTTATATGCAGTTGCACGTGGGTAGCGTACATCTTTTTGGATACAAGCGAATTTGGAAGTCTTGGGTGCCTCCTAGGGTCAAATTCTTCACATGGCTAGCGACGAAGCAAAGACTTTGGACAGCTGACAGAAGAAGAAGGCATGGACTTGAGGCGCATGACAATTGCTGGCTGTGCGATCAAGTCTATGAAACCTCAGACCATATGCTTGTCAACTGCAGCCTCGCAAAGCAAATCTGGTGGGAAGCCCCTCTCATCGATGAATTGTGCGTGCACCTTCCTTAACACAAATGCGCAGTTGCAAGATTGGTGGAAGCATGTTAGGGATTTACAAGAACGTCGGGGCCTCGACACTTTTTTCATGTTGGTCATATGGACCATCTGGAAAGAACGCAATGCGAGGTTGTTCAATTGAACAAGCTCCAGGACGGCTGCTGTGCTTCTGAGAATCAGGCAGGATGTCCATGCTTGGGTGCTCGCCGGAGCAAGCCGACTAGGTAGTCTAACTCATGAGTAGTTTTAGTGTTCTTCTTTAGCCGTTGATTCTCCCTGCCGCGGACTGTGCTGTTGGTGGGCTGTTTCTGCCATTGCTGGCGTTTTGAGGCTGTAAACAAACTCTATTTTTTCTTAATACAATGATACGCAGCTTGCGTATTTGAGAAAAATATTGAAGAAAGCAAACTGAATGAAAGGCAGGGGCTCGGTCTAGCACCTCCCCCTACATGCGCGCGCCATGACCCACGCTCTGCACGCGCCATCCCGCACGCCGGGTCATGCCACGCGACGGGGGCATCATCGCCTCGACGCGAACCTGCACATCTCAGGCGGGTTTACAGGACGCGCTTAGCCTCCAGATAAGCCGGAACGGCTAAGGCTATTTGCAAGGGAGCCCTGTATAGGGTCCTCCCCCGCTACGTTACGGGTTTCACCCAAAAAAAAAACGATGCAACAGAGCCCTGTACACCGTCCGCCATTCTCCAGGTCGCCCGTCCCCTCCCCCAAATCTCCAGATCGCCCGTCCCTCCGCCAAATCCGTCTCGCCGCCGCAGCCTTCCCCTCCGTCTCGCCGCTTCCTCCCCCTCCCTCTCACCGCCACATCCTCCCTCTCCCTCTCCCTGCCGCTACGCTCGGCGAGCCTGGCCTCCTCTTCCCTGCCGTCTCGCGCCGCCACACCCGCCGCCGCCTGGCCGCGGTGCTCGCGGCGCTGCTCCTCTTCCTCGCAGGAGCTCGCCGGCGTACGCGCTCGCGCCCTCCAGGCCCAACAGGCGCGGGTACGTGGCCTTGCCGGCGGCGGCATCCTTGCCCGCCGTCTTCCCGAGCTGCTCCGAGGTGCCCGTCACGTCCAGCACGTCGTCCACCACCTGGAGCAGGAGCCCCACGAGGTGCGCGTAGCGGCGGACGCGCTCGACCTCGGCGTCGCCGCCGCCCCCGACGACGGCGCCCGACACCGCGGCGGCCTCCACCAGGCGCGCCGTCTTGTGCGCGTGGATGTACTCCAGCGCGACGAGGTCCACGCCCGTCGGTGAAGCCCCGCGGGACGGAGAGCGCGCGCAGATCCGCGAGCTCACGCCGAAGAGCAGGAGGAGGAGCCCGAGGAGTCGTAGTCGTCCGCTCCCCGCGGCCGCGCCGGCCCCTGCACGTGGGCCCCG
>CM014273.1:52776426-52796282 GCA_004135705.1 Alloteropsis semialata
TCTTAACTTGAAGGACGTGCAGTTACTTGAAAACATGCTTTTAGGTGTTGAGAGTGATGACGAGATAGAAGAACCTGAGGAGCACGGGCATGAGGATCTCGAAATGCGTGATAGTGATGATGAGAACCAAGAAGAAAATCTCGATCACGATGATTATTTCTAATACATGTATGATCCTAGCTATTTTTTATTTGTAATACCATGCATGTTAATTACTTTATATATTTTGCTCAGTTTCCTTCTATTTCTCATTATATTTTGCATATCTTTCTAATTATGTTTATTTTGCCTTTTTCAATGCAGATGGTGGGCGGAGTTAGGAACGTGAAGTCCCTTTACCGGAGGGGGTCACGTGAGGAGGAGGCACCTTCAGGGTCTGGGAGCGGTGGACCCAGGGGGCGAGGGAAGGGTGGACGCAGGGGTCGACGGAAGGGCACGGTACCGACCCCTGTACCTTCGTCCTCGTCTTCGTCTGAGGAGGAGGTTCCTCCCGCGGTGGTGGAGGGCGAGGTGGAGTCGTCGGAGGAGGAGAGGGGGGATGCGGGGGAGGGGTCCGGGGATGGTTCCGCTTCTAACGCCCGATTATGGGCGCGCGGTCCATCCCAACTCCCGAGGCGGCCGATACCCCCAGCACACCGTCCGATGATCCGACCTAGCGGTGCAAGGTAATAAACTTTATATGTTATCATTCTATTTTTATTTAATATGTTGAATATCACTATAGAAACTAACAATCTATCTTGATCACTTTGCAGGGGTTGGGACGTGGTAGAGCGGGGTGCTTCTCACAGCCGGAAGGTCAACGGCATCCTGGGTCTTCTGTGCAGGGCAAACTTCCCTGGCATAGTTACGCACCAAGGAGTCCAGGAGCCGGCGGAGTCGTTCGCCCACTACTACGACGCCACGGACGACCAAGAGGACCGGGAGGGCAGGAGCTTCCCCAACAAGGCCGAGAGGGTGCTTGCCGAGCTGTGGGTAAGTGTTTCCCGCAATACATATTTCAACACACACATATATATATGCATGCTTTCTACATTTGTCACCACTATATCGCATATATATGTAGGATTTTTACAGATGCGCCCCGGGCCACGAGGTGGAGGCGGGTGAGCAGGCAAAGAGGGCGGCTCACAAATTGGTCAAGGACATGTACTACGAGGCGCGGATCCAGGCCGTCATTGACTACTGGAAGGACAGAGGCACAAAGTACTCCAAAATTGAGGCCAGAACCATTTACCTGACCCACGATCAATACATCTCGGTAAATATAAAACTTTAATTACGATTCCTTATATGATTAAGCACGTATAATCTAATATTCTTCTACATCATCCTGCGTAGGTGATTCCCTGGTGGTGTGCCTCGCATCCCCAGGCTTGGGAGAAGTGGGTGACCTACTGGTGCTCCCCTGAGTGGATGGAGACACACCTGGCTGCCCGGGAGCGCCGTTTGCTGATGCCAGGTCCAGCACACCACCAGGGCAGCCTTACCCTCCCCGAGTACAAACAAAGATGGGTATGACATCTCATTTTATAATTGAAACGCTCAATTCTGCAATATTTGTAATCATATTGTTTTTTTTGTGTTTTGTAGTCGGCGGCACATGGAGGCGAGGAGCTGACTGACTTCCAGGCTATTGCCGTGTCCCACATGGGCAGGGCCACGTCCGAAGTCCGCTACAACCCCGAAGCCGGGCCGGAGGCGTACAGCAATCCCATGGTCCACGCCCGCCTCACCACCTACTCGGAGATGGGACGCCAAAAGCATGGGCCTGAGTGGGATCCGGCCGCCGCGCCGCTTGATGGTGAAGTCATCATGAGGATGGCAGGAGGCAAGAGGCATGGGAGGTACGCCGTCGGCGACAGCACGATCGACACGGCCAGTACCCCCACTCTCTCCCAGATCAAAGCCGGTAGCGCTAACCCCGACATACGCCAGCCGCAGACCGCTAGCCACTTCAACATGCAACTAATCCAGGTTATTTCTGCTTTATTACACTTTAGTTCATTTTTCCTTACCGTTGAATTCTAACGCTTTGATGGAATATTGCAGGCCCAGCTAGAGGAGGAGAGGAGGAGAACGACCATGCTAGAGGCCCGGCTGGATGAAGAGCGGCAGTGGCGGGAGCAGGAGCAAAGGCGGCGGGACGAGGAGCAAAGGCAGCGGGACGAGGCCGAGCGGCTCCGCATGCAGCAGATGACCGAGTGGTACAACTGGTTCAACGGCATGGCGAGGGACATGGGCCGATCTCCGCCTCCGCCTCCGATGACTTTCGCCCCGCCAGTGATGCCACCTCCGTCATATTCTCCTGTGAGTCACCGCTGAAACTTTATAATTTCATTTCGATCAATGACAGCCTTAGAAAACTTAGATTCACAACCGTAGCTTAGAAAACTTAGCTCTACTTTGTTTCTGTCCTAAAACTTGTGCAGAACTTTGCTGGATCGGCGGCGGCGTCGAACGAGGCTCCTGCGGCGGAAGAAGACATGCCGACACGCCTCAGCCGCAGTCTGTTCGGCCCACCGCCTGGGCCTACTCAGTGATGCTGTGCTTATGAACTTTGTGATTATGAACTTAGTGTGTTTGTGAACGACTTGTTAGTTGTGAACTTATTGTGGATTTATGGTTGTGGATGAGATACTATTTGCTATGGTTATTGTGGATTTATGGTTGTGGATTTTATCTATATGAACTGCCTGAAATGTGTATATATATCTATATGAACTGCCTGTGATGTATTTTCAGTGGGGGCACGTTATACCTGAGCAAACAAATGAAACAGGGGCAGTTTGGCACCTTTGCCGAGTGTACACTCGGCAAAGAGGGCCTTTGCCGAGTGTTTCTGACCATACACTCGGCAAAGGTGCCATTTCTGTTACATTCCGATGCACCTTTGCCGAGTGCCGAGCCTTTGCCGAGTGTTTTATTTCGGGCACTCGGCAAAGGTGCATCAAAATGCCACCCTACGGTCAACCTTTGCCGAGTGTGTCAACCTGGACACTCGGCAAAGGTTGGGGCTTTGCCGAGTGCCACGTGGCAACACTCGGCAAACCCTGGCTCTTTGCCGAGTGTTGCCAGGTGGCACTCGGCGAAGGCCCGCCGTCAGCCGTCCGGCGCCGTCCCCGCCACGTCGGCGTGACGTCAGCAAACGGCTGCGCGCCGTCCGCCGGGCCGTTACGTGCATTTTTTGCCGAGTGTGGGCCCAGGCACTCGGCAAAGCCTTTGCCGAGTGCCCGAGATAATACACTCGGCAAAGAGCCCCTTTGCCGACTGGAGCTGTGCCGAGTGCTCTTTGCCGAGTGTAACACTCGGCAAAAGCTTCGCCGAGTGTATTTTGCCCTTTGCCGAGTGTTTCAGACACTCGGCAAATGTGGGGTTTCCCGTAGTGGCTGATGCATATAGGTCATAATTAACTTTGGAAAAATTGGTACCAGGAAATCAAATAGCAGCTTGCTTAGTCATGGTCTAAGTCCTCCGGTCAGTGATGATGTTTGTATGAACCAGAATGGCCTGGATCAATCGTTGATTCCTCCGGTCAGAAATAATTATTACGTCGCACTACACTGACCAACATTTGGGTTCAAATGAAACTAGGCTTGACGCCAGATTGACGTGAGAGCTAGCACTACTGACCAAATGTCGCCGGTAGGAGTGATGTGAAACGAGTGAAATGGTCTTGCAAATCAAAGTGGACATCATGATGTGGCAAGCGAGACCAAACCAAACTACGGCGAGCGAAAAACGGTACACTCCGTAGCGTGCAAGGCAAATTTGTAGCATCTTCCGCTATAACTGGGGCGAGTGAGAAAAGAAAGTGCCAAGAAAATAGAATTAATAATAGGTCGTTTGCGATTTTGGTGATTGTATAACAATATAACCATTGAAACTAACATGTTTGTCAAGTATCCATCTTAAGGTGTTTTAGGTCCAAGGATGGAATCCAAATCGCATAATCCAAACCATGATATCCAAGTCACAGATGAAAACCATGCATGGTATTAAGAAACTCAAAGAAGAACACATGAAGAAATAAAGAAACAAAAGACAGAGTGGCACCGCAACAATGGTTGCTTGTGCACCGTGAAAATCGGTCCCAACAGAGACTTAGTAAGAAGAACTAAGAATGCCACCAACATTTGCTGTGCAAGTGCTGGTGAGGGCACCACAATACTCAGTCAACTATAATAGGTGCAGGACTTGGGCAGCAGTGGCACCAGTTATTGTGGTGCTCGCATGGATATCTTGTAGTCTTTCCCTTAAAAGTATTCCCCGAAGTTATCAACCCACGAAAACAAGCACTAGGATTAATCAACTAGAGCTTTGCAAATACAAACCAAGCATGAATTACAATAGATTATCAATAAGCATGGTTTTGTATAGATGAATCTAAAGAATAGATCATATATGTATAAAAGATGATACCAGATAGATAACTGATAGATCTGAGCTAACCAATATTGGATAGCCTAGACTATATATATGTTGCAGTTTTGATAATAAGATATCAAACAAATCACAATTCTCATTCAAAGCATCTATAAATCGTTACCTCAGGTCCAACACTCAAGTAATGACCTCCCTACTAGGCCCAGATCCTATCACGATCCTACTGTTCTGCACGAGAGTTCTAAGAGCATTCAGGGCCTGTTTAGATTGGAAAGTAAGTTTGCGAAAGAAAGTTTTCAATTCTAAATCGAAAATTAGGAGGACTAAATATGATCTAATTATAAAACTAAATAAACGGATGGACGAGAAATCACGAGACGAATCTATTAAGCCTAATTAATCCGTCATTAGAGATTGTTTACTGTAGCATGACGTTGTCTAATCATGGCCAAATTAGGCTCATTAGATTCGTCTCGCAAAGTTACCGGGGTTATGGAATGGGTTTTGTCATTAACACACGTTTAATACTCCATGCATGTAAGATTCCTTTTGATGAATAGTGAAGTTTCAAAGTTTCAAAAGTTTCGGTGGGAACTAAACAGGCCCTCATACAAGATACACGTCTAACAGTTATGATAGATTAGAGATGCAAATCTAGTCACCACGACTACAAGAACACCCTAAGTAATCTGTACTAGTCATAGATTGAAATAAGCTTGATCATAATAGCAGATATCATATAAGGAGGTATATGGATCGTTGAAAAATCAGAACTCATGAATTGTATTACTATGAATGATTGTATATCACCATGATCACCGCCGAGATCATATCTTTGATCTTGTGACTTCAAGATCAGAATTCCGACAGAGGTCTTCCATGAAGAGTGACCTCATCGGCTACAGACTAGCCTAGCTAAACTCTACAACTACACTGACCTCAACTCCCCTGATGGTGCCCATGCATCAGGCTTTCTTTGCTTCTTTGTTGCGAATGCTTGATCGAATGAATGAATTGGTGCGAAGTCCTTCAGGGATGGACTATTTTTACCCTAGGGAGGCTGTCCTATATATTGTTCGATGGAGGTCAACCACTGCGATAGATTGGCTAGTCAAAACCATGCAAAATTTAACCGGGGCGTGTGTTGAAATTTATTTTAAGTAGGCCGATCTGGCTGGACCGATTGTGAAAAAAAAAACTCCATTTTTGTAGCCGGTCTATCCATGAACCATTTGTGATAATCTCATTTTCACAGTCGGTTCTATGCTATAACACACATCAATTTTTTATTCAATTATTATTTTTAGTTTCCATTAACTAGCACCACATAAGAGACAATCACAAAAAATTGCAGCCAGATCCGATCTAAAGTGTGGTTCCTAGAAAATCATGTAGATTCAAAAAGGTTAATAGAAAAAAAACTACTTCTCCTACTAGTATGCACACCCTAAAACATATTTTTGCTCATATTTACATAAAAATGTTTTTAGTTGTGTTATACTGCATAAATATTGCCATGGAGGAGTTTCAATTTATTTGAAATAATTTGCTATTTTCTAATGATTAAATAAATCTCTAGCTACTTATTCTCTGTAATTCTAATCTG
The DNA here is from genome assembly GCA_004135705.1 of Alloteropsis semialata. NCBI lineage: Eukaryota > Viridiplantae > Streptophyta > Magnoliopsida > Poales > Poaceae > Alloteropsis > Alloteropsis semialata. The sequence goes on from CM014273.1 coordinate 52,782,419, forward strand.
AATTACATGTATCTCAAATAAATCTTATCAGATTAGAGGAAAAAAAGTATCTAAAGACATATGCTCTTGTTAGATCATATCCTAAAAATATATGAGAAATTAAAAGGTTTACTATGGCTAATTTAGACTTTATTTACATCTTTACTTGTAAAAAATAGCAATATCTGAGACTAATCTGAAAATTATGAAAATTGGCATAGAGTCATTTTATAGGTTTATAACTTACTCATAAAAAATTAACACTTTTTAAGAAAATTAGACTATATATTATTGATAAACACATACATAATAACTAACCTCATATCCCTGAAGGATTCCGGGTGCTTAGAGGCAACATGCCACTGTAGCAGTGATTTTTTTCGTTGGGCCGTGCAGTGCCGATTGCTGCTCAGACGGCCCGATTGGTCTACACCGGCCCAGTGTCTCGCCAACGTTTCGGTCGTTGTGCGTTCGCCCACGCAGGCCCACTTGGCTTCAATCCTCTAGGTTTACCCGCACCCGTCCACACCTCGCGCTTCTATGCACGGCATTTTTTCCTCCCCCCCGCCGCCGCCACTTCTCTTCGGACGTGTCGCCGCTGGCGCCTCGCCCATTCCCTGCCGCCGCAGCCGCTTCTCCTCCGAGGCGTCGTCGTTTTCCTCCCCGCCGCCGCCGCCTCTCCTCGGACGCGTCGCCGCTGGCGCCTCGCCCTTTCCCTGCCGCCGCAGCCGCTTCTCCTCCGAGGCGTCGCCACCGGTATGGCCTCTCCCGCCGTTCTCCTCCCCCGGTGCTCTATTTCGCTCACTCTGGCTGATCTTGCATTTGATCTTTGGGTTGTGCTGCAGCGGTGGAGCCTCGGTTTGGCCGGGCGTTTCCCTGAGCTGTTGGTGGCCTCGCTCGCGTCGACATCGGTGGCGTGCGTTCTTCTGCTTCTGTGCGGTGTGCTGATAGGTATCTGGGTTCCCCTTGTGTGGGATTCTTGGTCTTCAGCTTCTTCCTTCTGCTGCCGCTGTTCGTTGGACGGGTATCCGGCATGAATCTATCTCTTCCCCAACAATCCCGGCGAAGCGGACGGCAGCGACACCCAGGGCGAGCTCGCCCTAGCCAGCGGCGGATCCCATAGGGCTGGATCCGCGGCCTGCGGTGACGCCCTAGGCCCACACGTCGTCCGAGCCGCTCGCCCCTAGCCAGCAGCAACGCCCGCAGAGCGCACCTCAGCCATGCCGCTCGCCAATGGCCGGCAATGACACACGCTAACCTGGGCCACGCAGGGAGGCGGTGCCCTCGAGGATCGTTGGAGCCATGGCCGGCGGCGACACCTGCAGCGGATCCTGCAAGGCCAAGCTCCGTCTCCGCCCGCGGTGGTGGCCACGCCTGGCCTCGTGAACTTCATCAGGTAACCAATAGTCCAGTAGTGGGTGGGTCCTTTCATGTGAGAAAAACAGATGTTCGTCAGGTTAGTAGTATAAAAGCATATGGCATTTTTACCAATAAATTAATCAGCAACAATATGCAAGGCTACTGATGTTGATGTTTCAAGTCTGTAGCATATGCTGTGAATTGGTTTCTGAACTGGCGGATATAACAGTTCGTTTCTGAATGCAGTTTTAGTATAGTCAGTATCGATGATCTAAAATGAAAATATTTAATTATTGATCACTGACATACAATATACTTAGTGACCTTAAGATTTCTTCCTCAGGCATTGACTGTCCATCCCAGAGCTGGGTTGGAATCAAAATGACTAACTTCGTGGTGACATGCACACAATTTAACGCCTACTTCATTTCTTCCGTATCCTTTCTGGCAGCCAATAGGAGGTCTCTGTTTAATGGCTACAACAGCAGGGCAGTCATATGTATGTTGGCACTACCTATTTTCATTTTGTTGTTAAGAAACTTTTGAGGAGCAGTCTCCTGGAAAATTGTAGGCAAGAGATACCTAACTGCGTACCCAGTTAACTGATAATTTTGGCTTTGCCTTGGTTTGGCGAGGGATGGGATGAGCACTTTTGCTGTGTGGCTGATAATTTTAGAAAGTTGACGGTCGTACTGTCTAATCCGATATGGCTACCTAAACCCTTATACTATGTTATTTTCTTTTTTTATAGCTATTGTTGTATCTTCTATTCTCTCATATTTCGGGTTGGTATTAGTTGCTAAGATGCTACGTGAAATCGAAGGTTGTTGAACCTGTTCTGCTTTCAGTCTAGGAAAAAGTTATTATTTTCCCTAACCCAACTTCCTGCTAAACTTTTCCTCTGATTAAAGCTAAATCAGAAACAAGAAAATTAGCTACCTGCTTTACAGACTATGATTCATGTGTGGCGTTACGTGACACTGACATCGATCTACCTACATATGGTTATAGAAGAAGGATAATTTTTCAAACCCTCCTGTTCTGCGATGCCTTTCCTTTGGTTTGGCTACCATGGGTCATGATTGTAACTGACCACAACATTACGCGGTACTTTCAAGATATTTGTCTTCAGCTATATGCACTGCTCCTGCTAAGATGGTTTATTTTGAGATGATTTATCAGTACAAAAATCGCATAGCTGAACTTTTGCTTCTTCTTTTCCAGATTTCCTGCTTCCTGGTCTTCATGGGCTGTTTCGTTTCCAGTTATGCGACAGACTATGTCTCAACCTAAGTAACATGCCTGCCACAAACACTAAGTGGAGCTGGATTACCTGATTGTATAGAGGTTGTACCCCAATTCTTCCCCTGAAGCCTCCATATGTTTCCTTTGCTCACATGCCGCATCTTCAGGAGTGTCCATGTTTCCCTTGCACATATGCCTTGGTCTGCATAATTGGACTACATACATTCATAAAGAAATATTTAGCCTAGCCTATTCTGGTGATGTTATCCTAGGTTTATATGAGAGGGTAATTATTTTGCAAAAGGAAGATATCTGCCTTTCTTTCATCATTTGGCACACCTATAGCTAATGTGCAAAAACTAATATGGGTGCATACAAATATGCAAGCAATTAACACACTTGAATAGATTAACAAGGAAAATAGATCAATCTTCTATCCAAATTCAGTTAGTCATGGTTACACTACGTAATAAATTTAGCCTATCAATGGTTAGGATCCATTTCGACTTGATGTTCCAAAAAAAACAAATATTATTAGTTTTGCTACTTAATGATTCAGCCTGCTGGTTTAGCATTCATTTCTCATTCGTCACTATATATGTTATGTTTGTATCTTGCTTACTAGGAATGTGTCTTTTCACTTTATGCATAACTAAACTCTTTCTCAAGGCTAATGCATAGAGGTGTATTTTCAAAAGAATCGAGAAAGTTTTCATACATTCAATTTGCTTCTTGACTATGGTCTATGGGAAACTAATTCCATTTTCAAACTACACAGAATAATTAATATAGCCATGGTAATGCCAAGGCAATTGGAAGTTGAAGACCGAGGGACCTACAGGACAACCAAGAAAATTTTCTTATGTACACCGATGTGGCATTATTAGCTTGGATTTCACTACTTTGATTAGCATGCCTGTTCCCCGTTATGGCTACCGTACTGAACCCTTAAGTTGCAGATTGTGAAGGGTTTTCAATTTAGTTTGATTGGTTTATGCCAATAAATATATTGTGTTTTAGTGATGATTCTTAATTTAGTTTGATTGGTTACTTAAAATTTTTTGGTCCATTTATGCCGATAAATATGGCTTCCACAAAAAAAGTGGCGTAACAAAGATTAAATGTGGTGTGTAATTACTCTTTCATTTCATTTGATATTCTGTGTCTCTGTCAATCTATTTTGCTTTTGCTTTGACAAGGAGAAAGTGCTGGTGTTGCATATCATACTCAGTCAATAATCTACGTTTTATGCTGGATGTTTATTCTGCCTGTGATGCAGTATTAATCAACTTAACATGAAGTAACCTTGAATATTTACGTCAACTTAACATCAATTCTTTGGCATTTGAAACATATCAAACAAATCTGTGCAATGCATCACATGGGCACCAATGCACCGGCGCGGCGAAGCGCGCCACCCTTCCTAGTTTACCATACTCTTCCATACTTTTCAAGACAACCTTAAAGTTTGCACACCCTAAAATATTATTTTTATTATATTACATGGAATTATTCTTTACATGTGTTGTATGATTCGCTATTTTTAAGGATTAAGTGAATTTTCAGTAATTATAAATCCATTTTCTGTATGCTGATTTTTTATTTTTCTATTATTTTCTGATATTGATCTTTGAACTAGGCGCATGTAAGGGACAACCACAAAAGATTGCACCCTCATTAGATCTTAGGTGTGGCCTCTAAAATTATATAAGGATTTGAAAAGGTTAATATAAAAAGGTTGCATTCCCCAATCAATATAAGTGATGGTGTGTTGTAGTGGTTTGGGGAGAGTTGCGCAAAACAAGTGGTCACTGGTTCGAATCCTAAGGAGGCAACGAGGTGCAAAAAATTGTGGCATTGGAGAAGGGAAAGTGGCCGGTCCATTTAGGGTCCATTCCATTTAGGTATAATTTTTGGTTTATGTTTGATATTTTTATATGATTTTTCAAATCACATGAACCATTTCTTATTATTGTAGTGCTATCTAACTTGGAGTAAGCTTGACAACTGGCATGGTATGGACAAGCGGCGACTTGCCTAATTTCTAAGATCAACAATTTGATCTGATTCCCCACGAATAGATCAAAGTGTGCATTTTCTATGTCTATATGACATGGCATACGTTTCTAAGAATGATAACATGTCTCAAATTTCTAAGAGATAAGTTTGTTGAGTGCATTGCAACCCAATAAACTTGTTGAATAGCTTTTACTTAAGGACAGATGGACACACCTTCAATATGGACTCCAGGGCAGTCCCAACCGTCCACTTCAGCTGGTTTCCATTGCATTAAATATGCTACCATGTAAGAAAAAATAGATGTGATGAGAGAATTAATGAGGAGAGAAGGGGAAAATGGAGAAATAGAGTCATATCTGAGATACAGTGTTGGCAGTGCCTCCAATGACCATTACGATTCGTCTATTTGGATTTATGCCATTACAATTCGCACAATGTCCGAAATATGCCATTGCAAACCCCTTTCGATGTGTTTTTCAATTTATTTGGACAAAATTACCCTCATCTTCTTCCTTGGCCATCCTCTCATCCTCTCTCGTGTCTGTTTCCCCTGCACTCCTATGGCGAGCATGCGCCGCTGGACACAAGCAGGAGCAAGAGAGGAGAAGTATCATCCTCACCGCTTCCTACTCCTTCTTATCCACGTCAGCCCGATCCACCTTTCCATCGCACACGCGTGGAGATGAACCGCGTCGAATCACGGTGCTCCATGTGGAACCTCGCGCGTACGCACCTCACGGCAATGGCGGCGGTGCCGTCCAACCCAAGAACCTAGGGTTCGCGCCCACTGCCTGCAGGGCGACCGCATCACCACCACACTGGCGCCCCGCACCCTACCTGCGGTTCGCCGACCACCTCACCCATCGCCTTGTCTGTCATGCCTGGCGTCGCTCCTGCCGCCTCGTCCGTAGCGGCCCCCTCCCCCAACCCTTCTGGTGGCTCATGCTCCCGCCACCCGCCACGGGCAGGCCCACCCCAATCCCCGGTGTCGTGGAGCGATGAGTCTTCTATGGCATCCCCGGAGGGACCCGCGAGTGCCGGCGCCGACGCGAGGAGGTGCTTGAGCTCGCGGCCCGCCCCTGCAGGACCCGCAAGCGTCGACGCCGGCGTGAGGAGGGGCTCGTGCTCGTGGTCAGCCCATCGCTATGCTCCTGCGGTGGTTTGCGTCCTCGCTGGCGTGTGGCCAGCATCGGCCGTGCAAGCTCTGCCACTAGCATGTGGGAGGTGACGGGAAAAGAGGGAGAGGATGAGATGAGACGGAAGAAGAAGACAAGGGCAGTTTGGTCTAAATAAATTGAAAAACACATCGAAGAGGTACGTAATGGCATATTTCGGACTTTGAGTGAACTGTAATGGTATGAATCCAAATAGATGAATTGTAATGGTATTTCTCCAAAATCGGAAAGTTCCAATGGCATATATCTAATTAACCCTATATTAATAGTGGAATAAGCGGCGAAAGGGCCTCTAGCTGAGTTGGTTAGATGGTCTCAGTAGCACTCCTCAGGTCCTGGGTTCGACTCCCCATGGGAGCGAATTTTAGGTTGAGGTTAAAAAAATCCCCTCGTCTGTCCCACGGCCAAAGCACAGGTCTAATGCCCGGTCCAAGTCATTGGTCGTTCTCACATGGGCTACAGTGCCGCTGTGTAAGGGTGGAGTAGGGGTTCGGGGATTTTCTCGACCTGAGTGAGAAGGTCTTCTTCTTAGCAAAAATGCCCGGGGCTGTCTAACCCCCGAAGGTCGAGTTTTTTATAGTGGAATAAGCGAAAATGTAAAATGCACACATAAAGTGCACATTGGGTTATTCTTTTTATAACAACAAAGGCAAGTAATTTACATGCAAATTTAGGAGTTTTATGCACAGATAATTTCAATAGTGGCAGAGATAGGTAAAATAGATGCAACATTGCTTTTGGTTATTTTCGTAATGACAGAAGTAGATAATTTGGTGCAACATTTGGGGTTTTTTAAGTACCTTTTAATTATGGTAGATATTGAATTTGGGAGTAGATGAGATCAACAACTGTTGTTCCCAACAACAATTTAGTTTACAAATATTGATGGTTGTATGTCTTTTTTTAGCACGTCTCGTCATGGTCAACGTGGGGCTATAAAGAGTCCTCACACAAGTAAAATGATTGCTTTGTAGGCTTCATGTTTTTCTTTTGAAGCAAAGTTTTCATGTTTTTCATCTCTCTTCTCATATTCACTTGAATATCCAAATATTATGATCTGTCCACTCTAATTTTCCCTTTAATTTGTGAGCAAAATAGGCCAAAGGAGTCAACATAACAACACCCCCTTGTTCTTTTTTGGGAAACACGGATCATGTACCTTTTGCATGTGGTATCTGCGCCATTGGCAACAATTGAATGCTTGTTGCATGTTCTTTGAAATAATAAATGCATTCCTCCATTCCATATCTCACAGATTCCCCAGCACCAAGCTATCTACCTAGTATCTTATATATGGCCATTGATGTGACAGCCTGCTGTGTCTATTCTTACAATTGAAATGGCATGTGCATCATGTGTACCATGAGATGTATATCCAATCCTGACAAAAAATTAGTTGCTGGTAGAGTGAGATCTTGGAGTAAAGCAAATGCAGGAAGAGTTGAATGAAAATTAAGCAACCCAGAAGATAGTCCAATTTGAGTGTCTTAAACTTAGCAATAGATTCACCACCACTAAACACTCGGTGGTGCCATGGTCACATGTTCCCAGTATATAGGAGTCTAGTTCTTCCACGACTTGTAAGTCTAAACATGAACCGTCTGTTGTGCCGGCTATGATCAGCAACCTCATATAGAGTTTTGCAAGAGGAAGACAATGGAGTTTAACCAACAAACAATTGAAACGTGCAGGAAATAAGCGCATTAGGCTGCAACTCAACCAGTGATTAGTAGGATTTTGATGAGAAATTTGATGTAGTAGTTAGAAGACTAAGAACACGGGGAGACATTTATGTCCTGGTTGGTGAGCTATGCTTGCGCCGACGATGACAAAGCTTAATCCAGGTGAAACAATCCTCTGGATGCACGTCGTGTCATCCAGTCTGTCATCAGTACCCCGGCGCCGCCACAGCAGGGTAGATCTTCTCGGATACTTGGGTGTCAATAGCCGTACATGTCTGCCTAGCGGCACAGAACTTCGAACCTCGATCAGGCATCCTACCATGTTACACCATGTATTCTATCTGTATCCAAATACTTATCACCGATATTTTTTCTTAAAAACATTTGACCTTTCAACTTATTCAAAAATTTAATGCAAATATGTCAAAAATAAGTCACACTTAAAGTACATATTTTTTTATTACTAATTGAAGGCTCCTTTCGAAGACTCCACGTTAATCCTCACGAGACGCGCTAAAAAAATAAATCCTAGAAATTCTCACAAAAACTAGAAACATTTGGCCATCCATCTATAAACTCTAATCATCATACCCATTGGATCTATTCTATTTTTCTATAAAATTATCATTTTGCCCATTATGAAAATGGCCTGAAGTAACCCCAAATATATAGGTAAATTATCCACCTTTGCCATTATGAAAAATAAATTAAAATAACCCATAATATATAGGTAATTTAGTCACCTCTGCCATTATCAAAAACTAGGTAGAGTGGTGCACTATGCGCACGTGTGCAGAAGCAATGTTGGTATTGTTGAACGATGGAAGTATTGACATGATAAGGTTGTTCTTTGTACTAAAAATTGATAAATATTTGTGAAAAGGACAATTATTTGGGAAGGAATAAAAAATGGCAGTGCACAAATATTTTGTTTAGTCATTAACATTACATTTGTACCGGCACGATGGTCCATGTGATGCCATAGAAGCGTGGGAGCAAAACAGCAGTGATTTTTTTGGCTGCATCTGGCAGCCAGAGCGGATGAGGACCTGAACTGAAATAGTTCACTGGATGATTCGTGAGCCGATCGTCGTGGGATGCCAAGACGGCTCCCATCCATCAGGGCCCTACCTGGCAGCGAAAGAGCAGGACCTACATTAACACTTTGAGGCCCTGAGAATTTGCCGATCCCAGGACTTATAGTATATTGTATAGATAAACTAAAGTAACTCCCTGTTATTGATATAATTATCCACCTATGCTATTATAAAAATAATTTCCTGACAACTTTTTTATAAATGGCATCAGTTTCTGGTATAGTTAGATAAGTACATGCCATAACTAAAATGGTTGGTCACTCAAAGTAACCTGCTAATACTAATCTAAATTAGCTATCTATGCCATTATAATAATAATAATTTATATTTTCATCTAAATTATGAACATTAGTTGTTATTAAAAAAATAACATGTCATAAAAATATCCTCAAAGTACTCTAATATATGATTCTAAATTACATATTCTTCCATTAGTCGTTAATATAAAACATGTCATCTTAGAATATGTATACATGATGTGTCTCATCATGTAGATCATATATAAATGTACATAGGAAATGATGAAAATACAAATTTTCATGGTCAACAGTTAACCAAAATTCTAAGCTTTCATTGAAATTATTCACGAATGTCATTAGAAAATTGTAAGAGTACACCAATATATAATTCTAAATTATCTAATCTATCACTATTAATAAGAAAAATGATAATTTAAACCAATTTTCATGCTAATTGTATAGCTCAAATTAAGGATTCGATAAGACACATCTAGAAGTGTGACGTAAACTAAAAAGTATTTAATTAATAAGAGAGGGCAAGGTAAATATTTTTTGTTATATATATAGATATATATATGAGGATTTTAATACTCATGTATCTATTATCTTAATACAACAAGGTTAAAAGAAGCCACCACGTTCGCCGAGAGAGCCTAGAAATTCCCACGTTAATCCAAAAAGAGAAGAATATACGCCGTTAGATTTTATGTGGATCTAAGGGTCTACAAATTCCCAAATTAGTTTGAAAAGGAGAAAAAAAATTACGTACCAACAGATCCCATAAACGAAGACTCTTACCATACTCAGATATGATCCTCATGGATGAACAGGTTTGTTTATCACATTATGTAACATCAAGCGTTTGTTTTTCAAAATTGATCAGAACAACCATTATCATGTGTAATAACTGATTGCAATTTTTAGGGTGAAACTTTTCATGCAATTATCTGGAAAAATCTAATAAGCAATTACGAACCAAAGATCAATGAGGGTTCTATCTATGTGCTAAGCAATTTCAAAGTCCAAGAAGATTCCAGATATCGTCCTGTAAAGAATGCTTTGAAAATTGTATTTATTTATAATACCAATATCGAAGAAGTTGAGGGACACTCGGATAAGTTCTAGAATTATTACTTTAAGTTTGCATCAAGAGACATACTCCTTTCAAGAAAAAATATAGATAAACAATGCTTAGGTAAGTGTACATAATTCCTTAATCCAAATCTGCTTATTTTTTAATATCTTTGCATTATGTAAACAATAAGTTAACATTACTTAATCCCTAAATTGTAGATGTTATGGGATTATTGACAAAAATTAAATAAGAAATAGAGTCTAGGACGATTTTAAAAAACACAGTTAATCCACGCCAAAGGGATATTCATGAGATTGAACTTCTCATATCAAGGTAACGGTATATATGCCTTTTTTTAATAAGATATGCTTTTACTTTGGTCTAATACTTGAATGGTATTACTCAAACTATTTCAGGGATGACAAAATTCGAATAACATTATGGGGAGAATTAGCTCATTCTTTGAATGAAGATATTATTGGCAAGCACACAGTTTTAATAGTTACATCAACAATGGTTGAAGGTTTTCAAGGTTAGTTCAATAAGTTATGATGCCAAAACTATGCATTCAGATTTATGTATGCTAACATATTAATTAACATTATTTAGGTATGATATCTCTAAAAACAACCAATGGCACCAGATCATATAAAGTTTTAGATATACCAGAAACATTGAAGTTTATTGAGAGACGAGAAAAAGAAAACAATATGCACAATTGGATTTAATGTATATCTAACGGTCCTATAAATTCCCACGTTAATCCAAAAAAGAAAAGAATGTGCACCGTTGGATTATATCTAAGGGTCCTGGAAATTCCCACGTTAATCCAAAATTGTTAAAAGAAGCCACTATGTTCACCAAGAGGGTCTAGAAATTTCCATGTTAATCCAAAAAAACAGAATTTGCACTATTGGATTTAATGTATATCTAACGGTCATAGAAATTCCCACGTTAATCCAAAAAAGAAAAGAATATACACCATTGGATTTAATGTATATCTAAGGGTCCTAGAAATTCCCACATTAATCCAAAAAAGAAAAGAATATACACCATTGGATTTAATGTATATCTAACAATCTAACTTACCCCTAAAAGTTCTCATAAAAATTAGTAATAACTAGTTTTGGAATAAAGAAAGCAAACAACAAGTATCCACATTGAATACGGTTATAACTCTAAATGAAGATGCAAAGAAAATGTCGATATGATTTTTATTTATTTAACTTCCGGTGGATCCAATTAGCAGTCCTGCAAGATCAACGCAAAAGTATCACAGGTGGCGCAGACGATATGGCCACTGAAGGGTTCCTATGTCCCATGTAAAAGTCGTGCCGCCCATGCGAAGGAGCAGCATATATAGCTGTCCACCGAGCCAAAATGTTGCTAGAAGCTGGCGACTTTCCATGACTCATGCAATACTTTTTTGCGGGAGCATCTCAGAGAAACAAAGGATACAACTAGCTGAAATACAGAAACGATCGATGACGATGACAACATGTAGATCAATTGTGAACCAGATCAAGGAGGCCACAGAAGTTACGTGCACATATGAATTGCATTGTTTTGGAACTGTGTGATTCAGCAGGTTAGGTGCTTTACCATATGGACAAATAGATGGAATCGAAAGATGCTACTATTATCCAGATAGTGCTGCAAAGGAAGAATTCATGAAATTGATGTGTTTTTACACACGCGCACATGCTTGCTGATGTATCCAATTTCTAGACCCTTTATTGGATAATCTCATATTGCCACTAAATAGATGAGATAATCTCCAGGCAGATGCATACAAGGAAAAAAGACACAATGATCAATTCATTAGAGTCGGGTTATGAAGATTTTTCTTGAAACACCAGTACAGACACATACGCTCACACACATATGCACACTCACCTCTATGAATACACCGACGTAAACCCTACCCTTATGACTTATGAGCACCTTCGAAAGATTTGTCTTGCTGTTCCAATCTTGAGATTGACGAAGTCACCACAGACACCTTGTTGTGCTACACTCGTGCCGAGTTAGGAACTCGAACCCGGTTGACAGATTATAGCACAAGGAACCTAAGCAACTAAGCTATGCTTAATTCATGTCATAAAATGTTTTTGGTGCAAATAGTATGCCACCAAATTTGTTGACAAAAAAATTCATCCAACCACGATTTGTAGCAAACATAGATAACCTTAGATTAATGAATCAAGAAGAAACAATTATACACCGTTATGATGATCTACCGGTCTATATTATCCTAAAAAAGTTCTTATTGAAAACAATTAATTGTAGCTAATTTCTGAATAAAAATCAGTAAATTAGCACCAACATATCCACGTCAAATACAATTAATGAATAGTTAAATTATAAATAAAAAATAAAAATTAGCACTTAACCAAAGAGTACATATTGAATACGATTAGTAAATAGATAAACTGACAATTAAAAAATATAAATTAGCAATTAACTCAGGAGTCTATATCAAACACAATAAATACATAGCTATTTTCAGAATAAAAATAAGGAAATTAATAATTGTTTTGTGTATGAATTTAGTAGCAATATATATATAATATAAATAAAAAGTATGTGCCAAATACAATTAACAAAGAACTAAATGGATACAAACTAATTAAATAAAATATTATATTCTTTTTATTAGTATGATAATTAAAAAATTGTTTTATATATTTTATTATCTGAACTAGAAACAATTACTAAAGAATTAAATGGATACAAATAAAGCTTAATTTTGACATAGGACCTGAAATTACCTTGCTAATAAAAAATAGTATACAATATTGATTTTATAAGATAATATTAATCATTCAGATTATTTCAATGAGTTTGTTAAATTCAATTAACAAGAGATAGTTAGTAGTATTATATATGAATTTGAAAGAAGATAGAAAAATAAAAATTACATGCAAAACACAAATTAATATAATACAAGAAAAAATGAAAAATGGTATTTCATTTTATTTATTTTTGAAGAATTTTACTTATACAGCTACTAGAAGTACAACAATTATAGCACGACTTTAGAGTCATGTCATAGCCACTATATGATCCCATTAGAATTAGGCAGTTAAGGCCGAGCATCATTCTAACGTGGCAACCAAAGTATGCTGATAAACTACTAGCAACAGTGAGAAGTAGAAATATGGCGATGTCTTGCTATGTAGTATTGTGATTAGTGGACCAATGAGATCTGAAAAAATTTAGGACAAATAAATGATAAATGATGCAATTATGTGCAGAGTTCTAACAAGATCCAGAACAAAGCAACATGAAAATCGAGACTTGACATGCATATCCATCCATAGCAAGCTGAAGGTTATGTTCAAAAAGAGGAAAGAACATACATGGTAAAATGTTAAGCGTCATGAATACATCTTCAATGATCGCGACATAGCGAGTAAAACCCCTTGGGAGCAGAAGCAGAATAGAGAGGATGAGTTCAAAAAAGAAGGCTATACCATGCGAACTGCAATAATGAATATGTAAAAAATTATTATGGAAGCATGCATAGAATAAAAATGGTGAAAAAACATAGATGTTAACTTAGTTTGATCCATCTAGAAAAATAAATAAATGGCACCATTATAAACAAAACTATATGCATTTATTTTTAAAATTTGAACAAATGTTTAACATCTAATGGAAGACAAACGTGAGTAACGAGGACTTACATCCTTCAAATATAAGTGCTTTGAGTAACTAATATAGTAGAAGGAATATGAGGAAAAAGACGTGATGGAGACAGGGACAACCAAATGAAGATACCACACATAGTGAGGGCCGATGACTCAACAAGCATGCATGGGGCTATAGCAATTGGATTATGGGGGAGCAAAACAAAAAGAAATGGTAATGGTACGCATTGAGCAAATAACCTAGATCTCAAACTCAAACTCAAAAATAAATTAAAAAAAAATAAATGGTAATGGTATGCATGGGACAAAAACCAAAAATGATGCATCTATTGCCCATTAAG
>CM014273.1:52797282-52836089 GCA_004135705.1 Alloteropsis semialata
CACAAAGTCAAATCAAAAGTATACTTTGTCTTCTTTAGCTGACTATTTTGTGGAGAATGTCGGGGTTCTCTACCGCCAACAAGTAAATTTCCTACGATCGCGTGTCAGGATCCGGATGGTGACTCGAGAGACAGGGGGTTTATACTGGTTCGGGCCTCCGGAGAGTAATACCCTACGTCCAGTGAGCGTCGCTGTTCTCAAGTCCAAGTCTGTAGTAGGGGTGTACAAACCGGTCGGGAGAGGGAGAGGGTCCCAAGTCCCTGTGTGGAGCGAGTGAGCTGTGTGTGCAGTGTCCGAGTGTTCGTGAATGGTGTTCAATTGCCCCGCGCTGACGTCCCCTCGTCCCCTTTTATAGCTCCAAGGAGAGAAGGGAGCGGGGGGTAAGAAAGGAGAAAATTACAACGAGAGTTACTGCCCCCGAGAGCTTCGTCCAGTGTCGTCTGCCGAGCCGTACAGGGAGCAGGTGTTGACGGAGTGGGCGCCCCGCCGGACCCGGGATCGTACATCCGGGTGGTTGACGCCGATGCCTTCTTGGGTAAGCTCCCGGGTAGTTCCAGGTCGTGGTTGACTTGCTCGTGGTCCTTGGGTGCTCCAGGTGTCCTGCTCGGGTTCCAGATGTCGTCCGGGGGCGCCTGGAATGGTACTGGAGTGCCGGGTGTAGCGCATGCATCCTTCTCCGGACTGTAGCGCTCCTGTTCGGACGAGACGGGCGCCACTGTGGCTGCCGTGGCGAAGGACGGACGCCCATCCTGTTCTGACACAGCGGGTACCAAGTGGGTTCGGCGCCGGATGGGCCGGGGCGCGGCCGGGTACTTTCACCCGGGGCGTCGGAGACCACTCGGGAGCGGAGAACCCCTCGGGCGAACCGGGAGGCCACTCGGGAGCGGAAAACCTCTCGGGCGAACCGGGTGGCCACTCGGGGGCGGAGAACCTCTCGGGCGAATCGGGGAACCACTCGGGCGACCCAAGTAGTCAGGGTACGGGGTGTTCGCCTTGCTTTGGGTCTCTGATTTTTGTTTTTTGAGGGGTGGATTATTGCGAGCTCCTGGGTTAAGAGGTTGGATTGGGCACCCCTAATTCGGATCCTCGTCAGTAGCCCCCGAGCCTGGGGGGGAGATGAAAGCTCGCGCCCAGGCTGAGTGATGGCGTGGATATGGTATACTGCAATCTTTCCGGTGGGGGCGCGCGAGCGCACCCGCCGGGTGTAGCCCCCGAGCCTTGAGAAGAGCTGGCGCTCTTGTTGAGGCTTTAGGTCCGGGTGGTCTGCTTTGAATGCAGTCGGGATCGGAAAGCTTGTCGGGGATGAAGAGCTTGTCGGGGCCGGAAAACTTGTCGAGGACGCTCCGCTGGTGGACCGGGTAACTGTTCAGCAGTTTGACGGGCCGGGCGCGGAAGTATCGGCCCGTCCGCCGCGTGGAAAGGTGGGCGCGCCTTTTGAGGAAACCAGACGAAGCGACGTGCGCACGTCGCCGCGGCGCCAGTGGTGGGCCCGCGCAATTAAGGCCGCGGTCGTTCCGTCCCGTCCCTATTTATAGCGGCGTGCGGCGGCGGCCTGGGGTTTCGTCCCTGCCAGAGCTTTCCAATTCCAACGCGCGCTTCGTCTTCTCCGTCGCCGCCGCTCGTCCTCTCGCGTTCCCCGCGGCCGTCGCACCGCCGCTGCGGAGAGCAAGCAACCGAGCGACCCATCTCGCCGGCGCTTCTTCTTCGGCCTGCTGCAGGATGTCGACCTGGGAGCGCTCCCGCGTCTCACGCCGGGTGTTGGAGAGCCTCGCGGCGGAAGGCCTGCTCCCGCCGCTGACGAAGGCCGCGGAGTGGAAGGTGCCCGGCGCTGAGGACTACCCCCAGCCGCCGGAGGGGTACGTCGTTTCTTTCGTTGCTTTTCACGAGCGCGGGTTTTCCGTCCCCGCCGGAAGATTCATTCGCGCCGTACTCAACGAGTACGGACTGGAGCTCCATCACCTCACCCCGAACGGAGTCCAGCAGATGGCGGTGTTCGAGGCCCTCTGCGAGGGGTACCTGGGGATAGGGGCCCATTGGGACCTCTTCAGGTACTTCTTCAAGTTTTCTCTGCAGACCGTGGAGGGCGGAGCTCCCGCGACGATAGGTTGCGCGGTGCTGAAGGGCAAGCAGGGACGGATGAAGGCCTACATCTCGGGGACCTTGACCAGTTCGAACAAGGGCTGGCACCCGATGTGGTTCTACTTGAAGAACGACGGCCGCAATCCCCTCCCGGCGTACACCGGGAAGACCTTCGGGGAGCTGCCCGCGGCGTGGTCGTACGGGCCCGAGAAGGAGAAGCAGGACAAAGTCCTCGGGGCCATCTGGGAGGCCCTCTCTCGGCTCCGTGACGCGGGGGTGACCACGGCGGAAGTCCTCGGCGGATACCTCTCGAGAGGTATCGTGCCGCTGAGACGGCGCCCCCTCCGGATCTGGGAGATGGTCCGGGAGAATGCCCCCTTTGAGGGGACTGTGACGATGGTCCCCCTGCCATCGGGGGACGAGGTGAACCGCCGAGTGACGGCGGCGATGGGGAGGGGCCACGGAGCATATCCTCCGCCGGGCCTCCTCCCGATGCTTCCGAGCGAGCGCACCGAGGATCTGGTAAGTCTCCGTGTACCTCTTCAATCTCGAGTGATTTTCCGTTGGCTGAATCCTGCGATTTTTCAGATGGAGGGCCTCACCTGCACCCTTTCCCGGCCGCCGCTCCCCGAGGACAAGGCGAGGAACCGGGCCGCGGCCGCGTACGCCAAGGCGAAGAAGGATCGCCGGGACGTGTGGAAGAAGCAGGAGATCGCCAAGCGTGAGCGGAACGCCGAGCGATCCAGGAGGCGGAGGAAGGGGGAGGATGACGTCTCCGAGGATGAGGACCCCGAGGAGTTCGTGGAGGTCGTCACGGAGAGCGAAGATGACGAGGAGAGCGACGACGACTCGCCTCCTCAGAGGCTGAAGTCGGTCGTGGTGTCGTCCGCCGATGCCTCGTCCTCGGCACCGCATTCGGGGAGAGGCGGGAGAGGAGCGCCGCCGCCACCGCCGGACTCGGGCAGAGGCGAGGGCTCTCGGTCGGACCGGCATCGGCGGTCCTCCGAGGAGCACCGGCGCGAGAGGCGCAGCCGCACGCCTCCGCCCTCCCGTCATGAGCCCGAGAAGGGGAAGGCTTCCCGGCGGGAGCCGATCTCCTCTCGTCGGGAGAGGAGCCGGAGCCGGGACTTATCGGAGCGCGCCCACCGAGGGGGCTCGTCCTCGGGGGCGTCGCGCTCCCCCCAGAGGCCCGTGCCGCAGGACGACAGGCGGCCGCCGTCGGCCCCTCCAACAACGCGGGCGCGGAGCGAAGGGCGGGACGCGTCCCGCACGCCCGCGGTGGAGACGCAAGCCCCTCCCATCCCGGTGAAGGTCGCAACAAGGCGGCCGGACCCGGTTCAGGTGGAGGGAGGAGGCTCATCAAGTCGGGCGGCGTCCCCGTCGGGCAGGGACGCCGCAATCCCGCACGCGGCCCCTCCTCCGACGACGCTCGCGGGGTCCAAGAGGCCCGCATCCCCGAAGGCCCAAGCGCCGACGGGGTGCAAGCGGATTCGGTATGTCGCGTCGGGGTGAGTGATGGCCTGACTTTCTCGAGTAGTTTCGATTTCTCCTGTGGTTACTGTTTTTCCCGGTCGGGCCTTGCTGACATGTAATGAACCAGCCGGGTCGATACTCCGCTTATGGTGGCGCCGAGGAAGACGCTGCGCCTGGAGGCGCAGCAGCCCGGGCCTGTGGCGGAGCAAGCCAGGGGTGCAACGGAGGAGCCCGTGGCGGAGCCGGCCGGGGAGGCGGCGGCAGACCCCGTGGTGGAGCGGGCTGAGGCGACTCCACCGGTGCCTTTGGTGGAGCGGGCCGAAGAGAGGGCGCCGGTGCCCCCGACGGAGCCAGCCGAGGAGGGGACTCGGAGGATGGCGCCCTCCGTGGAGGAACGGGTGCCGGAGGGGGACGGTGACAGCCCGGGGGACACATTCCCGACGGGCCTAGCCTTTACACAAGCCGTTCCCCCGGAGGCGGTCGTGATGGCGCTCCAAGCGGAGCTGGCCGAGGCGTTGGCGGAGGTGGTCCCGCCTGCTCCTGAGGAGGAGCCGGCTCACCCCGTCGTGGGGGAAGTCGCCGGAGAAGATGGCCTCGGGGGCGCGGCCGAGGACGATGGCCGCGATGTTGCTGCCTCGCCAAGGGCTGCGGCCGGCCCTCATGAAGCGGAGACGGGGGCCTCGGACGCTCGTCCAGACGCCCCCATGCCGGTGGCCGCTGCAGCCCCCGAGTCCTCCGGGATGGCTTCCCCGGAGATCGTCGAGGTCGAGGACTCGCCGGAGGGTAGCTCGCGGCTGGTTGTGGGCCCGCGACATTCCTTTCGCCCTATATGCGAGGGCCCGCGTTATCTCCGGGAGACGCCGGGAATGAGGGCGGTGGACCGTCGAATTGCTGCCCTTGTACCCGTCGAGGACGACCCGAACCTTCCGTGCGAGGGTCGGTACTTGTGGTACGACCGCCAGAACCCGGCGGCGGGTCCCATCTTCGAGCTGGACGATGCGGCGGAGAGGGATCAGCGCGAGCGTCTCCGTGACGGCCTCGAGGGGATGAAGGAGGTCTTCAATAAGCTGATCATCGATCCTTCCCTGGTGAGTCTCTGGATTTCGTTCTTCTGATCTAACGCCGTTGATAGGCTAGTAATTATAAAGCAAGCTAAAAATAAATAAATTATATATATATAATATTTTAATAAGGCGAACGGTAAAAATTGTGAAAGTCAATGGAGACAATATTTAGTACGGATGTAGTTCCAAATATCAATCAACCTAACGTGACCGAAAAGAATACACCGCGGCCATGCGCTAGAGGTGCAGATGACCATGTGCAAGGGAGATCGAGCGAACGTAGACAGAAAACATAACTACATAAGTATGGGGCTGTTTGGTTCCCTAGTGATAATGCTCAAAAGTGCTAAACTTTAGCACAAGCACACCCAAACAAGAATGCTAATATACTGGATTTTAGCCGGAAAATTCCCGACGGGATTCCCGTTTTCAAGTTGTACTCTGTTTCAATCTGAGCCCTGAGCCCATTGCCACAAGGCAACAGCCCACGGCCTGCAAAAATGTTTCTTGCGACCAACTACGTGCAGGCTCCCTGGCTTGTTTTATAGCATTTCCATGCCATCGTTTGCTCTGTGCTCACGAGGTGGGACTAAGTCTGAAACGCTAGCTGGAGTGTGTGCGGTCAGTGCTCAGCTGCGGCCGTGCACTGCACGCAGGAGGCCAGCCTCCAGAGTCCCGAGCACATATAATTCTCCTTTTGTTTTTCCAAGTATTTCATGACAATTAGAAAGTACATTCCCTGTCCTGTTATATCGATACATGCCATGGGAAATTCTCATGACATTTACCCGTGTATGGAATGCAAACATCACAGATCACTAATATTTTATGGATCAGTGAACTTATTGTTTTATCTATTTATCCATGGTACTATTTGTCTATGTATTATATGTGGTTGTAATTATTGCGTTAAGTTGAATGTTTGGAGTGGTCATGTGTCGTTTTCCCGATTTGAATTATCAATTCCCGACCGTTATCGACATGTTACCGACCGAAATGTTCCGTTTCCGACGTCCCGTAATTCCGGTTTCGTTTTCCCGACCGGCTTTCCCGTTCCCGTTTTCGGGTAAAAAATACAGTAACAAAAATGGTTAGAGAGTTTTCCCGACCGTTCCCGACCGTTTTCATCCCTAGCGACAGGCTCATTGCCACCAGCGGATGAACCGTGCTACCGTTATATCTGCCAGCTCGTTGTGAGACACGGCTATCTCGATCGACAGTTTACTGGTTTAGGATTCACTCGATTACAAGAGCAGGATCGCTCTTCGGTCCTCGCCGCCGGCAACCCGGACGACGCCACACAAGTCTGTTCCGATCTACTCTTCCCCGCCGCCACCGGTGCCTCTTATGCCAAACGCACACGCCACCTTACATGGGCCAACTCGCTCTCAACCCATAACCCAATCGCCAGCCTTGTAAGCATGGTTGCTCTTCCTGGGCCGACTGCTACGCCGGTTCAGCCCATCGCCTTGACTTGGTTTCTTCGGTGGCGTACTTCTCGCCTGGACGCCTTCCCTGCCTGGAGACGTCACCATGGGTCTGCTGACATCTCCTTCCCCTTGAGAAACAGCTTGTCCCCAAGCTGGTGCATATGGAAAGTCTTCCTTGATTGAAAGTTCATCCTCCCATGTCGCCATTGACGTCGGCCATCCAGACCAATGCACCAAAATTTGTGGAATTACTCGACCAGATCGTGAACACAAACGACGATCCAAAATTGCAATGGGAAAGTTGAAACTGAGCTAAGGTCAGGTATGTTAGGACTGACCTGTGCTTTAGCTCCCACCGCCGGCTTCAGTTGAGAAACATGAAAGATGGGATGGATACGGCTTGTAGCAGGCAGCTGCAGTTCATAAGCTACTGCATTAATCTTCTTGATAATCTTGTATGGTCCAAAGTATCTGAAGGACAATTTGTGGTTGGTTCTGTGAGCAGTGGACATTTGGACATAAGGCTGTAACTTAAGGAACACCAGATCACCAACTTCAAATGATCTTTCAGTTCTATTCTTATCTGCCTGATGCTTCATCCTTTGCTGAGCTCTTTGTAGATGCACCCTGACCAATTCGATCACCTTCCTCCTGTCTTCCATCCACTCTTGCAGGTCAGGTGTGGCACAATGTTCAGCAGATGGTATACCAAAATGCTGGGGAGCATGACCATACAAAACTTCAAAAGGTGATGAATTTAGAGCTGAGTGGTAATAAGTATTGTACCAAAACTCCGCTAGATGCAGCCAATGCACCCATTGCTTTGGACAACTATTGACAAAACACCGGAGATAAGCTTCAAGACACTGGTTGACTCTCTCAGTCTGTCCATCTGACTGAGGGTGATAAGCACTGCTCATTCTCAGTTGAGTTCCTGCCAATGTAAATAATTCTTGCCAAAATCTGCTTGTAAAAATCTTGTCTCTATCAGAGATGATAGCTTTAGGTATACCATGTAACTTGAATACATTTTGCATATAAGCATGAGCTACAGATACCGCAGTGAAAGGATGATGTAGAGCTAAGAAATGTGCATACTTGGAAAATTTGTCCACTACTACCAATATACAGTTGAAACCCTTGGAAACCGGCAGCCCTTCTATGAAATCCATTGATACTATTTGCCAAGCATGGTCAGGCACATCCAAAGGTAGTAATAGTCCTGGGTACTTTATCCTTTCAGGTTTCACTTGTTGGCAGATGACACACTGAGCTACAAACTGTCTCACAGCATTCTTCATTTTTGGCCAAGCAAACAGGTTCTTTACTCTTCTATAAGTTACTAGAAAACCTGAATGCCCTCCCACAGCACTAGCATGAAGCGCTAAGAGAATCTTCTCCTGTAGCTGTGAGTTGTTGCCCACCCAAATCCTTCCTTTGTACCTGATCACTCCTTGCACCAAAGAGAACCCCTGCCTAAGTTGTCCTGTGGCCAGTTCAGCTAACATAGATTTTGCTTCCTCATCATCCTGATAGCCCATAACCAGCTGATCCAACCACACCGGTTTGGCTGCAGACATGGCAAACATCTCTAGCTTTAGCTCATCTTGTACCAGATTTGGCCTTCTTGATAGAGCATCTGCTGCTCTATTCTCTAAACCCTTCTTGTAGACAATCCTGAATTGCAGTCCCATCAGTTTTGTCAGTGCTTTTTGTTGCCAAGGAGTAGACACCCTCTGGTCATCCAGATGAATTAAGCTCTTTTGATCAGTCTTGATGATAAACTCTGCATGTTGGATATAAGGTCTCCACTGCTCCACAGCAAACAGAATGGCCAAGCATTCCTTTTCATACACTGATAATCCTTGGTTTCTTGGACCCAAAGCCTTGCTGATGAAGGCTATAGGATGACCCTCTTGCTGAAGTACAGCCCCAATTCCCTTCTCACTTGCATCAGTCTCAATCACAAAGGGTTTCGCAAAATTAGGCAAGGCCAATACTGGAGCTGTCACCAGTGCCTCCTTCAACATCTCAAAAGACTGTTGTGCTTCACAGGTCCAGAAGAATTGCTGCCCCTTTTTGAGAAGGTTAGTCAGAGGTTTGCTTATCTCACCAAATCCTTTAACAAATTTTCTATAGTACCCCGCCATTCCAAGGAAGCTTCTGATATCCTTGACACATGTTGGCACTGGCCACTTCTGAACAATCTTCACTTTGCCAGGGTCTGTGGACACTCCTTCATGACTGATAACATGTCCCAGAAATTCTAGTTTATCTTGAGCAAAAGAACACTTGGACAGCTTCAAATGTAAGCTGTGAGCTTGCAGCCTTTCAAACACAAGCCTCAAATGTTCTATGTGCTCTGTCATGTTTTTGCTATAGATAAGGACATCATCGATAAAAACCACCACACGTTTTCGCAGCAATGGAGCTAGGACAAAATTCATGAATTCTTGGAAGGTAGCCGGTGCTCCTGTCAGGCCAAATGACATCACCTTGTACTCGTAGTGCCCGCTGTGTGTTTGAAACGCCTTCCCTGCCTGGAGACGTCACCATGGGTCTGCTGACACTCGTATGCACAGTGCGCGCTAGCTTGGTTACGTGCCTTTTGCATTCTGCAACATGATCACAAAGGGTTGTTGCGTGAGATGAGAACAAGAACTCGAAATGCATTCTCCCGGTCTCGATCTCATGCATTTACTGAGAGTCAGGGACTCAGGCCACCTTTTATATAGGATGAATCGATGCAACTGAATGTCATTGCCACCTCGTTTGCAAATGTACAGTCGGGAAGACATTGGATTTCAACTGCATATCTACACGATCGCAATTGGGTCCTTTGCATCTTATACGGCTGGGGATATAGCCTCTGGCAATTGGCCATTTGCATTGGTTCGTAGCTTTTTGAAGGACTCAAGCGGGCAATCATAGAGGGGTGAATGGAAGCGTTTAGAGTTCTTTCCGAAAAAGGACAAAGCTCTAAAATTCAACCAAAACCCTTTTTTCAGCAAACTAAGTTCACTTAGCTATGGATGAGTTAATGAACCAAAAAAATTTGCTAGGAACCTTTATAATAAGCGTGGAAGCAAAATCGAACCAAGAACAAGAGCTCTCGGATCAAAACCATTCTGACCTCTTTCAAAACTGGTCTAACATGTTCTGTAATGGGTCTGACCTCTTTGGTCTGGATCGGACAGCCTATAAAGACTTCAAGAAAAATAGCAAAATTGGATCAAGCGAGCTTCAAAATCATGATATTTGGATTATAGGTTTTCAAGGGTGTTATGAGCCCAACACCAGAATATATTCAAAAGGGGCAAGTTTATAAAACCGGTCTCACCTCTTTGCCAAAACAGTCAAACATGTTTTTCCTGGACAGCAGCTTACTCGGAAAGAAAACCCAAATCCGACCAAATGAACTCCAAACTTCATGAAATTTGTGCCAAAGCTGCACCTAGAAGTAGTGAGTCTTTGCGCAAAAGATCTCCCTTAAAAGATCGAGACTTCACCTCGAATTTCATGAATTTGATCAAATACACACGAGATGCGAGAGTTGGGGAAAACTCAAATTCAACTAGCTCGGGTGAGAGATTTGGTAGGGGATCACCCTAGAAGTATTCACCCATGTCCTAGCATCCTTTTCCCCCAACAAATCCGCACCAAAACACAACAAATTGGGAGATCAAGAATTCGCTCGAAAATAGTCCAAAAATCCTTAAAAGGATAAATCTCATATTCAAAGAGGAGGAAACAAATTGGCACGAAATCAACCTTCCAATTACCTCACCATGTCTGGTTACAAGCCACTTCCAATAGAACAATCCTCTGCTCTCTCCCTCTTTCTAACCCTAAAAAACACCTCACACAAAAAATGATAGAGCCACCACCAAAGAGAGCCCAATGGATGACTGTCCCAACGGCCACTCCACACATATATGTGCTTGGCAAATGATCAAAATGACCTTACATTATGCATACAACCCAAATATAACTCAGGGGTAAAATTGTTCAAATTTTTATTAGCATCGGATGAACCTAGCACTTTCACGACTTTGCTTCGCCTCGACACAAACTTTGTGATGGTGTCACATGTCCTCCAACTCGTCGTTGCCCGATTTTGAGGCTCAAACCAGTAAACCCATCACCCACTCGTTTTGAGGAACCGCCAAACCCTCTTGCATACCCCGCGAGGAGTGAGTCACCCCCAGTTTTGAGGTGAAACTGGTCAAACCCTCCTTGAATGCCGCTGCACGACGTAGCTTATCATTGTCGATGCGTGTCCGGCATATGCCAAGCCTATGACGCCTGCAAGTCTTTGGCTCCCTTCCCAGGCCGTCTACTTGACTCGCCCCCGCCCCGCTTGACTTCATTGACGCCGTCTCCGTCCTATCATGTACTCTTTCTCTTCGTGCACCATGCAGATCGCCCATAACTCTGTCCGGACTCCTCGGGCCCCTGGATAAGAGATTTGGTCTTGTTTTACTTGATACCTTTGTTTTACTTGATACCTTCGGAGTGTTTGTACAAAGAAGATTCATGTCAGTTTGTACAAAGAAGATTCATGTCAGTTTCATGATACTAATTCAGTAGTTTAACTCCCTGCTTGTGGAACGCAAGACACAGAAAATGTAACAATTGAATGTTGTGCTAAAACCAGGTGGCACAGACATATAGGAAATTCAAATATATACCTGCCAAAGATGTGTTCGAGTGGTCCGATCGGCATGAAAAGCACATCAAAGTAAAAATATTGAGAACAGATAGAGAATGGATGTTCTATTGACTAACTTAGTAGAACTTCAACTTTTCTTTATCTGCCAAAGATGTGTTCGATTGGTCCGACCGGTATGAACTTCAACACGAGTTTAGACGTGTTTTCCTCTCAACATAATATTTGGTAGTTGAAAAAATTTTACAAAAAGGAATCTTTCTTGCATGGAGTACTAAATGAAGTCTATTTGCAAAACCTCTTCACGGATGAGCGTAACTTTTCGAGACAAATCTAATGAGCCTAATTAATCCATGATTTGCTACAGTAATACTACAGTAATCATCCTCTAATCGTGCGGTCAAAGACCTCATTAGATTCGTCTCACGAATTTACCAGGAGGTTGTGGAGGTAGTTTTATAAACTGACTTTATTTAATACCCCTAATTAGAGGGTGAAAAAAATTTCACCCTCCATCTAAACACGGCCAAGGTGCGACTAAAGTACTGCTCAACTTAAGAAATCAATTACCTTTTGTTGGCAGAGCAGCACAAAAGCTTAGACTACGTACCATAGAGCTTATCTTGGCCCCATGCCAAAAAGAAAAGAAAAAAGGTATATTAACAATGACATAAATAGGCAATTTAAGTTCTGAATGATGTTACTTTTGGTTATTCTGAAAAAAGGCAGATGCAGCGAGTTATTATAAATATTTTTTATAATGACATAAACAGATAGTTTAGCTACAAATTCAGGGATAGTGGATTGCCCGCCTGAATTTACAGCTCTGAATCTTATTTCATAATGCCATATGCAATCTTGTTTTCTTATTTGCACTATAGAAAATGTCGTCATTATAGCATTAGCGCCTGCATTATACGTACTAGTTATATTATGTAATTGTACCATCATATATTATATATTCCATGTTTATTGAATCATATTATCATTCTATCTATAAATATAAGTTATATTGTACTTGTATCTTGAAAAGAAATTTTACATGCTGGTTTATTTATTTGAATTCATCATGGTTTCTTTCAAATTAAATAAGAAACAAAATGTTATACACAGATCAAATTCATACTTAATCACCAAGATTTATGTGTCGCATTCTGAATTAATAGTATACAAACAACCTTGCAGACAATCTACTACTCTCCCCGTCCCAAATTACAAAATAATTTGGCTTTTCTAAGTTCATTCGTTTACGATATATATATATATATAGATATAGATATACGTTATGTCTAGATATATAATAAAAATTAAGTACTAAAAAGCTAATTTACAATGGATGGAATATAGAAGCTGTCTGTTTTATTCTGCTATGTGTTTGAGATGGTAGATACCGACGGACATCATCCACCAACACTGTTGCACATGCTACTAACAACCTACGGTCCATGCGATGAGCCTGAGCTAGTGACCATGTCAATAGACCAAACAGTCCCTGCTCGGTCGATCACCCACCATGTTACTCACGAGAATAGCCTTAACGTAGTTTTCTGATTCCCGGGCGACAGATAAGCGACATGATTAGCCTCAAAGCACAGCCGTAAGCTTATTAGAGGAAAATGCATCCTGCATTTCCCACGCATAGCTTCACTATGATTTGCAGAGATCCACCGCAAGGAGCGGAGCTGGTATAAGAGGAGAGCTAGATCTTAACGTGTGAGCTCGTTCCTTGCTGCCACCATCTGCAGCGAAGAACCACACTAGTAGTGTTGAGTATGCACATCTTACTATTACTAATTGGAAGTTTCTTTTGAAGCCTCTAGATGAAGCCACCTAGGATCCTAGGTGGACACTCTAGAAAAAGAGAGAAATCCTATAAATTCTCACAAAAAAGCAAAATATCTGGCCATCAATTGAAACACTCAAATCATCATAGCCATTAGATCTATTATGTTTTCTAAAAAATTACCTACCTATGCCATTATGAAAAATAGCTTAAAGTAACCCCCTAAGTCTATATCAAAATTACCCACCTCTGCCATTATATAAAATAAACCAAAGTAACCCCCTAATCTTCATCAAAATTACCCACTATGCCATTATAAATAATATTTAAAATAACCTCATAAATTTACATTGGAATCCAAATCACCTTAATGAAAAATATACACCAATATAAGATTCTAAATCGTGTATTTCATACACTATTGGTATATTATATAGTGATTAAGGTATATACGCATAATGTGCGTTGTCATTTATAAATATATAGGGAAGTGACGACAATATAGAATTATACGTTCAAATTATAGTTCAAATCTAGGGTTCATTAAATAAACTCAAGGCATACATGTGATGCAAAGTGAAAATTTAAAGATTATAATTGTGTATGAAAACATTATAGAGTAATTACTAACAAAGATCTATCACAATCCGTCGAAAATGATAAGTATATATCTGTATAGGTATTGTGTTCGAATATTTAAACAAATGAGAGATAGCTTATAATAGTTTGATAGAAATATAGCCTTAATTTTACATTTGCAGACTACGCATTAGTTATCACGAGACACGCTAGAAAAAAACAAATCCTAGAAATTCTCATAAAATCATAAACGTCAATCATGTAAACTCTAATAACCATAGTCATTGGTCTATTATATTTTTTAAAAAGTTACCGACCACTGTCATTATAAAAGTATTCTAAAATAAATCCTAAAAATGTATCTAAATTATGGAGCTATGCGATTATAAAAAATAATTTAAATTAACCCCATAATTTTTATCTAATTTACTCATGCATATCATTATAAAGGATAACTTAAATTGACATTCAAAATTTGTATCTAAGTTACCCACGTATGTTGTTATTGAAAATAACATAGACTAAACAACTAACTCTTAATCTAATTATCTTCACATGTATTCTACCGAAAAGTCCAAAAGTAAACTGATATATGATTCTAAATTATGGTAATTTATCATTGTTAACATAAAAATAATAAGTTAAGGTATATACGTATCATAAGTGTCACCATGTAGACCATTTATACATGTACTGGCAAACTTGTCCGTGTGTTGCTACGGATGAAGACCGTTATTTTGTTTTTCTAAGCAAGTTAAAGTAATTAACTTGCTTTTTCTAATCTAATTGCGGTATATAAAGGACTACTCCTAATCCGATCAAGAGGACAAGATGAAGTATGTCTAATCCGATCGTGAGACGTATATGACAGATCGAAACGTTCCTTCCTTCAGAAATAAGTAAAGATATATAGATAGAGATAGAGAGGTAGGAGATAAAGATTGATGGGTTCATTTAGGACTCAAATCCAATTAGAAAACCGATGCCGACAGTTAGAATCGTGGTTACAGTTTATCGCAATAGGTGGGCCACACCTGTCAGGACAGACAAAAAAAAAGGAAAAAGCAATCATCTCTTTAGAAATTGGTAAAGATATGTGAGAAAGTAATGAAAAATATTGATTTTTATGTTAAATATAATTATGAAGGCGCGATACAAAATGTAAGAATTGTGAATGTTGATGAAAAAGTGAGGACTAGCAGACGATCGGAAAACGAATATTCTATTTTATTCCCTAGGCCCTGGGTATGGTATGTACATCGGTCCCTTGGTCTCATACAGGTGTGAACAAGTCGGGTTAAAAATCAATTTCAAATAGAAAATAATAAGTATGCATCTTTATGAGCATTATGTTGAAGTATTGACAAAAATGAAAGAGTAGTATGTAAACAATTTTGATTATTAGGTAGGAGTTTAATTTTTGAATATTTTTAAATATAATAGCTTTGAAAAATATTAGCCCGTGCAAGAGCACAGGTTGATGGACTAGTGAAAATAACCGCAAATGCACGGCGTAATTACATTTTCAATGCTCTACTGCAGTCATTTTAGCTGCTGATCAGGTGAACACTAGCAATGAGATCTTGGAGTGAAGCAAGTGGTGGTGAGGTAACCTGGCGCAAGATTTATTGCCGTTCATCGCGCAAGGATTCATCCTTGGTTTTTTTGCATCGGTTAAAACTAATAGTTTGGTGCGAATTTGTGATTAGCTGGGCGATGACAGTTAATTAGATACAAGTTATTAGCTAGGAATTAGATTAATCTATTTGAATTAGCTAGAGCTAAACTTAGTTGAATAGCTTTTGAATCTGTGTGTGGATCTAAATGTTGCATACGTATCATAAGTGTGTGGTGATCATCAGTGGACACAAATGACTAGTAACACCATTGAGTAATCATGTGGGTTCCTTTCGAACTAAAACCAATTGCACTCCTTTTCACGTTGCAAATTCATACATCATTTTTGTATGTGACTAGCAAAGTTGCCCGTGCGTTGCTATGGCGCAATATTAATTAGAGTATGTTTTAATACTCATATATTTTAGTTCCTACAATTATTTTTTTATCACACATGATGTTTACACATTTTCTAGGGCACCAATGGAGATATGACTCAACATATTTACTTTACTCAATTATATTTTAACCTCTCTTTATTTAAACAAGAGAGTTGCCAGAGATGAAAATAGACGCAACCATATTATATCATACAATGTTACTACATTTTTTATTTTAATTCTAGAAGGGGATACGACGTGTTGAGCCCCATTTGGATTGCTTGGGATTTGTACTCTGTAGTTTGCTCAACACCCCCGTGGAGGTCCTTGTCAAATGGGGTGGTGCCATAGCCTGTACCTGCCGCGGTAGTTGCCCATAGGGATACACTACAACAGTAGTTTCACATCGGGATACACTGGCCTCTCTCCCCACTGCGATGTTCAACGGCATGGCAAGAGGCTGCAGAGCAAGTGTAGCTTGCCGCGTCCGACCTGCCATGTGTCAGCCACCCATCGTATTGCCCTCGAATTTATCTAGGGATCACATGCGGGATCCACCCGCCTTGACAACAACTAAATCACAAGCACTCTACATACGTCGTTTCGTTAGGGAAGGGTATCCGGTTTTTGTTCAATGGAAAGACAGGAAGTTTAGGTGGTGATGTGAGGCCAAGATGTGCCGATGTAGGGCAGGATATCGTGGGGTTTGCTTTAATTCATCCTCTTGTAAATAAATAGTTATGTACTCTTAAATCAAATATGAAATATGGATACGTAGCCTAGTGGTTGGCATGGTTTAAAATAATTGCTTGGTTGTGAGTTCAAATCTCTATCTTGAGGTATTTTTTTTTCATTTTCCTCAATTCATGCCCACCCATTCCACAGGTGGAGTCCATTGTTTCATATTTTCATGTCCTATCCGTCACGTACTCGTAATCTCTCGCTGTTTCATGTTTCCACGTACTTTTCGTGTCCTACTCTGTTGCTTGGTTTTAGCGCGGACAGGAGGAAAACCTTTTGGGCCTGTTTAGATCACCACGAAACTTTTGAAACTTTGAAACTTCACTGTTCATCAAAGGAAATCTTACATGCATGGAGTATTAAACGTGTGTTAATGACAAAACTCATTCCATAACCCCCCGGTAACTTTGCGAGACGAATCTAATGAGCCTAATTAGGCCATGATTAGACAATGCCATGCTACAGTAAACAATCTCTAATGACAGATTAATTAGGCTTAATAGATTCGTCTCGCGATTTCCTGTTCATCCGTGTATTTAGTTTTATAATTAGATCATGTTTAGTCCTCCTAATCTTCGATTTAGAATTGAAAACTTTCTTTCGCAAACTTTCTTTCCAAACTAAACAGGCCCTTAGTGGGCGGAGGAAAACAGACCGAATTCGAGTTGGTTTTTTTCTAGACGACGGACAAAAATTTGGGAAGAAGCAATCCTCTCTTTACACTACCAAAGAACCTCACATCGATCCCTCCACATTGATACCGGATTTGTTTGACCCGGTACTTATATAAGCATTAGTACCGGGTCTAACGACGGGCCACATTGGTACCGGGTGGAAACACAACCCGGTACCAATGAGGCGATATAGGTACCGGTTGTTGTCTAGACCCGGTACCAAAAGCCTTTGGTACCGGGTCTAGACAACAACCGGTACCTATGTCGCCTCCGGACCCGAAAAAACATTTCAGTCGCGCTCTGAATCCTCCTCGCGTCCGGTCCTCCCTTCTTTTTCTCGCGTCCGTTCCTCTCTCCTCTATCTTCTGCGCGCGGAGTACTCTTCCTCTCCTCTCAGGCCGTCCCTCTCTCTCCTCTCAATGGCCGTCGCCAGGCCGCCTCCTCCTCCCGAGAGCGGAGGGCCGCGGGCGTGCCGCCGCGGGCTTGCGNGCCGAACGGGCTCGCCGCCGCGGGCGACTGGACTGCCGGCGCTGGGACCGAGCGGGCCGCCACCGCGAGCCGTCGCCGGCGAGCAGATTTGCAAGTGATTCTTCATGTAATTTACTGCCACATCTACCTTGTAATTGATTTTGTTTGTTCAGATCCAAAATAGCAACAACTGTGATTGATGAAGAATGTACCATGATTCTTGCTGTGTTGAAAATATGGATCATTTCCTTTGTTGAAATTTTGTGTTTGCCATTTGCAAGTGAAATTGGTTTGAATAAAGTGGATGATGAAATCCAAGTGAAATTGGATCGGAGAAACTGGACCGGAGAAACGGGAGGTTTTTTTTATTTCGTCAAAATTGCTTTGGTACCGGGTGGTGAGAATGCGTGACTAATGGCTCAAAGTCATCGGTCACGGATGCTGAGTACCGGTTCTATAACCGGTACCGATGACCGTTGTCACCCGGTACCGATGTGAGGTTCTCCTGTAGTGTTAGAAATAGGTAAAGATATAATTATTTCTCTATGTCAATAAAATTCTCAACTACTAGTGCTCATGACCTTTTTGCAAGCTTGACTTTTATTATTTGTATTTCTTGGTGTTACAGTTTACAAATGTCATTTGGCGATTGATGCCGCTCCCTAGCTCAAAACCCCCGTCCGAACCCAAACGAGACTCGGCCGCGCCACTGCGTGCTATTTCTCTGGTGACTAAATTTGCTAGAATAGTGATTTTTTAATAATTGATGGTCCAATGCTTTGCTTTTTTAAAGGAATTTCTACTGTATGTCTCTCTTTTTTTAGCACGTCTCTTCATGGTTAACATGGGGCTCTAAAGAGTCTTCACACAAGTAAAATGATCGCTTTGAAGTTTTCGTTTTTTTTCATCTCTCTTCCTCTCTTTACTTGAATATGCAAATATTATGTTCTGTCCACTCTGATTTCCCATCACTTTTGTGAGCAAAATAGGCCACATGAGTCAATGCATGTAACAACAGCCCCTTGTTCTTTTTTGCGAAACGGATCATGTGCCATTTGCATGTGATGTTTGCGACATTGGCAACAACTGAATGCTTGTTGCATGTGGTTTGAAATGCATTCTCCAACCATATCTCACAGATTCCCCAGCACCGAGCTATCTTATATATGCCCATTGATGTGAGAGCCTGTTGTGTCTATTCATATATTGAAATAGGTGCGTCATTTGTACCATGAGCTGTATATCCAATCCTGACAAAAAAAAATCAGTTGCTGGTAGAGTGACAGTGAGATCTTGGAGTAAAGCAAATGTAAGTGGGGTTGAATGGGAACTAAGCAACCCAGATGATAGTTCGATTTTAGTGTCTTGAATTTAGTGATAGATTCATCGCCACTAAACACTTGGTGGAGCTATGGTCGCATCTTCCCGGTATAAAGGAGTCTAGTTCCTCCACGACTTGTGTCTCTGGTTGCGATCAACAGCCTCATGTAGAGTTTTGCAAGAGGGGGAAAACAGAGTATAACCAGGAAATAATTGAAACCTGCAAAAAACAAGCGCATTAGGAAAAAAAAAACTAGGCTACAAATCAACCTGCGATTACTAGGATATTGATGAGAAATTCAATGTAGTAGTTAGAAGACTAAGGACATGGCGGACTGGTCGGTGAGCTATGCTCGTGCCGATAATGACAAATCTTAATCCAGGTGAAACACTCCTGCGTGGATGTCTTGTCTGCCGGTCTGTATGCCGCCACTCCTGCCCTCCACCCAGGCGGGCGCCAATAGTCGTACGTGGCTGGCTGGCCGCACAGGACATGGAACGTCGTTGGGTTTCGTACCATGTACCAAATATCAATCAGCCTAACGTAACCGAATAGCATACACTGGTATGAAGGAATGGAAGCGACCAAGCGGGAGACCGAAGCAGACCGTTCAGTGAGAAAAAAAAAATTAAAGAAATTGGCAGAAACATTTGGTAACCACGATTTTTTCCAGTCATGTTATGGATTGACCAAACATTGACTGGCAGGTGGGGCCATTATGAGGGATATAGGAGAGGTTTTCATATGTTTTGGTTCTTTATAGAGTAGATAAAACAAATCGGCTTAGACATACTTATATGTAGTTATGTTTTCAGCCTAAAACTAATAAATAAATTGCTCAACCAAATAATTTAATTTTCCACAGCTTCAAATTTAAGAATTTCTAAAGCTAGGAGTGAGTAGCTCCAAAACATATTTCGAGCCTTCTGCATGCAGCATGCCGCATCTGCAGTATTATTTCACCCGGGGACAGAGACAGGCTCATTGCCACCATCATATTAAGAATGACATAAATTGGCTAATTAAGTTCTGAATTAGATGTTACTTTATGTTATTCTAAAAAAGATAGATGTGGCAAGTTATTATAAATTATTTTTATAATGACATAGACTAATAGTTTAGCTATAAATTCAGGGATAGTGGATTCCCAACCTGAATTTATAAAAAAGATAGATGTGGCAAGTTATTATAAATTATTTTTATAATGACATAGACTAATAGTTTAGCTATAAATTCAGGGATAGTGGATTCCCAACCTGAATTTATAGTTATAAAACTTGTTTTATAATGTCATAGGCAATCTTTTTTTATTTACATTATAAAAATTGTCGTCGTTAATTGTAGCATTAGCATGTGCATTATAATAGTCATATTATGTAATTGTACCATCATATTATATATCCCATGTTTATTTAATCATATTATCATTCTATCTATTAATATAAGTTAAATTGTATTTGCATCTCAAAAAGAAATTTATATGGTTTATTTATTTTAATCCATCGTGGTTTCTTTCAAGTAAGCAACAAAATGGTATACCTAGATCAAATTCAGACTCATTCACCAAGATTTATGTGTCCCACAAGAGTTAAACAATACTCAAATACAGATAACCTTGCAGACAATCTACTACTCTCTCTGTCCCAAATTATAATCCGTTTAGGTTTTTATAGGTTCATGGGTTTAAGTACCTAAAAAAGGCACGGATTGCAAATTGGAATGGATAGAGTATAGAAGTTGTATATTTTATTAAGCTATGTGTCTGACATTGTAGATACCTACAGACATCATCCGCCAACACTGAGGCACATGCTAGTAACCTGGGCAACGGATCAGGTGCAAACCAACCTCTTCGTGCAAACCGTGCAAACTCTAATCTGGGCCACATGATGTTGATCCAAGGGGCGCAAAAGGGAGGTGGGAGGGGTGATTTGCAAAAGTGTGATTAGAGGCGCTTTTGCAAATCACCCTCCCACCTCCTCTGCGCCCCCCTTGGATCAACATCGTGTGGCCCAGATTAGAAGTTTGCACGGTTTTACACGAAGAGGTTGGTTTGCACCTGATCCGTTGCCAGTAACCTGCGGTCCATGCGATTAGCCATAGGCAATCTTTTCAATTTGGGATAGAGTGCGCGTGTCTATTTGGATACGATAGATTGTGGTCTATTTGGATATCGCAGGTAGGTTCATCCCATTGATTGATATAATTGTGTTCTATTTGGATCCTTTTTATCCTAGTATCCTATAAGCTGAGATAGGATCACCACTGGATCTTTAATCATGAAGATTGTTGGCACCTCATCGATATAAGGTGTGTCCACGGCCATAACTATTTGTGTGCTGGTATACGTAGGGAAAAGGTTGTCCCATATATATCCGCTCGTGCCATATGAAAACACTCCTACCTATTTGCACTTGGTTTTCTTAGACGAATCATACCTTTTTTAGGAGTCTTGAACCGGATCTTGAGCATCGGTAGCGTCTATGTTGCATGAAGATTCGGTGTAGTAAGGCTTAATTATATAGCGTATATGCTTGCGCAGTGCCAAACACATAGCGTCAACCCTTTGGGATGAAGTTGAACACGAGATTTTTGAGAGATAAAAAGAAAAAAGATTGCTTCAAATGCAATGTTGCGAATAGCCCGCTATAGCGGGGCTATAGCCCCTGGAGAGAGGTGCCGCAACGTTATCACTCATTTTAGGGCTATGGCCGCTAAATGCGCTATAACGGGCAATAGCCCCGCTATTTGACATGCGCTATAGCGGGCAATAGCCCCACTGATGGCATGAAGCCATAAATTGATGAAGTTATGAACTCAATTTATGTTCTCGTGTGTTATGAACTTGTAATTTGTGATCTATCTTGTGTGTTTTATCTTATTTCTCATGTTTGCTTATGTAATGCACTCAAATATGTGCTAAAATTGGTTAAACATGTGCAAAGATATGATGAATTTTGGTGGTTTTGTGCAAAACGCTAAATGTTATAGCCCCGCTATTGCCCCGATAGCCTTTTTGGCAGGGTGCCGCTAAAATCCATAGCCCGCTATTCGCAACATTGTTCAAATGTTTCAACTAAACACACAGATTGTATCCATCTCCACAATGTCATGATATAAATCATAAAATCATGCTAGGAGAAATTTATTCTTTCATTATCATTCCTTTATCGGCTTCCCTTAATGTATGCTTTGTGGTGGCGGAGGTGGTGCAGGAATAGTCCAACCTAAAAAAACAAATGTCATGATATATTTCAATACCTAGTTGAGGATGTGCATAATAAATTCCTACCTTTCTTTCTTGGCAAATAAAATTATAAAATTACCAAAAACAATTTATTAAGAAACTAAAAGATCTTAGGCACTTACTTCCGCATTTGTTTCCTGCAGGCACCGGTTTGCGGCAATCTCGGGAAACAAAATAAGCATGCTGTACATCTATGGTTCTCTCGTCCTCATCTGTCATGCTACGGCAAACACACACCATGTCGTATGTTCGCACAATCAGGCAGCAGGCATAGTGTGGTTCCATGTAGGCAGTGCCACGCCTAATGCTCAGATCACATATCCTCATGAATTTTACTTTCTCACGATAGCAATCCTTCTCACCCCAACCACGAGGCATTATAAATAAGGTGAAAACTAAAACAAACACCAGAAGTTGGATGATTGATTTTGTAGTCATCTTGTACTACAGTGGTGTTGGTACGGTGCTACTATGGCCAAGTATATCTTTTATG
Source organism: Alloteropsis semialata (assembly GCA_004135705.1). NCBI lineage: Eukaryota > Viridiplantae > Streptophyta > Magnoliopsida > Poales > Poaceae > Alloteropsis > Alloteropsis semialata. Next base: position 52,819,301 of record CM014273.1, read on the forward strand.
GGATAATGTAGATGGTGATGAACACTGATCCTTATGCTGTTTTGTTCACAATGTCATACACTTCTATTTATAGCATGCAAAAATCTGGACACTAGTAGAAACTAATGTGCAAGAATCTTCAATCGTATTCATAAAAATATGGGTTGCAAGGAAATACAATAAATTTTAAGATATCTTTGAGCCGATTATATAGCTCATTAAAGGCTGCATATGTTTTAAATAAGCGTATATTTTATTTTTTTTGAAAGAAATATGTATATAAGATATGAGATACAAGAGTGATATGGCTTATTTAATTTGATATCTTATTTCATGTTTGGCTACTTCAATTTGTATCCTAATCTGCCGCAAGCTCCAGTGACGGAACATCTCTTGATGATGGCATGACATATATGCTTGGATATAACCATTCAAGTTGACACTACTACAAAACATAGATATTGTAACACTCTTTCGTATATATAAGAACAAATGTCTTTTGTTCCGTGGAGCAAGCATAGCTTAGTTGGTTAGGTTCCTTGTGGTGGAAGTGGAACCTGCCCACCAGGGTTCGAGTCTCCGACTCGGCACTGGTGTCACATTTACCTGGATTTATTCCAGGATTTAACCGGCGCTATTCTTTCAGTGGTAGGCGACGTGCCCGTCGATAGCGAGGCGCCTGTGGTGACTTCGTCAATCTCAAGATCGGAACAGCCGGCCCAGTCTCTCGGAGGTGCTCATAGGGGTAGGGTTTGCGTGCGTGTATTCATAGGGGTGAGTGTGCGTGCGTGTGAGTGTCTGCGTTTATACTGGTCTTTCGCAAAAAAAAAATGTCTTTTGTTCCAGTAGATCAAACTATAGTAACATTGAAAATTAGAACACTAACAAAATGTGTTACTAGGTCTCCTAGTAGCACATTTATTGATCTTTATAACACAAACTGGTGTTACTATAACTATGTTTTGTAGTAGTGTGACTATAAGGTGACCTCGTTCCAATTTTTTGCATGATGAAGTTTCAAAGTATATCGGTACATAATGTTGGTCGTATATTTATGTTTACGAGACAACATGAGGTTAATATATACTATGCATGGAAAGATGTTCTTTTGTGACTTGTACAGTGTGGAAGTACCCATATGCGTGACAGTAAAATAAAACTAGCGGCTCGCAAGAAGAAAACCTAGCCCGGCGGCAGCCGCTCCTCTCCCCTTCGCTCCTTCCTCCCTTCCTTCCTCCTCCCTATTTCCCTCCCTTTTCCCTTCTTCCTCCTCCATCACACCTCCCTGGATCTCTGGTCACTCTCGGTGTATGCCGCCAGGCCGCCTCCTCCCCCTGCTCGGCGATTGTCGTCGCCGTTGGTGACCGGCTCGCAGCGACGGTGGTCAGTGGTGGAGCCGAAATCGAGCCCTGCTCGCGTTCTCCTCCCCTTCGTTTCCTCTCCTGTCGGCTGGTCGGGCCATCTTCGCCCTTCGCCGCCAGGGACAGGTACTGCTAGTTGCCGGTCGGCGGATCCAACCTCCCCTACCATAGATCTGTGCCCTCCTTGCCCCCACCCCTCATCGTCTATTGCAGTCATCGCCACCATGTGTCCCGCCGGTGCGGTGGGTGCCGGAGAAGTGTGTGACACGGTGCCCTTGGCCTCCATTCTCTTTCTTGCTCGGGCTATAGCGGGCTTCGCTATCTTCACACGGCGTTGGGCGCCAGGAGAGCCTCCCCAACCTTGGCTGGGTGGAGGCCGGCGGGTGCCGCCAATGCAGGGTCCTCCCATGTCCCTCCCCTTTACCTCACTCCCTCATGGTCATCTCCTTCCACGTCCTTCCAAGGTGGTCGCTCGCCGGATCCGGCACCTCCTAGTGCAAATTTGGCCTCTCCAGCACTGGACCTATCGGCTCCAATACCGGATCTACGCTACCCACGGCAACTGCCGCCCTTCTCCTCTCGTTCGCTAGTGATGGCCTGGTGCTTCCTCCCTCTTGGTCGCGCCGCCACCCGGTGGTATCCCCTCGTCACGCCGCCTCCGCTATTGTTGGTGTGTGCTACTTGGGTGATTGTGCCATGAGTGCCCTCTGCCCTAAGCTAGCACTACTCCTCTTCGGTGCCGGCTGGATCTCGCCGCCCCACTCCATCACCTTTCAGTCCTTCACTGCATGGGTTGCCGCCCCTTGCCCTCCTCCCCCCCCTCCCCGCTTGGAAAGCTTGCGGCTTTCGGATTGCGCTGGTGTTAGCGGGGCCGGTGGCGACACAAAGTGGGATCACTCGTCGCTGGCATGTCGTCCAAGGTCGCTTCCCTGGCATGCATGTGGCAGTGCGGTTTGGTGTTGGAGGTCCATGTCGACGTGGCGAAGCTGGGGGAAACATTGCTTAGTTTCGCGATGTAGGGCGCACGTGGGTTGGGCACGAAACTGCCTTACTGGCTCTGGTTGTGTGGGGTCGTTGAGACTGGATGCATAGTCAGGTTTTTGGTTCTGTCGGGTGAAAACCATGGGGGCATTGTCACGATCTCCATTCTCTTCCTTTGGTTCTGTCAGTTGAAAACCTGGTTTGGCCTTGGACGAACGGTCGATGGTGTCGTGTTTGAATCGTACCCTTCTTGAAGGCATCGTCCTATAGTTCCTATTATGCCCTCTGGTCTTCAGACCCTTGGTTGCCTTGTCGCCTTCTCCGTCACCGGCAAGGTCGTCTTCCCTTTAGAGTGCATGTCGTATGGTTGTTTGGTCGTTATGGTGGTTGTAAGTTCTTTTGGTCACTCTGAACCGCCAGGAGGAGGGCTTTTTTTGGTCCTCGGATGTTTCGTGGTTTGCTGCCTTCGGCGCTCATCAGTCTTCTCCAATATTTGGTGTGCTGGCGCTTGTGGAGTCGTTGCTTTTCTTGTGGTTATTCTTGTATTGTTTAGTAGTTGTTTTGAGCATCTCTAGCATCTAGTCGTGTTCTTCTTAAGTGTTTTTCTGTGCATTCCTGTCTGTATTTGTTACATTCCTTTTTATCTTAATAAAATACGTGCTAAGCACGTTCTCTAAAAAAAGACTTGTATAGCCTATGTGGAGTGGATGTCCCATACAGATGACCCAACTAGGAGTGGAAGCCCAAACCTCAGTATGGAGTCAGCCGATAGCGCTTTTGATGAGAACGGGTCCTGATCTTCCGTCAGGTGTAGGATAAACAAGATTGGACGGAAAAATGACACAAATCAATCCAGCTTATGAACAATACATTCCAAACCCCGTAACCGCAGCACCGCTTCTCCTCTGGTTATCAATCGTGCGATGTCCGGTTGACCTCGCAATGAAGGCTATCCCCTACATGCAAATCAAGAACACAAGCAAGGGCAAGGAAGAATGCAACTCAAATTTGCAGAAACCTAGAATAAGTACTCAAAGTTGGGGTCTAACAAACTGATGAGCAAACTGATGAACGGTGACTGTCAATGACAGATTGAATCTAAGCAAAACCACAAACCCTAATACGGGTGGCGGCTACTGAATATGAAGGGTTAGGGACGACCTCAACCTCTTGGTCACATCCCTAATGGACCCAAAAACAACATACGATCCAACGACCTAAAAAACGGTGACGCGGCACCCGAACCAATTCTGTACGCCCTAATGTTTCAACGAATCCTATTGACTCCAAAATAATTTTTCCATGGGACCAATGGCATTAGAAAGTTTATCCCCTAGCTTTCCATGGAAATGTAGAACATCCAAAACGGAGTCCGTATGTGGCCTAGACGTCGATTTTAGTGTGGACTACTTTTGGATTCTGAGACGGGTTCAAACTCGATATGTTTTGCGCCTCCACTTCGGTTAGATGTCCTTTGCTAGTCCTTCCCCCCTCATGCCTCTCTTTAAGTATTTCTTCTCCTTTCCATTGAGGAAGCGATCTATTCTTGAAATAATTAAAAAGTTTACATATGAAGGAGTTCACCTTATCTTCAGCACGAATGGTCATAAGTAAATATGTCATGTCCTCATCATCCATGCCTCTCTCCAATGATTTACTTGTCTTGTGTGTATCCATAGGAGTAATGTCCTTGTGAGCTTTATTGCGGAGGCCATAACTCAGTCATCCGACTGTGCCTCATGAGTACTTGATGGAAAGCTCATTTGATAAACTTTCCAATGGATCTGGTTTGACTTCAATATCATGTCAGGTATGTATTCAAATCATCAAAATATGTCGTTCTAATTTTCTGCAGTGTGTTGTGTCACCTTTTGTCGTGCCTCATGGCTTGTAATTTTGTTGTGTCACCTGGGTCCAAGTTATTGTGTACCCCCACCAGTTTGAACTGGACCACGCCCCGAAAGTGCTCCTGGTCGTCCACCTCCTTGGCCACCATTCCGTTGTTATCGAATAATTTTGTTGTTCATTGGTTTGTGAAACCCCAATTCTTATGCTTAATTAATAATATTTGCAATATTTAGATTATGTTCTTCCTTGTTATTGATTGTGTTCTTCGATTTGTAGGCACGGATTAGCCTTCCTGGCTAGGTCAACCGGACAACTCACGGTTGATTGCTAGAGGACGAGGTGCTGTGATAGGAGGGTTTGGCTCATGGGTGACAACTCTCCATCAAATTGAGAGTTATCCTACTTGACGGAAGATCGAGCACTCCCTTTCCCATCACTCCTAGTTATAGGATATGAAAAGCAGAGTACTGGTACAAATTAATGTGCAAGAATCTTTAACGAGATATTGATCCATTGAAATCTATGTTACAAAAAAATAAATGTTGAGAAATCTTTAAATTAACCAATTAGCACTACTGCATCAAAAGCTGAGAAACTTAAATAAAATGTTTTTAGAATTTTTCATAGGAATATGTATATAAGATCTATGATACCATAGAGAAAGATTATTTAATGCCTATACCTTAATAATTTCATATTTGGGCACTTCATTTTTTATTCCAATCTGCCATCTAGATTCTGTAGCTTAATTACAGCATGTGCAATAGCCAAGCACTACAATACAAATTAATGAACAGGAATATTCAATAAGATATTAATCCATTGAAATCTAATTAAGTTACAAAGAAAAAATAAAGGTGAAAAATCTATTAGAACTAATGCACTAAAGGTTAAGATATTTAAATAAGAAAATGTTTATATTTTCTAAAACAATATGTTTATACGATATCAGATACCATAGTGATGATTATTTAATTATCTTATCTCATATTTGAGTACTTCTTCGAGTTTTATTCTTTTTTCCTAGGAATTCAACTTCTATTCCAGTCCATCACTTAGAGCATCTTCAAGAGACTCTTCATTTTCGACTCTTTATTTGACTATCTATTTGCTTTTTCATAAAAATTCCACTCTATATTGAACATCTCACTCCAACAGACTCTTCATTTTCCACTCTCTAACTCTCCCTCTCTCACTGACGTGTGGGTCTCATACGTCATCCCACACTTGGCAAGCCTGTTTGGATAGCCGGGCTGGCTAGCCAAATTTGACTAGCGAGGGAACTAATTTGAAGAGCCGGATAGCTTGTTGAGTTGGATGACTAGTCTGTTGGAGAGTTATTTTGGTGTTGAATAGCTAAAATTTGGCTCGGCGAGCCATTTGGCCAGTCTCTTTGAAATGCTCTTAGCTCCTATGGCGGGGACCTTGTTATGCATCTTATGGAAGATAATTTACTTGCATATCACGTAGCCTCGCAGTGGACTTGTCCTACTTATTGCAATGCGCCGATTATAGGCCATAACTGTACAATCAAGCACCTTTTCCTTTTGATTTTATTCAAGTCTCATATAAGTAATATAATTTTTTTTATTAGATTATTATTTTACTCATTTATGCATTTTTAATATTTAAAAATTTGATTTAGACAACCCAGTAACACCCATGGCCCAGGCTTGCCAATCCTTGGTCTGGTTGCCAATGGCCTAATTTCGGTGCACTGGCCCATCAATGACCTTGCTTCACCCTACCTAAGAAAATATTTTTTGTGCCCTCCTCCAAAGAAAAACTAAAAAATATTTTCCTTATGTTGACGTTTTTTTACCAATACACCGAGTTTGCACTAGATCGCATGGATCCATAATGGATCGATCACCTGCAGCAGCGTCTGTGCACAAACCGGTCATACTGGATTGGCAAAACCGGTCAGACCGATTTCCTAGGGTTTGCTACGAACGTCAGCCTAGGAGGGACTCTGTCAGGGTTGGCGCACCTAGGGTTGTTACGAGGTCGGCATACCACTCAAAATGCTGTCAACAACACTATAGAGACGTAGTACGAACAATAAATGGGGGTTAGAAAAGCTAGGATTTGAGAGAGGTAAATGTATTTGTATTTGATCTATTGGATAACCCTCAATCGACTTGGCATTAATGCAGACCGATGACTCCCATTACCTATAGCATTAATAGTAGTCCAAATATAATCTGGTGTATTATACATCTAAGAATGTCCTTATATTGTTTCTAACCAAATTGACGTAACCCTGCACACTTGTGCTTCAGTTGACCAGTCCTATGATATAACCGGCCGACTATATTAGAGAAAATATAATAAAAGATTGTATGTGGGCTGTATGTCGAGGTGGAGGAGAGAGAGAGGAGAAGTAGTTTATAGCCTACTTTGTGAGCGAGATGAGTGGGCCATGTATTAACAGTGAAGAGCTAACTATATGGGTAGGCTTAGAGATGGACTGTAAAAATCTATATAGCCAGCAACAGCCTATATTATTAGCTTTGCTCTTAAGGTTAACGAGATGCATGTGCAGACAAATCTGAGCGAGTTAAGACTACTTCACTTCATTACTGAACATTGTGCATGACTCACCAATTTAGGACTGAGCTTCATGATACTCTTCTCTTTTTATTAAGTTTCCCAGAGCTAGATGTCTCTCTGGTTTCCACGCGTAGAAGTTGAAGTTTCATGTCCGTAGTTGATGTGAATCTCTTCTCTCCTTTCTCCTTCTTTTCCTCTCTTTCTTCTTCCTTCTCCTTTTACACCACGCTCCAATAGAGCTNGAGACTTACATCCCCTTTCCAGTGAAGGATTCCTGGAAAGGTTATGAACGTCACTGGTTTTACATCACTCTCCCCCAGGCCTCACTAGCCAAGGGGAAGTATTTGATGCCCTATCTCAAGGAAGAAACAAAGGCCCTGCCCGAGGTCACCCCTGCTATGCAGAAACATCTTGATCGGATCCTAGAGCTCCGTCAGAAAGGACTGACGGTGATTCATGTGGCAGAGATTTTCATCAGATGGAGATTCATCCCACTCATGACACATGATCGGTATGCATGGACATTTACAGGTGATAACGACCCAAACAGGATGAAGCCTGATGGTAAGCTCCTTTTCCCAGTGTATTCGGTAAAATTTTCCAAAACTTGGTTGGTCATTTGAATTATCATGACTCTTAACCAACAGTTGTCCTAGAATCTGAAGTGGCCGCTCGCCTGAAGAAGATGCTGGGTGTAGAACTCCCGGATTGGGCTGGCATCCCGGCTCCTTACAGCGCTGACAACCCTCCTCCAGAGGTAAACTGGTTCTCAAAATTTCCCGTTTTGCTTAAAACTCACATGAAATAGTTCACTTTCTCGGCCAGGCCCCTCCTATCGTTGATGCCCCCCGCCCGGAGCGGAGCCATCAGCATTGAGGAGGAAGGGGAGTAGCCTGTTGACCTGGACGCCAGGACCCCGATCGTCGAGCAGCCCGAACCATCACCTGTGGCAGAAAAAAGAAATCCCGAGCAACCCCAAGGCGATCGTCCCCCGAACCCGCAAACGCTCTTGCAGCGCAAGCGTGGAGAGGGCGACTCCAGGTTCAGGTACTCTTGGTATGCCCGGTTCTGGTGAGCTGCTACCCAATTGCGACCCGCCCCATCCTGTTGCCCAGGTACCAAGCATGATCGTATTCGGGCGTTTATTTGCAGCTTTTGACCGTATAACCGAAGCTAAACGTGTTCGGGAGATTTCTCGTCAGGAAATTCGTCCAACCCCACTGCCTTCAAAGCCTTCATCTGGTGCCAAGAGGTTCAAAGTTAGAATCCCGACGTCCAAGTAAGAGCTCTGACCAGCTTGGTTACGTTTGAATGCTTCTCACAGAGAGAATTTTGTTTAACTGTGTTTGATTGTTTGGAAACTCAGGCCTTCCAAGCCTACAGCTTCTCCTCCCACCAGGCCATCTGAAAAAGAAAAAACTCCCGAGCCTGACTCAGTAGCTCAGCCTGATAGTGCGGAGAAAACTATTGAAACTGCAAAACCTGCCCCGATGCCCTTGGGCCTGACCATTGCTTCGCTCTCTACAGCTGAGGAGCAATGGCATTCGTTGGACACTCGTGCTTCTGCTGCTGAAGCGTCTATGACCAGACTGGAGGCCTAAGTTATCGTTCTCCAGTCCGAGAAGGAAGGTACTTGTTTTATGTGTCTTGTTTTTGGTCCTTATCCGCAAACTTTTGCTTACACTCTGCCTTTGATTCTGTAGCCAACTCCAAGAGCATTGAGGTGCTCGAGAAGAAAAACTCGGATCTGGAAGGCAGGCTTGCTGTTCGGGACAAGGACGTTGCCGATCTCATGGCCCATCTTGAAGTTTCAGAGAAGCGCAGCTCGTCCTTGGAGTCCAGGCTGATGGAGGGTGCATGCGTTGCTGCAACTCACACCGTTGGGGCCTTGAAGAGCCACGTTCCTGACCTCAACGTCTCGCCTGGATCTCCAAGGATCGAGCTGCGCTTCTCTGAAACTTCAAGACGGGCCATGAGATCGGCAACGTCCTTGTCCCGAACAGCAAGCCTGCCTTCCAGATCCGAGTTTTTCTTCTCGAGCACCTCAATGCTCTTGGAGTTGGCTACAGAATCAAAGGCAGAGTGTAAGCAAAAGTTTGCGGATAAGGACCAAAAACAAGACACATAAAACAAGTACCTTCCTTCTCGGACTGGAGAACGATAACTTAGGCCTCCAGTCTGGTCATAGACGCTTCAGCAGCAGAAGCACGAGTGTCCAACGAATGCCATTGCTCCTCAGCTGTAGAGAGCGAAGCAATGGTCAGGCCCAAGGGCATCGGGGCAGGTTTTGCAGTTTCAATAGTTTTCTCCGCACTATCAGGCTGAGCTACTGAGTCAGGCTCGGGAGTTTTTTCTTTTTCAGATGGCCTGGTGGGAGGAGAAGCTGTAGGCTTGGAAGGCCTGAGTTTCCAAACAATCAAACACAGTTAAACAAAATTCTCTCTGTGAGAAGCATTCAAACGTAACCAAGCTGGTCAGAGCTCTTACTTGGACGTCGGGATTCTAACTTTGAACCTCTTGGCACCAGATGAAGGCTTTGAAGGCAGTGGGGTTGGACGAATTTCCTGACGAGAAATCTCCCGAACACGTTTAGCTTCGGTTATACGGTCAAAAGCTGCAAATAAACGCCCGAATACGATCATGCTTGGTACCTGGGCAACAGGATGGGGCGGGTCGCAATTGGGTAGCAGCTCACCAGAACCGGGCATACCAAGAGTACCTGAACCTGGAGTCGCCCTCTCCACGCTTGCGCTGCAAGAGCGTTTGCGGGTTCGGGGGACGATCGCCTTGGGGTTGCTCGGGATTTCTTTTTTCTGCCACAGGTGATGGTTCGGGCTGCTCGACGATCGGGGTCCTGGCGTCCAGGTCAACAGGCTACTCCCCTTCCTCCTCAATGCTGATGGCTCCGCTCCGGGCGGGGGGCATCAACGATAGGAGGGGCCTGGCCGAGAAAGTGAACTATTTCATGTGAGTTTTAAGCAAAACGGGAAATTTTGAGAACCAGTTTACCTCTGGAGGAGGGTTGTCAGCGCTGTAAGGAGCCGGGATGCCAGCCCAATCCGGGAGTTCTACACCCAGCATCTTCTTCAGGCGAGCGGCCACTTCAGATTCTAGGACAACTGTTGGTTAAGAGTCATGATAATTCAAATGACCAACCAAGTTTTGGAAAATTTTACCGAATACACTGGGAAAAGGAGCTTACCATCAGGCTTCATCCTGTTTGGGTCGTTATCACCTGTAAATGTCCATGCATACCGATCATGTGTCATGAGTGGGATGAATCTCCATCTGATGAAAATCTCTGCCACATGAATCACCGTCAGTCCTTTCTGACGGAGCTCTAGGATCCGATCAAGATGTTTCTGCATAGCAGGGGTGACCTCGGGCAGGGCCTTTGTTTCTTCCTTGAGATAGGTGTTGGTATTTTTAACGATCACAGATAAATCCGCAAGCGTACGGATACCGATGTAGCTTTCACCCGAGAGTATTCCAGGGTATCGAATCCACAGGGAACGTGTGTATACTAGTGACAAATTAAGAACGACCAAGGATGAAAGAAGTGATAAATGTGTAGAAGGTAGAGAGGGTTATTTCTAGGTATTCTGGATAATCTAAGTATAGCTCAAGTTGTTTACCGTATTACTTGCTTTGGGACGCCCAACCGTCCAAGCCCGGAAAGGGATGAGAAGGGGGCAAGGCAAGCCAGGCAATGGTCCTACTACTCTCTAGTGCTGCTCACGTGGTGGACTACGTAGGCCGTCAGGGCTGTCACCACCTGGGGCTACCACTACAAATCCGTGGCACTAGGCGCACTCCAAGGTATTCAACATAATTAGACATTCATCTGTTCTATTGAATACTATCTTAGCTTTGCAAGTACTAAGACACTCGTCATAGCGAGGAGCCCACAAGTAAATAAAGTAAAGCTTGAACTTAATTAAATATTAATCCAGAGATACAAAGAGAATACCCGGATGAAACTCGAACCTGAGCCGCACCTGCCGAGGAACAAGAAGAAGAGAGGAGCCGACATCCCCGGCTTCTCCTGGACTCTCGCCTCACCTCTCACCTATTCTAACACTACATTGGATTTGATCTTGGAGCTCTTGCTTCACTTCTTGTGTGTCTTGAATGAGTGGGAGAGGTCCTCTATTTATAGTAGAAGAGATGCCTTGAGGATGTGGAGATCCTCCTAGGTCCTAGGGAATATTCCCCTTCCTATACTCCTCTTGTGCCATGTGTCCCTAAAAACCGTCGTCTGGAGTCGGTGGCGCGAAAGGAACAGGTCGCGAGGGAAAAAGTCACGCGAGCCTGTGCTTTGTTCGGGAAAATCCCGCCGTGCGTAGGTCCCTTGATCCGCGTGCTTGTCTGACCAGCGAACGGGCATGCGCCACGTGGCCTGTAGGCCTTTTCTTCCGTGCGACCAGGGTAGGCTCTGCGTCCTGCCCGCCTGCGCGAGCATTCCCGCGGCACCGTCGACTTGGCTCGGTCTTCTGCGCTGTCCACCTGGCCTGCGTGCCTGCGTCGGCCCCGTGCCCTAGCTGCGTCCGTGCAAAGCCGCACGGCCCGGTGTGTGCATGCAGCTGGGCTGCCGCGCATGTGCCGCAGCACCATGGGCCCCGCAGCTAGTCCTTCACCTGTGCGTGTGCTGCCGCTGGGCCAATAGCACGTGCCACCTGCCCATAGCCCAGTTAACCTGCATGCAGGCTTGCTGGATTGTGGGCCCCGGCTGGACCCCACCTTGGTCTTGACCACCGAATGAAAGAGCCAAGCAGGCCCGCTCGGCCACCCAGGCACCCGGCCGTTGACTACGGCTCGCATGTGCGCCCGCGCAAGCGGTGCAACACTCACCTTGTTCGGATGGGTGGATCCAGCCGGCTGGAGCTGGAGCTGGAATCCAGCAAGCCTCCAGCGAGCCATCCTGCTCCAGCGAGCCATCCTGCGACACAGGTGCTGGTTCCACCCATTTGAGTTTCAAATTCAAAAAATAATCATGGCAGCATCTCACTTCAATTTTTGGCGCCAAACCAATATAGTCTTCATAGTCACTTGCATCCCATGCACACATAATTACATTTCAGTTCCATTAATCACCACAAACAGTCCACAAAGTACACATGAGCACATTCAGTCTAATTACAAAATGACATCATTGTTTGGCACTAAAACAACAAATTACACTAAAAACAAGCGCTAGAGCATGCAGTCAATTCATGGCCTCCCATCCGTCCATTTTCAGCCTCCTCCATGACCTGCATTTACAACTCATCATAATTAAAGAAACCAAAGATCTATATAATCAAACTAAGAGCAAGCAATTACCTAGGCAGACCGGGGATTATACAACATCGTGGCTGTCAAGTCCCTCAGCGTCGAAGTTGACACGTCCTTGTTTATGTCAACCCAGAACGATAGAGGGTACTTGTCACCCACTCCAAAATGTCTACGCCACAAAAAATTGTCCATGGTAAAGCATGCAATTATCATAATTGCTTGCTTCTTGCTCGGCATTAATGGCACACTGTCCAATAGCTGCCACTTCTCTTTCAAGTTTCCGAACCTTCTTTCAATTATGTTACGCAGGCTTGCATGACAATAATTGAACGTCTCCTCCTTTCCGAGTGTGGAGAGGTCGACCCCCTCAAAATGCTTGTGGTGGTACCTGTTCCCTTGATATGGAACCATGAAGCCATCTTGGTCGGCATATCCTGAGTCCGCCAAGTAGTACCGACCTGCATTAATTAAACCAAAGGCATCTGTTTAGTTCATCATGTCCCAAAAAAAAATACGTCACATGTGTACATATTGTTTCAAACCAAAACATACCTTTCGGAGGAGTCGGAAACCTCCTGGTGCTCATGCATTCTTGTAGAACTCTCATGTCATGGCATGAGCCAGCCATCCCCGCGCCAACATATGTAAAAAATCCGTGCATGTCCACTACAGCACAGACATTAATCGACACGGTATTTTTCCTATTGATGTAGTCGATTTTCCGACCACGATTGACCTCAACTGGTACGTGAGTGCCATCTATAGCTCCTATGCACCCATCGAACCAGGGTGCAAACCTTTGCAGTTCAATGGGCACTCCATTGTACTCAGCATCAATTGGAACAAGCACTGTATCGGACCATTGAAGCATTATGTCACAAAGCTGGGTGCACTTACGGCTTATTGTATCCATCGACCTCTCAAATCTATCTTTTGCCTCCCTAACTGCACCCGCGTGGCCACATATCCAAATAAACATAGCTAAAGCTTCAGTAGAGTCGCACTTGCTTGTACTTTGTAACCCAAACCCCTGAAGTATGTGATGCAAGTGCATGAAAGCATCTGGCGACATACGAAGGGTGTCCCTACATCTCCTCTCATCCATCATGCATAGGTGCAGCCATTGCGCGCCACTTAGTTTGGGAACGGGACACGGAGGCGTTACCTGTGGTCCCTGCATAGCCTCCAAATCCTGTAACGCTTTCACCGCCTTCAGCAATTCTGCACCCGCAGCCAATATTCGTCTGTCGTCTTCGTCCATTGTCACTTGTGCAGCAGCAGCTTAACCTGCAGGACAAAACCATGAAACAAACAGCTAAAGCGAAGCTGTACGTTGTCAAAATAAAGAGTCCCAGTTTGCACTGAGAAATGGTTATGGTATGATATGGAACACAATGCAAAAATGAAGAAAACAAAGTACACCAAAATGCTGAGAATGTACTTCATAATGATCAATCCAAGAAGTATCAGGCCCTGCGGTGGCATAACAGGTTACTTGTAGAGTAAAGCTTCTATCAAATGAACATTTTCTACCATTGCTTTCTCTAGCCATATGTTAATGAAACATACAAAAAAATAGTGACACTAGTATTATAATTTTCCTGACAAGCGCGATAACTAGGATGACAAGTAAAAAGTAATGGACGATTACTGATACTCTGTTCTGTGGCACCTGAAGTATCTGTTATCCACCTTAAACAGGTGTTTTGTGAATAGAACCCGAATACAGAAATAGGTGAAACTCGAGCCATTAAGGTATTGCATATTAGCCAAACATCTGTTGTATTTCTGATGTAATTTAGTAGACAGAATGGACACATGTTGCAAAACAAGTACAAGGAAAATGATTGAACCTAATGCAACAGCTTCAACAAAAAAGCCTGTTCTGAGCAAGTTGGTTAGGCTAGGTATAAACACAACAAGAATAACAGGAAATAGAGAAAAAAGAAAGAAAGAAAAGGGGCAACAATGAGTGTGCTTACATGTTGAGGATTGAAACAAAATGAGTGGTTGGACTGAGAAAACTACAAATTCCATTATTATAACACAATGCCAAATGCAGCCTACCTCGCCCGCTTCGATCAGAACCAGCCTTGTATCCTCGGTATGTAGGTTTCTGGAATGACCGAGGTCTTGATTCCTGAGAAGCTTTAGTCTACAGATGATAAAATTTGTCAGTGAAATAATAGGCAGCCAGATGACATGGATTGGCTGAGATCAGAATGACAAGATGCACTAAAGATCACAGAAAGGGTCTTTGAGTTACATTACATAGTATCCAAAGAAAGGCATATCAATGCATGAATCTATTTCAAAGCAAGTACCATATCATGCGACTGCTAAGCTAATAACTGATCAATTACAGCAGTATGCTGATTCTTTTTTGTCCAGAAAGAATGCACACAGCAACACTATATATCAGCCAGTACATAGCATGGGAGGAACTCAAGTCTCCATTCAGAGCAAGCTTGCATAATCTATTACCCTAAACTCACAGTGCAGCAAAAGGCAAATTCCATACAAATGGAAAAAGTAATCGGTGAGCTTCCATTCAGTGCAAGCTTGCATATACTCACATTGCAGTTGAACCCTCACACAAAAATCAAAGGATGGAAAAGCAAAAGTCTGAGGACATAAGGAATTCATGCATCTACTAACCTCCTTTTTCTTGTCGCGCTTTCTTCTCACTTCATGAAAAGTATCTGAATAGCCATGAATAAAAAAAATTGTTACAATTATAAACAAAAATTGAGTCTCCATGGTCTAGAGATGTGATACCATGTTTTATTCATTTCGAATACATCAGCCATAAATGTCATGGTTTGATACCAGAGAAAATATCAGATGGCTAGGTAAACAATAGATGGTGCATTCTAGAATAGGACAAATGTACCCTCAAAAAAGAACAGGACAAAATAGAAGGCTATCACGACATGAAGAACCCAAAGATCACTGGCACCCAAGCATCTCTACACTGAATTTACTAGGTACATATCAGTTAAATAACAAAAAATGAGATAATGCGCCTATACCAAGTTATTAAATACATAACAAGTTGTAACACCAAGAATAGAAAAAAAACATGAGTGAGCCTAAACACCATCCTACTGCTTGAGATAAAAGACATGTTCATGCAAGACATGACATGTAACTCTTTCCATAACATATGGGCCAGCTATCATGATTCTGCAACACAGCTGGAGTACAATGGAATGAATCAGGACTTCTGCACTAATTGAACCCCTTACATCATGGTAAGTTGCCATATCTGTTACATAAGCCATAGTATCCATAAATGCAGCAAGTGTTGCTTGTTGACAAAAATAAAATAAAATATATTCACTAATCGGGAGGCATGACGAATTAGAAGTTCCCAGTATGCTTACAGTCACGTTAAAACTAAACTGGCAGGCAAAAACAGGACAAGGCAGTTGAAAACTGTTATGAAACACCACAAGTTCAATTGCTGATTACACACATATTCCAAATTACATAACCACTGACAGATAAATTAACACAATGCAACATAGAAAGTCTCTTTATTGCAACCCAACAAAGGGAAAACTGAATCTTAAACTACGCCGCAAACTGATTCTAAAACTACACGGAAGTACACTCTCTTCAGTCTTCAGCAGGGAGGGCGCTGCCAAGCCATTTGGACGTACTGCTGCCGGCTTTCTGGGCTATTCAAGCTTAGGAAATTCGATTGATGCTTTGGATCAGTACAAAGAATTAAGGCTTGGAGGAATAATGGGTCAGTCTCGCAGTACCCATCCTGGTATAAGATCTCTCTAATTCTTGCAGTCTCTGCATCGGGGTTCTGTTTCTCCTTAGTAATGACCATCTGATCGAAGCGATCCAGGCTGGTATTCAATCGGTAGACACAATCATCTACGGATGAGGACTTGCTACGCTTCTTCTTTACGGGGCTTTCAACAGTGAACTCTCTCATGGGCCTTTTTGAGGATTGGCCCGGATATTGGGGTGGTGTGGTTTCAGTAGATTCGTCAGCAGGTTGTGTGCTGCCGTCAACAGGGGTTACCTCCGAGGCATGACCACCAGCATCTACTAATTCCCCACGATTGTATGGCTCGTGGCCCAAGATGTCGAACAATTTTTCGCAGCATGGAGGGCACTTGTACCTTTTGCCAGCTTTATCTACAGAGTCCTGCAGGGGGGGTATTGTGCACTTGTTAGAAAGGACATAGTAAGGACATGTGTAGTGAACAAGTGTGATGGCATAGGTTGAAGTTATTACCCCCCCTGAGACAGCAGTTGCCCACACAATGTCACCGGTTTGAGGGTCACGACCTAGACCTGATGAAATAAGGCCTGTGCGCCACTTGAAGTATTGGCGTTTGAGGTCGCTCCACTTGTTTGAGAGCTGCCTCTTTGTGTAGCCAGAATTAGAGCGTGCAGTGAACTCGTTGTAAATGTTTGTCCACCCAATTGTGGTTGGACATCTCGACTGCCAGTGCATTGCTATTTTCTGCTGTTCAACTAAATCACACAGCAAGGCTATGTCGAATTTACTCCAGTTAGCACGGTCTGCAGACATCTGTAGCAAAGGAGTACCATGCATACATATGACTATAACAAAATGTTGCAACCAAGATGAAAGCACATTGACATTTCAGTAAGTCGAAGTAAGGGGGGTGGGGGTCTTGCCTTGCGACAGCGACGACACGGTCTGGACGTGAACTTGCAACGCCTAGCTGGAGGAGACGCGGCCGACGCTACGGATTCAGCAAGCAGTGGTTGCAGCAGTTGGTTCGAGGTCCTGTGCAGCAGAT
>CM014273.1:52838332-52855323 GCA_004135705.1 Alloteropsis semialata
CTGCGGCGGCGGCGGCGGCGACGAGGGGTGTGCGGTGGAGGGCGAGGCGGCGGCAACGGCAGTGGGGGAACGGCGAGACTGCCGGCGGCGGCGGCGGCGACGCAGATGCTTGTGGTGGAGGGCGAGGCGGCGGCCGAGGATGGGGAATGGGAGGGGAGCTAGGGCAACGCCGGGTGCCGGTCTTATCCGCACCCAGCCGTTCGGATGGTTCCAGCCCATCCGAACGTATGGGCTTCAGCCCAGCTGGATTCCAGCCCAGCTAGCTGGGTCCAGCCATCCGAACACGGTAAAAAAAAATGAAATTGATTTTCTCAATCTGTCGGAGATGCTCTTTAACGTGTGGACATGCATGGTCTCACCCTCCGCTAACTAGGTGAAGGAAATGATATCAATGCCAAATTGGCACCAGTAGTACGGGATGGATACACGAAAGATAGGCAACGAGCGCGGCGCGTCTCCGGAGCGAACGGTCGTCGCGCGCGTGCGCCTCTGCCCACGTCCACGACACCGCGTCCAGTCCATGCGCGGCCACCCGCTCTCACCAACAAAACAACGCGTAGTACGTGGCTCCCCGCGCAAACTTCTGGTGGGTTCACTTTCCGCGCAACTAGGCAGGCCCATCCGCTGGTACGTGTGTTTCGCGCTCAAATCTCGCTGCTCGTGCACGCGCACGACTCCACGAGCACACGCCCCCTGCACGGGCGCCTCGTCGATCTTGCTCGTGCGGCCGTGCCATCAGACCATCACAATTCACAATGGAAGTGCCATTGATCTTTAGCTAAGGGTCTGTTTAGTTGGAAAAGTTTGATGAAGTTTGAACAGCAAATTGTCAGTTGCCGGCAAATTGTCAGTTGCCGGCAAAAGCTGCCAATCTAAACAGCGCCTAAATTAAACGAGCCAAGCACCACAGCAACACTACATATCTATGTAGAGTCCACTAGAATTCATGTGGCTCAGCAAAACAGAATATATATTCATGATTACTAGGTTGATTTGTAGATATTGATGAAGAGCAAGCAGATGATGGAATTTTTCTTCGATAAATAAGAAAGTTAATATTAAATGCTCTAGAATGGGGATGAGGAGATGCCCACAATACCGGATTTAGTCACATCCGATTTCAGGGATTTACCATTAGTCAAGGCTCGGCAAAAGAACTTTAGAAGTTTCCAACAATTAAATGTCTCGATCATGAAATTGTATTCCAATTTTTTCGAAAGGATATCAATTCCTAGAAACCTCAATAGAAGAAATGGATGTATATGTATGTGCGAGATTAACTTTTGGTTTGGATGTGCTGATGTGCAAATGCACACCAATTAACTTTTGGTTTGGATTTCGCAAAAAAAAAAACTTTTGTTTTGGATGTGCAAATGCAAACCAATTAACTTTTGGTTTGGATGTGCAAATGCAAAACATTCCTATAGTGAAATCCTTAGGAACTGACAATTAAGGCGACCACAAAACACAACCGAACAAACTTTGATAGAATTGTTGCAAGAAGGACCATCTGCTCAACATGGTCTTCAAATTTGAACCTCTAAACAAATTACTAAGCATATTTTAAAAAAGTCAACTTGTTGGGAGAAATTGTGACATTATCAAGGTCAAACCATGTATCTCGAATCCCCAGGCCCTAGACTTACATATAAAAGATTGGTTCGATCCAATCCATACTGGCAATCCCTACATAGCTGACCACATCTACCGCGCCTATCGAATGGCCTCTCAGCTCTTCTCTACAAAAACCAGCAGCAAGCGATCCCAATCTTTATAAGCCGCGCTTCTATTTCTCCCTCCATGCGATCCAGATCTTTACTTCAATCTGGCCAGACACGCCATGTCAACGATCAAGCAGCTTGCTCCCATGCGTCGTCTCTGCTTCCACCACCCCCTCGCCATCTCAGTGCTGCTGCTAGCCGCGGCACTAGTGCAGCACTGCACGGCGCAGGGGGGCAGCGGCGGCGGTGACCACGCTCCTCTGGTCTCCCTGCTCGCCAAGGACCCCAATACCTCCCTCTACACCATCTCCATCAAGGACGGCAGCGGGCCGCTCGTCGTCGACCTCACCGGCCCGCTCGTCTGGTCCGCGTGCGCGTGCGCGTCCGGCCACCCGACGTTCCCCTGCGGATCCGCCGAGTGCAACGCCGCCAACGACGGGTCCAGCTGGCCTCAGCAGGATTACGGCGCCGGCGCCGATGGAGGAGGCCGCTACTGCACGTGCACGGCGCGGCCCTGCGACCCGGTCGCGCGCGCTCGGTGCGCGGCCGGGGACCTCACGAGCTTCGCGATGTCGGCCAACGCCACCGACGGCCGGAACGCGCTGTACCCGGTGTCGTTCCGGGCCGTGGGCGTGTGCGCGCGGGACCACCTGCTGCGGTCGGGCTCGCTGCCCGCCGGCGTCGCGGGCGTCGCGGGGTTGGCCGCGCGCCGCTGTCCCTGCCGTCGCAGCTCGCCGCGCAGCGCGGGTTCGGGCGCAGCTTCGCGCTGTGCCTGCCAGGCGTCGCCATCTTCGGGAACACGCCGATCTACCTCGGCTTCTACCCGCCCGACCTCATGACCACCATCGCGTACACGCCGATGGCCTCAAACCCCAAGAGCGGCGGCTACTACCTCCCCGTCGAGGCCATCTCCGTGTCCTGGCCCAGCTCGAACGTGGCGACGACCCGGGCGGCGCTACCGTCGGGCGCGCTCGAGATCGACGCCGCGACCGGGCGCGGCGGCGTGACGCTGAGCACAGTGCAGCGGTACACGGCCTTGCGCCCCGACGTGTACCGCCCCTTCGTCCAGGCGTTCAACGACACCATCGGCAAGCCGGGGTTCGTGAAGCCGATGCCGGCGGTGCCGCCGTTCGAGCTGTGCTACGACACGTTCTCGCTGCGGCACGTCAGGGTGCTGGGGTGGGACGTGCCGTCGATCCGCCTGGAGCTGGGCGCGGGCGCGTCGATGAACTGGACGGTGGACAGCGGCAACTCCATGGTGCAGGCGGCGGACCGCACGCTGTGCCTGGCCATCGTCGAGATGGGCCCGGAAGACGCGCACGCCGCGGCGGCGCCGGCGGTGATCGGCGGGTACCAGGTGGAGGACAACCTGCTGGTGTTCGACGAGGACAAGGAGGTGCTGCACTTCAGTGGTTTGCTCTGTGGCTCGGGGGCCACTTGCAGTGGCTTCAATTTCACCGCACCTCGGTGATGGTCATCTAGAAGCCAAGGCACATGCAAGCGGGCTTGTCAAGTGTTGACTTCAGCTATTTCCTAAGAAAGCGTTGACTTGCTTCTCGTCCAGACTCCTTAATAAAGTTTTAAAAAACTTTTGTAACCCCTGGTTAGCTTGCCCTTAAATAAATACAGTGATTGGCAAACATGTGGTAGCACTTTTACTTGGTACATGTAAGCACAACGATTAGGGGTTTCCCATCCGCGCCCTATTGCCTGCCAACGTGTGCCCACGGTGCATGGCGGCATAATCACTACGACAGATTCGGATATTCATCCCCGAATCCTAAGACCCTATGGCCCAAATGTTTCGATTACCTTATAAATCTTAATTTTGTAGTATTCTGCTCCTATATGGAGTAGTATGATGGACACAAGGCACTCACACACATTCACACTCACCTCTATAAAATAAATACACGCAAATAAACCTTACCCTTATGAACAACTCTAAGAGACTAGCCGGTTGTTCCGATCTTGAGATTGACGAAGCCATCACAGATGTCTCGTTATCGATAGATACGTCGTTCACCACTGAAAGAATAATCCTGGTTAAATCTTGGAATAAACTAGGTTCATGTCCGTGCATTGCTATGGGAGGAAAACAAAAAATTAGAACAACATAAGTTTCGCACGAAGCACCATATATATAAAATTTTGTCCATCGCCATTGGATTTTACAAGTACACCCAAGAATATAAGATGAATGATTTAGTGACATATAGGTTTGTGACCGTGCATTGCTACGGACGACAAAAATTTGAGTGTAATTTATTGAGTTAATGCAACAATGTGTTAATATTACATGTCACCTCGTCATCTATGGGGCAAAAAATAATTTAAAACATAATAAGACGAGCACACAAAAAACAGAAATGTCCATCCGCTACAGCTGGAACCTCCGCCTAGCAATGCATATATGCGTTTCCAGAAGTCCAAATATACCGTGCGCATACAATAATTTTCAAAAGTTGTTTCATTAATAAATTAAACTATAACGTGCACATATATTTTGTCACATCAATCAACTAAGTAGAAACCATATATGTCTATTGTACAACATATACGACAACTGTCAAATACATTTGTCTCATCCAGTATTCTAGGGTAATCTTCCTTTTCTTGGCTCCATCTTTAATTTCAGCCATTACCCATTAGTCAGGAAAAACAAGGACACACTAAATTCTTGGCTCCATCTTTTCTTGACAGTACATGACTATGGCACATGTAATAAAGCAGTTCACTAAATTCTGATTTACTCAGTGCTAACTAATAGTAAAGCAAACCTTGGCACATGTAATAAATCATAGATACTGAGAACCGTTTGAATCTGAGGAATGTACAATTCACTATACCAGATAGGTGAAAGGAAATGTAGTAATTCCCTTGCATGAACAAAAGGAAAAATAGATAGTCATCACTCTTTGAGAAAAGCTGTGAGTTAGTAACAAATGGTCGCAGGGGCTTGCACAGACAGTAAAAATGGTTGCAGGGGCATGCATTATTTGACATGCAAAAAAGAGCAAAATGATCCAGTAAAGAAGAATATTGGCTACAACCTTTTATCTACATCATGTGGCTAATCTAATCTTGCTTGCGACAGAATGTAGAAAAGGGAGAAAAACTTGGGGTACCTCAGTGGACGCATCAACGGCATCAGTCCTGAGGTTGTCGAGGAGGGGATAGATGTAAATCATAAATCATAGGTACAGCTTATGCTGCTTGCTAGCCTTGCACTTGGCTGTGCTGGAGCCTTGGGTAACATTGATGGCTCTGAATCCCTGAAAAAATATTTCAAGGCAAAGAATCATATGTAGAAGATGTTAGAAATATAGGCATCATTCGACATATTTTAGTTCCGAATAAAAGCATGTAAATCATGATGATGATTAGTGACTCAGTGAGAACATGATATGTTCACATGTTCAAGTTCAATCTCATATTAAATAAGAACAAAGTAAAGAACCAAATAAGGTTCAGGATGTACCCTGAGACGGGGCCGCTGCCGGAGCCATTGGCTGCGCCGTTATCAACTGGATTAGTCATGCTAATCGGTTGACCTTGTTCGATGTAGCCGTACGAATGTGATGCAGTGCAGTCCCTCGAACGGCACCGGGAAGTAGTGGACGTAGTCGTACAGGCCACCAGGAAGTAGACGAAGCAGACGAACTTGAGCAGTCGCGTGAAGACGCTCCCCAAAAACCTTATCGCCTGGCTATCCCGAGCAGGATCTCACGCCAGTCGAGGTTCCGAAGGCTCTGCTCTCGTTAGAACCGTGCGCGCAGTGCTAGTGATGCAGCAGAAACAATGAGGGAGAAGGGAAAGGTCTCCTAAACAGGAATACCTGAGAGGTTGTGTTGGTGTGTGTCTCTAGGTAGGGGAGGGCCTCCTTTTATAGGCGCTGCCTGGTGGAAGGGGGATGCACCTGGACACCTCTGCAGGAAAGGCAAGAATCCCGCTGTGGCAGACCGCCCCAATTAATCCGGCTTAAAAGCATGGGACCACTATCACAGTAGTGCGCCACGCCCCTAAACCGAGTTAATCGTGCAATCCGTCGGATACCTTCCCGATTACACCACATTTTTCTCTCGACCGAAACAAAATAGCAGCAGTCCCACTCGAAGGTGGGCTCAGGCAGTACAACACATCGCAAATTTTACAACACGGAGTTCACATAGATAATTATACAAATACAGTGCCTATGTTTTAGTTATTACAAACCAGAGTTATAAACAGCGGAAGTCTACACGGCGATTACACAAACATCACATGGAGCCCTCATATGACATTTAATTCCCGCGGCCTGAGTCGGACTCAGACGGCCCCCACTCGACTGTCCAACCATCAGGGAGCACACCGGGCCAAGTTAAAGCAGCAACAGGGTCATAACCAGCAACATCATCTGAAAAAGATAGCCACAAGCAAGGCTGAGTACTAATTACTCAGCAAGACTTACCCGACAAGGTTAAATACTAGACATGCAAGGCTTTTTGGCTCTGGGGTTTGTTTTGCCAAAAGCGTCTACAAGTTGATCCCTAATTTCAATATTTTAGCCAAGTTTTAAAGTGAGACTAATCATTTCTAGATTTGCCAAACTATCCAATAACATTCAGTGTCGAAAAACAATTGATTAGCAAATCATCAACATTTCTCATCTAACAACACTTTCCCCATTTGGCCCAAGGACATTGATGTATGAAAAGAGATCAAGCAGCTTCATGTAACCGCGAAGGACGGACAACTCGAGTTGATTTTCACCATGCATGGGACAACCTAATCGTACGACCCGTGAGAGACACCCCAGGACCTCACGAGGCAACCGTTCCCATCTCTCCCTGCCATCTGCCATCAAGGACCACTCCGCCCGAGTGCACGCCCCAATGGACCCCAGGTGCCCGAGGCAAACCTGTGCCGCGGCCACCGCTACACTCGCCACAATCCCTCGCCCAAGGGAGCGATAAAACCCGTCAGACGTCAGTTTGAATCAAGTACTAGGTTTACCAGTTTACCATATTTCCCGGCATACGATTAGTACCTTCAAAAGCTTGACCAACATCGCCACACAATCAATGCCTTAGCCACAAATCTCTGTGCAAGCGGGGTGTTCAACCAAACATAAATATCGCACAAGCCCCGCTTGCCGAATCTCATTAACTGATAAAGTAAAAACCTATATCTCGCGAGTGACAAGGCAATCACTCGACTTCTACCGATCCTAATTAAGCATGGCAGTCTAAACGACCTACACATACTAGTATTAGGACATAGGTACCTAGGGATCATGCAACTAGGGTTTCATTCAACTCCTCAAAACTTAAATGCACAAAAGTAGGGCATAAAGTAAGGAGTGTTAGAATAAACAGCGGGTTATGCTCCGGGGCTTGCCTTCCTGATCACCACTGGCCTTGGGCCCTTCCGAACTTTGGTTCGGGTCTTGTGCAGTAGCAACGTTCAACTCGGCAGCAGCTGGATCGTCCGAAGGCTCGACCTCGATCTCGTATACTCCGTCAGCAAGGGTTTGCTCTACATGAAATGCGGATGCATGAGATGCAGTAATGCACGAGAAACAATCACAGAATAACTGCAACGACTCACTAATACATCACGGGGCAATCATTTACGGAATATAAACAATTAAGAAGCTCACAAATAAAGCGGGGTGGGTTGCTTTTAGTTGATAATTAAACTTAAATTAGAATTGACTTAACATAGAAAGAAATTTTTATGAAGCCATTCTAACATGTTAAAGCAACTTACAATATTTCCTAATTTAAGTGAAAACATCTATAATTGACCACTAGTAGTAAAAAGGGTTCCTATGGCATAATTGGAAATTTACTTTTGCTTCAGGAAAAGAACCGGTTCCACCGGTTATTAAAACCGGTTTAAACCGGTTCCACCGGATTTGAAACCGGTCTGACCGGTTTTAAACAAAAACCAACTTGAGCTTACCAAAATAAACCTAAACAATATATTTTCATAAACAAAATTTTAGGTAAACATGTTTCTGTGTTCCTGATAGTAAAACATATTTTTCAGAAATTTTCCAATATTTTACCTATTTGTTTTATATTTCTTTTATCAGCTAACACTTACCATCAATTAGAAAATCATAATAAAATCTACAAAAAGGTTCTGCAGCTGAAATTTTTACTGTAACTACTATTCCAACAGTGGCATTTTATGTGAATTTTTCAGATTTTTCTGAGTCGTATAGAATATTTGGTGATGTAACATTTCTTATCTAGCTAGCAACAACTTAAATCCAAATCTACTAAAATCATGCACAAACTGTGGCCAACAGATACTCAATTCAACTCCACTTGTCACAACAGATCCAACAAAAGTGGTTTTGCATTTTTAGCACATTCCTATGATTTATAAAGCCATAAACATCCTTTCAAGCACATCTTCATATATTCAAAAATACATCAGGATTCACACAGATTATACATGCATATGATACATCACTGGAAAGATAATTTCTCAAGGATTCCAAAACATCCAAGTTTGTAATTTTTCAATTTTTCTGCAATTTGTGGCGATTTATTGAATCTCAGCCGAAATCAAAAGAAAGAAACTCGTGAATAGTGAATATGTATTTACATCCGGGTCCTCGGGAAAACAAAGGTTCACGGACAGGTCCTTTTCTTTACGAACAGGTCCTCGGATTCTCGTCGAAAACCCCCTGCAAGATCCGAGAATCACATATAGGTCCAAAAATTTTATGGATAACCCCCTATATTTTCCATTCCTTTACCTTCTAATCCTTCTTCTTCCTCAGTTCAAACGGCTCGCTCGGCTCTGGTTGGTCTTCTGACCGACGGGGGAGGACGGCGCCGGCCTTCCCAGGCCAGGGCGCGCGCGCAGCAGGGGCTGCAGCGCCTCCCCCCGACCGCTCTTGGGCGGCAGTAGGTGGCCGACCTTGGCCACAGAGGCCCGGCCACGGGCGCCGGCGGCAGCAGGTAAAGCCGACGGTGGAACAGGCCCCTGGTGGCCGGAATAGGTGGGGAGAAGGGTTGAGAAATGTTCAGTGGAGTTCGAGGAATGTCTTGAGGCTTGGATTGGAAGGAGGGTGAGTGTATAGTTACGATTTCGGAAAATGGATGAAGCTCGGGCCGACGGCAATGGTGGTCGGCCAACGCGAAAACCTCCGTGGATAGGCTATGGCGGAGTGAGCGGAGGGTTCGAGGGCGGAGCTGGCGAGGTGGTGGAGTGACTGGTGGGGTTAATTAGAGGATGGTGGATTAGGGGGTGTGAATTCGGCCGTGAAGTACCGAGGTTCGTAACTGCCGTCGGAAATCGAGCTCCCTTATCCCTCCAGCGTGATGGCCAGCGCAACAACCACCTGGCATGGCCACGGGGCTCACAAATGGCATGGACGCGTGGCTGCCAGCTGGAAGTATGGCAAACGGCGTTGACGACGCCGAGGCGTTCCTGGCCGGAGACAACCGGTTCCACCGGTTGTCCAAACCGGTGTTACCGGATTTTTGCCGCCGGTTGGGGCGACGCAGCCATCTTCCCTTCAACTTTTCTCACAATTTTGTGTAGCAACCCCAGGATCGCCCAATACAAAAGTTATAGAGCACACCTAGGTCTACAATTCCTACAAAGGAACTTATTGTGTTTGATCAATGGTTTGAGAGATAAAATGTGGAGAAAACCGGCCAAAAATCTGCCAAAACTGACGAAACTGAATTTTTCTAAGTGCTGAACTGAATGGTTTTGGCCCGACTTCGATGACCTTTTTCTCTAAGATTTACATTCAAACATCGAGATCGTCCAATACAAAAGTTGTAGCTAGTGCATTAGGTTACAACTCTTACAAAGAGTGTCACTACTTTTGGGCCAAGGTTTGAGAGTTACGGGGTGACGAATATGGCCAAAAACCACAATTTCAGACTTAGTGAATTTCAGCTAAGTGCTGAAATTGTTGGTTTGACCCGATTTTGACCAAGATTATGAGTGATCAAACAAAGTTTTCCTTGATCCACATCACCACCATTGTAAAGAGGGTACTTTGTACTCCAACTTTTATATTGGTGGAATTTCAAGTGTTTAGGCAAAATACAAAGATATTAGCCTCTCGAGAAGGGTAAAACGCAAAACTCGCAACACATGAAATGACGGTCAAACGATTTTGAAATTGAATTTCAAATTTTTGTTTGAACTTTCCATACTCATGTGAGTTCATAAACATGTATTTGACATTATTTGTGACATTTTGGTATAAGTTTTGTATTTTGACATTTTTGATTATTCCGGTTGACCGCGTCAACCTAAACACACAATTATGCACAAACACCACAATTATGCAATGATGCACTTCATAATGAGTTTAATTAATTTAATTAAGGGTTTTAATTACATTAGTGACACTAGGGTGTCACAGCCCTCCCCCCTTAAGAGAATCTCGCCCCGAGATTCCGGTGCAAAGAATTTAGTGCGGAAAACGAAATTACCTGGAATGGAGTTCATAAAATCCAGATATTTAGATCTCAGATATGATTCTTCCTCCCAAGTAGCTTCGTCTTTAGTATGATTACTCCACTGAACTTTATAGAATTTGATTACCTTTCGCCTTGTGGTTCTATCCTTTTGATCGATAATTTTGATAGGACGAACCTCGTAGGTGAGATCAGGTTCAAGAGGTATTTCTTCATAAGAGATGGACTCTTCTGGAACTCGAAGACATTTCTTGAGTTGAGAGACATGAAATACATTATGTACGGCGGATAGATTAATTGGGAGCTGCACCTTATATGCCACGGGTCCACAAATTTCCAAGATGGGGAAAGGTCCAATATAGCGAGGAGCTAATTTTCCCTTTACACCAAATCTATGAACGCCTTTTGTCGGTGAAACCCGAATATAAACATGATCACCCACTTCAAAGGCCAAAGGCTTTCTTCTTTTGTCAAAATAGCTCTTTTGGCGGGATTGTGCAGCCTGAAGATTTTTCTGGATGATTTTCACCTTATCTTCCACCTCTTGGACTAAATCCGGTCCAAAGAAATTTCTTTCACCGGGTTCAGACCAATTCAAAGGTGTACGGCACCGCCGCCCATACAAGGCTTCAAATGGTGCCATTTTTAGACTTGCTTGATAGCTATTGTTGTAGGAAAATTCCGCCAACGACAAGCATTGATCCCAAGTCTTGTCATAATGTATGACACACGCTCTAAGCATATCCTCCACTATTTGATTCACCCTTTCGGTTTGCCCATCAGTCTGAGGATGGTAAGCGGAACTGCGGATCAATTTGGTGCCTAGGGAAGTATGCAATTGTTCCCAAAAGCGAGCAACAAATTGAGGGCCTCGATCCGAAATAATTGTCCTTGGAATTCCATGAAGACAAACAATTCGGTCAATGTAAATTTCTGCATATTTCTTGGTAGTATAGGTGGTGTTGACCGGAATAAAATGAGCGGTCTTTGTGAGCCTGTCAATAATCACCCAAATAGAGTCATGCTTACGAGAGGTGTTGGGCAAGCCCACAATAAAATCCATAGCTATGTCATCCCATTTCCAAGATGGAATAGGCAGAGGTTGCAATGTTCCAGCTACCTTGAGATGACTTGCCTTCACCCTTTGACATGTATCACATTTAGACACATATTTAGCAATTTCCCTTTTCATTCTTGTCCACCAAAAATTTTCCTTCAAATCCTGGTACATTTTATTACTACCTGGATGAATACAGAATTTGGATAGATGAGCTTCATCAAGAATTTGTTTTCTCAACTCATGGTCTTTAGGTACCACAAGTCTTTGCTCAAACCAAAGAATACCCTTCCAATCTTGCCGGAAACATTTATATTTGGGTAACCCTTGAGATAGCCCTTGCTTGATATGAGCAATGCCCTTATCTTTTGACTGGGCCAAGACAATTCTTTCTCTCAATGTGGACTCGACCACCATATGGCTTAAGGAGCCCTGAGGAATAATCTCTAAATTCAACTTGGACATTTCATGGCAAAGAGTGTCATTAAAAGAGGTTGTGGTGAGACAATTGCATTGTGCCTTGCGGCTTAATGCGTCCGCCACCACATTGGCTTTTCCTGGATGGTAATGCACCTCAAGATCATAATCCTTGATTAGCTCTAACCATCTTCTTTGACGCATATTAAGATCAGCTTGGGTGAAGATATATTTGAGGCTCTTATGGTCAGTGTAAATATTGCAATGAGTACCCATAAGATAATGCCTCCAAATCTTTAAGGCATGAACCACAGCAGCTAATTCCAAATCATGGGTGGGATAATTCAATTCATGAGGCCTAAGAGCTCGAGAAGCATAAGCAATGACTCGATCTTCTTGCATAAGCACACAACCAAGGCCAATGCCAGATGCATCACAATAAACATCAAAGGGCTTGGATGTGTCCGGTTGAGCTAGAACCGGTGCTGAGGTTAAAAGTTTTCTTAATGTGTGGAAAGCTTGCTCACATTTTTCACTCCACACAAATTTCTCTCCTTTCTTGAGGAGTTCAGTCATAGGTTTGGCAATTTTGGAGAAATCCGGAATGAAGCGGCGATAATATCCGGCTAAACCCAGAAAACTCCGAATTTGGTGGACTGATTTAGGAGGCTTCCAATCCAGTACTTCTTGCACTTTTCCTGGATCGACAGCAATTCCCTCGGCTGAAACAGTGTGCCCCAAAAATTTTACACTGGACAGCCAGAATTCACATTTACTGAATTTTGCATAAAGCTGATGATCTCTGAGGCGTTGGAGCACAATGCGGAGGTGCTGAGCATGCTCTGCCTCATTTTTGGAGTATATCAAGATGTCATCAATGAATACGACCACAAACTTATCTAGCTCGGGCATAAATACCGAGTTCATGAGATACATGAAATATGCCGGAGCATTTGTGAGACCAAAAGACATTACTAAGTACTCATAGAGCCCATAGCGAGTTGAGAACGCCGTCTTTGGTATATCACTTGGCCTAATCTTGATTTGATGATACCCAGAGCGAAGATCAATCTTTGAAAATACCTTTGCTCCAGACAACTGATCAAAAAGGGCATCAATGCGGGGAAGAGGATATTTATTTTTGATAGTCACCGCATTGAGAGGTCGGTAATCAACACATAACCTCATAGTTTTATCCTTTTTCTTCACAAACAGAGCGGGGAAGCCCCATGGTGAATAGCTAGGATGAATATACCCCTTGTCCAGCAAATCTTGAAGTTGGACTTTCAATTCAGCTAATTCTTTAGGAGCCATTTTATAAGACCTTTTGGAGATGGGAGCTGTACCGGGTTGCAGTTCAATCACAAACTCAATTTCCCGGTCAGGCGGCATTCCTGGTAAATCATCAGGAAATACATCCGGGTATTCACATACCACCGGAATCTTCTCCAAAGGGGTTTCTATTGCCGAGAATGCACAGGAATTCTTGATGTCTTGGCGAGGCAGATATAATGTGGAAACACCAAGGGTGGGAGAATTGATTTCCACACAACGGGAAAGGATATCTAAATTGACCCCATGATTTTCCATCCAATTCATACCCAAAATAATATCTATTCCTTGATTCTCCAAGAGAATGAAATTAGTTTCATAAACTTTACTACCCAACTTGAGAGGCACATTCCTCACAATTTGGTGAGACCCAATTCTACCACCAGGGGTAGATATGATATATTGTTGAGTAGTATGCACAAAAGGAAAATTGTGCTTGGCGGCAAGTTTATTGCTCATGAAACTATGTGAAGCTCCGGAATCAAATAAAACATATGCAGGCAGATTGCGGATAGAGAAAATACCCGACATGACCGGAGCACCAGCAGGGAGTTCATCCAGAGTAGTGAAATTGAGCCTGCCCTTCCTGACAACTGCCACTTGCTTCTTGCCTTTATTATTTGCTTGAATTGGAGCATGATTCCCACCTTGCTTGGGAAACTTGCAATCCCTAGAAAAGTGGCCTGGCTTTCCACAGTTATAGCAGGGAGCATTACTGGGACGCGGCGGCTGCTGTCCCTGAGCTAGAGCACGATACCCCTGATTCTGCTGCTGTGGAGGCCTGATAATCCATGACCCTGGCTGAGGGGCCTTCTGAAGAGACTGAGCAGGACTCTTCTGCACCAAACGGAACTTGGGCGGTGGAGAGCTAGATTGGCCAACTGGGGCCTTCCTCTTCTTTTCGGCCTTGTGAGCATTCATGCTATCTTCCTTTGTAATAGCCATGTTCACCAGATCATTATAACTGTCTGCCTTGATAAGAGAGAGCTTATCCCTTAGCTTTGAGCTAAGGCCCCGGCGAAAGCGGTCTTGCTTCTTGGCGTCAGTATCAACATGATAACCCGCATATCGTGCCAACTGATTGAAAGCCTGGGCATACTGTAGCACATTGCGGTTCCCCTGAGTAAGAGCCAAGAACTCATTCAGCTTGCAATCTATGAGACCAGCGGGAATATGGTGGGCATGAAACGCCGTCTTGAATTCATCCCAAGACACAATATGATCAGCCGGGAGCATGCCAATATGATTATCCCACCATAAGCGCGCCGGACCGCGTAACTGCTGAGCGGCAAAGCGGGCTTTGTTGGCATCCGAGCAAGGAGACACCAACAGAGAGAACTTGGACTCAATGACGTTGAGCCAAGCGTCAGCATCCAGAGGATCCTCCGTCTTGGTGAACAGAGGTGGCTGAGTACTGGTAAAGTCTGAGTACGTTGCCTCCTGAGGATGGGGATTGTGACGTCCGCCATGTTGCTGCGGATTCATTTGTGCTTCGGTCAAGCGCCGAAGAAGCTCCGTCTGCATAGCCAATAGTTCCGAGATATTGGTGGGCAGAGGTGGCGGAGCAGGTAAAGCACCATCTGGATGTTTCGACATCTGCATGATTTCAAAAACTCCCAATTAGTAATGCAATCTTATAAGTACAACACAATAGGATGATAAAATTTACTAACAAATATAAGATTGGTTCTTTGCAAGGTTAGTAGACATCATCATCCATCATGTTGCACTCGCATTACTAATCTTGCTAAAGGGTGATAAGAAAACTACCCAATATGGGATGCATTGCAATTTGGCAATTTCGGGGGTGTTAACAGGTTTCTGACCTGAGATTCAAAAATTTATATCTGCAGTTCTGTTAACCCAAAAATTCTCATCTTTTGCCAGAAGAGAGCTTATGTAATTGTCTAAATCTTTTGTATTTGATGGTCAGTCTGGTTCCAATTGGAAGAAGGTGAAATTTGCAAATTTCTAACTGTCTGTCCTGCTGGAATTTTCAGCAAATAGGGTCAGAGTAAATCGAGCATAACTTTTGTTGTCTTGCTCCAAAAGAGCTACATTTTTGACACAACCCAGATCACAAAATTGTGCACAAGTTTGGTACTCATGACCCCTTTGAAAAACATCATTTTCTAGGAGTAAAACTGAGGACAAGCTGATTGCACAAGCTGAAAACAGCGTACTCACATAGATGGTTCTTTCCATACTAGGGGCATATATTACAAGATCCCTAAGATAATTTACATCACCTACTAGTGGCATATCTTACACTATCCATGAACAATTTATATCATCCATTCAAGGATTACATTCATGGATACAAAAGAGAGTCAGTCCCCTAAAAACATCATCTAGTCGGAGTCAACGGGGTAAAGCTCCTCCGGATCCTCCTCGTCATCGGACCCATCGTTTCCACCATTAGGAGGTGGCGCCTGGTTCACTGAGCCTTCTCCATCGGACATGTCAGGATCATTCAGCACAACAGGCTCCCCTGAAACGGTGTCCAGGCCTGACTCGCCCTGCAAGGGTAGCTCTGGAGGCACAGGCGCTGGGGGAGGATTCTGCAACTGAGCGATCACTTCCTGAGCTTCATTCATGTCGTCCTCCAAGTGAGCTACTATCTCGTGCTGCTCAACTAGCTCCTCATTGAGGTGGTGGACTTGGTGATCCAAGCCCCTGACCTGATCAGCTAGAGCCTGAGCTGCTGCTGCCACCAAACGGTTCTGGTGAACGAGGGTCTCAATGAGATCAGCAGATGCTCTCCCATAGTCAACCAAAGCATTCATGTTAGGGTCCTGGACTTGGGCCCTGCTGTCCCACCACAAGATGGCATTTCCAGGCCGTGGTGGAAACAAGGCGGCAGGAGTGTCGTAGAGCTGCACCTGATGTTGGTGCCCAAACAGCAGCAAGGCATGTTGTGCCGCCAGCTCACAACCGGACAAGAAAGCATGGGCCCGAGTGGACACCACCAAGTCTTCCGGCCTTATTTCAGGTGGGCTCAGAATGGTGACTGCGATCTCAAACTGCATGACATTCCACTCGACGCGGTGCACCCCGACATAGCGAGGCGGCTCGGTGTATCCGCCGCGCTGCACAGTCTCCCACAGAAGCGCGGGAAAACCCCCAAGTGGAGGCAAGTGGAGTGGTAACGCCCTTGCTCATCAATGTGCATGGTACGGTTTCTAGGACCGGCCATCTGAAAGAATTCAACCAAAATGAAGTTTAGTCCAAACATTTAGCTATGAAATGGCATAACTCGAAACGGACAGATTCTGGACTGAATTTCAAAAAATTCATAACTCAAAATTGAGCAATCCAAAAATCATGAAATTTCACCAGAATGTTCTTAGACAAGTTATCTACAACTTTGGTATTCTATGACAGGGCTAAATATATCAGCAAGAGGTTCAAATCCTTAAAGTTTGATGACTAGTGCACCCAGAATTTCAGCAGAACAGAGAGCTAGTAAAAAGGCTATATCTCCTTATCCGCTGGGCCAAATGA
Organism: Alloteropsis semialata; assembly: GCA_004135705.1. NCBI lineage: Eukaryota > Viridiplantae > Streptophyta > Magnoliopsida > Poales > Poaceae > Alloteropsis > Alloteropsis semialata. Next base: position 52,854,805 of record CM014273.1, read on the forward strand.
CCTGAATTTTTGGCAACAAATAGAGCATCAAGTTGGAAACAACTTTGTTATATATGAGTTTCAAAGGAAACATCATTAAAAAGGGGAAATCGTTGCTGCAATCAGATCTGCACCAATTTGACAGAAATCAGCACGATGGTAAAACTGACATAACTCCCAATTGGTATGGCCAAAAATTCCGAAATTTTGACAGGAGCTAAACAATGAAATTTAGAACAACTTTTCTAATTGAGCATTTGCAGTTGGGGTGGTCTTGTTGGTCGAAAAGCTCATACCAACAGACAGGGTCAAAAAGTTTCTAGATTACCTTTAAGTGATTGATATGGAATCCCCTAATGATCAACTTTTTGGAACTTTATAGTGGCTTGTTAACCCATACTTAGTGATTTCATGATTTATATGTCATTCATGATATGATGCATGCATGAATCGACCTATTCGTCCTCACAAAAGAAACAATTGCCAAGTATTCTTGGACTTACGGAGTTAGAAACCGGTGGCACATATAATACGTCTCTC
>CM014273.1:52856323-52903701 GCA_004135705.1 Alloteropsis semialata
TATTGATAAATTTGGTAACATTGAGAAATTATTTGTTGATAAATGTACCCATACCATTTCAGTACAGCTTACCTAAAAGTAATCTAGTTTACATGTGTGCTAACATGTTGCTGCTGCCAGAGATCAGAAAAGCTTACAGATTTCAGCTGGGGAGAGTACACGCCTGGGGAAGTCAATTAACCAGATTCGGCAGTCCCGTCCAACATGAAACCCTCCCTTAATAGGCCGACGTCCCAGAATGCTCCTCCCTCTACGGCACTCGACCACTCGTAATGGCCACAGCATGAACGCACAAAAGCGTGACTTTACGTGACTGACGGGGCTTCTGAGTGGTTGCTGTCACGTCATGCTCCATGCAGAGCAAAGCACCTAGTAGAACCAGCCATAGGAGCACACAGGTCTCTGCCTCTGCTTTACCCAACTGCACGCGCCTCTACGCTATCTACTATAGATCATGGACTGGCCTACGTAGCTTGGCCTTTTCCGTGACCACTTTCTATCCTGGCCAATTCAGCAGTTCCATCCCATGACGTGCGTGAACCTTGATCGGCAAGTGTGCCTATGCAATGCAACTGTGCAGTCATGGTCCATCATCCACAGACTTCCTGCTTCGTGCGTGACAGCCTACGGTTCAGTTATATAAATCCGTATAATGACGAGACCTAACTGCCTGAAAACTACATGCTTTACGGTCGCTTTTTACATCCACTTATTAAATGCATGTCGACGCAGTAAAGTTATGTATAAATCCATGATTATGATGTTTTAAGCTGGGGGTGTTTTATTTGCACTTGGTGTATATGTCGGCTGAAAATCCCCCAATTTTATCATGATGTGTGTATCTCTTACCCAGAGAAAAAAAATTGAGGGGTAACTAATAGAAAGTTCATGATAGTAACTGTGTATGATGAGTGATGACGAGCTGTTGGTAACGCTTGGATGTCCCAATTAGTATAATATGTGGATGGACGAGAAAGGGAGTACAATAAACATATATTGTTTCTTTTCTTGAGATGGCAATATATGTCATAGTCTTAGATGAAATCTGGCTAAACGCATGGACGGAAATTTTCTTTTAATTATATGGTGAAATTTTAATTATCTCGGTCACAAGGCCACCACAAAGGTGTGAAGCTGAGGTTGTCGGAAAGGCTGCTTAGAAAACATCAAATGTATAACCCTTACATTTGTGTTTCTCTGGTGCTCCTGTGTTTTTCCTTGCCTCATGTCTAGAATCTAGTTCTCCAAATGGTTGATGTTGTAGAAGTAAAACACGTATGTGTAGCAGAGGAAAAATTGAAAGCACCATGCGCATCAAAATAATGACAAGTAAACATCATAACTGTCCCTTTCTAAAGGAATTAATTAAATTTTGTGTTAACTAGTTTTTTTTATTTCCATGGATTGGATCCCCACTGTAAGTAAAAATAATATATAATCTTGAAGTGCATGCCCATTTTATTCCCCAGATACTGGAAAAATCATAGCCAGATACTCCATTGACTATGGAGTGGCCAAAGATGCAATCAACTCTGCGTTTACCAAATACCAAACATACATAAGCAATTTTGTCTGTCATATGCATTATTTTTCATTTGTGGGCAATGCTATTCGGTTAATAAAAGAATGAGCACAAATGCAAATTTCTGATGGCAACTTTTACTTGGTTTTAGTGGACTTCATCAGCCCCCTCCACCGTCAATTAAGAATGAGCAAGGCATTTCCAGAAGTATGAAATTATGCAAGTGGACTGTGAAGAATTATTTACTTCTCTCACTCCGGTTAGAACCTTCACCAGTTCTCTAGCTCGATCACATGACACTATGACAGACACCCCCCAGATCTCAAAACACATTTTTGGCACAACATACATGATACATGCATGAAAAAGACCGGCTTTTTTAGTGCTTCACCGCTACATTTCTTACTGTTGAATGTAATGAAACAAATACCATTTTAACTGAGGTCATCATCTATGTACATGTTTTCTTAAAGAAATTAGTAAAAATGGCACTTTTACAAACCACAGAGCTTTAGATAGTGGATGATATATTTACCGCTTGTTCACACATACTTTTTGGAGGATGCATATTAGACCACAATTTTTGCATAAAGGCAGCTACCTCTAAGCGTCTATGAACACATCATTCACAGTTCCACATGACATATGTACTTGCTTCATTCGTCTTTCGGTGCGTGACAGCCTCCTCCTCTTAATTAGCATGTGTATACTTTTTACTGAATACTGACGACCTAATTACCTGAAAACCACCAGCTTTACGATCTCCTTTCACACGCACTATATCATAAGAGCTGGTGATTCGAGTATCAAGTTTGTTAGTGTCGATGTCGACCTTGACGTATCAAAGAAAGCTTAACATGTTGCAAGTATCTTTTTTCTTTACGTGACAAATTGCCATTCTCTTTCTTCTTGATGAGTAGTAGTATACTTCAGAATCCAGACAGACTTTCAGGGTAACATGCGAATTAACACATCGTAAGTCTGACTGACCAGACCCTCCCTGGTCGTAGTTTGTTTCTTCGGGTTCAGCTCTTACTGTACAAATGCACGTACGAACAAGGAAAGAACAATTAAAAGCCGTGTCACATGATTTCTCTGAAGCGATTCGCCGGAGATCTCTCAGCGTGCTGCATCGGATCACAGTACTACAGATGGAGCTCAAAAGGGAATCGTAAAAACACAAAGAACAAGTGGCGGTAGCTTCTTTAATTTACTTTGCTTATTAGTTGCTTGCCTTTGATGAACCACGGGTTTTGCTGTGTGCTGCCGTTCAGTCCTATTCGTTCTAGCTGGTACGAATATGAGCGAGCAGTATTGGACGATTTATCTGATTAATGCCGCAGTCGATCGGTTCTTTGTCAGTAACATTGTTATAAGAGCCGTCTATAATCGGTTGATTGGAGTATGCCGTCTATAGTAGTTAGACAAAATTAAGTCATTTTATTTTTCAATATACCTAGTACTATTTATTTGGACAGTCTCTCTGGAGCCAGCTGCCGCAACATTTAAGGGCACGTAGTTAGACAACAACTGTGTGTATGACTCCATGTCACTATGATGAGCTGACGTGACCATCATTAAATGAGAAAAAAAATATGTTCTTGTCTTTATTATTTCCTCTACTGCTCTGGCCCGTGCTCCCAAGCAAAACAACACCAACCAGAGAAGCATTAATTATCATACAGATAGCAAAATAGACAACTCATTGGGACATATACAACAGTTTAGACAACTGCTGTCTATTTAATATATACAGACAGCAAAATAGACATTTTACAATAGTTTAGACAGTTGCTGTCTATTTTGCTGTCTGTGTGATATTTAATGTCTCCTCTGATTGATGTTATTTTACATGGGAGCACGAGCTAGAGCGGTAGACGAAATAGTAGATAGCAACACATTCTTTTCTCATTTAACGATGGTCACGTCACCTCATTTTGCTGATGTGGACTCAAATAGACAGCTGCTGTCTAACTGTTGTACATGTCTTTATAAAGTTGTCTATTTAGCTGTCTGTATGTGTCAAACAGATAGCAGCCGTCTAAACTGGCGTATGTGTCCTAATGCATCAAATTCCAGCATGATTCATACTAGTTTCATCAATGGACATCACCATGTGGAGGTGCCAACACGTATGAATAAGCAAACATGCGTGTGTCACTGGCCATCAGCGTGGTGCACGTTAATGAGGCTACTAGCCAGTACACTTTTGCCGACGTGGCGCCACTACCTCTCTAAGTTGAAGTTGTTAGGCTGGCCTAATTACCTACCAGGCCACACCAATCTGTTTTGTTTAGGTATGTCGTAGTCGTAGATCAGGCGCGCGCACACAAACATCTCCAATAAACCGGCACCTAAAAGCTCAACCAAACACCATCTCTGAACATATATGCCTCATCTCACACAAGACAATTGGGCAATGCTAATATACACGAGCCTGAATAGTGCCTTAATTTCCTTATAAAAAATCCACCGCCTCCAACTCCATGCAGGGTACAGATAATTCCATCACTGCCCAGCTCAGCTAAAGCTAGATCTATCCTGCATTGGGTGTAAGAGAACCTTAGGAGGAGACAAAATCGATATATGCCGGTGTGCCGCACTGAGAGGCTAATGGAATTCCAGCTCTTCAGGCTGGTTGCCTCAATGTTATTTTCAAGGCTTTTTCAGATGCTTATTTATTTTCTTCTAATCTTTGCTAATGCAAGCATATTTCCTGCTACTACGAAGGGACATTGGACACTCTACATCAAGGAAGAAAACTGTACATGAAGAAGGGAGCTTTATTTGATAGTGGGGGATGCACGCGAGCGGCGGCGCACACCGGACCTTCATAGTCCACGTCGAGTTCTTTCCATCTCAAATTTGGGTGCCTGTTATTTTAAAACAATATTAGATAGATCTTTCTAGAATTCTAGGTATTATGAAGGAAAGGCAATCCTATGTGGTCTGGTCATCCACTTATTTTCAGCATCCGTGAAGCTAGCTATGCACGCACTTAATTTTTTCAATTGGTGTTCGATCGATGTTGCTTTGGTCAATCCAGTAAGATTCATTAACAAGTCTAAGTTCTTTGAACAAGGGCCAGTTGCTTAGAGTGGTCAATTGCCTCTTGCTTGCAATGTAAGTGGCCAGCTGAAAGGGAGGCCCAGTTTCTAAACCTTCTCAGAAAGCATGCAGGCATTTCAGGCTGAGGTTTTTGAGCAAAGTCGGCATCAAACTGGCCTTTCTCCACTACAAATTGACCCATCATCTGTGCCCATCAACTTGCCCGATTCGATGATCCTTTGAGGACAAATTCATGCAATGCTCAAATTATTATAAATATTTCATGAAAATTATGAACCATAATATTGGCCGCCGCTGCAAAACATTTCAGCTATTTTCCCTAGCAGGCATAGAAGTGGTCATGACGTACATGAATCAGATCATGTATATAATAAACGCAGAAAAAGTGGGTGACAATGCACAGAAAAGGTCGAGCTTTTTATGCGATTATATACGCTACTATCCAAATTTAAATTGCCTGATAATGACGCAAAGCAGCAACAATTCCTGATAAAAGCTACGGCCACAGATGAACCAGTACTGCCACCAGTATTAGTTGCCCTAGAATATTCAGAGCAAAACAAAAAGGGGCAAAAGGAGTTTCATTTCTTCAGTTTTAAATTTTCAGGCAAATTATTGATGCTGCAAAGATTAGTGACCTCTGCACATGCTGAAATGATTCCCCTTTTTTCATGGATATAGAATGCCTAAAGGCGTCCTAAATATACATAAACCTCATCTAAAAGTAAACAAGAAAAATGAGGTGGCTGAGTCCAAAGGGCATATGTCTGGTCGGCACTAACTCAACCTTGCTCTGTCCATTTTAGTCACCACATACACCATCTATTGGTCAATCTGCTGTGCTGTATGTCACTTTGAGACATCAGTTGCCCCTGATCAAGCTCCAAGGCAAATAGAAATTGTCAGCTGTGAAAACGAAATCTTTCGATCCCATGTCGAATGTGAGAATTTTCTCGATCCAACGTTAAAAAAGGAGTATATGATGCGACATGGCTGATGTAACAAGTAATGCAGTTTACTGGTTTATTTCACTACTACAAAAAAACGTTTGTAGAGACGGGTAAAAACACGTTTGTAGGGGCGGCGCCGAAATCCGCCCCTGCTTTTGGCTGCTAAAAATGGCCATTTGCAGGGGTGGGTTAATAGTCCGCCCCAACAAACGTGTTTCCAGGGGCGGATAATGGCATGGTCCGCCCCTGAAGATGGTGTTTCTAGGGGCGGGTCATGGCATGGTCCGCCCCTGAAGCTCATTTTTACCGCCCAGAAATAAATCAAAAAAATAGCAAAAGCAATTTTTCGCGTAAAATTCGCGCGCTCCGCGGCTGGTGGGATTCGAACTCACGACCTCTCCCTCGCGCGTAGCCTCCTTTACCACTGCACCACACTCTCACCTGTGACTAGATGTTGTTTTGGTTCCTACCATATTATACTAAATCGAGTATAAATTGCTTGTTTGAGGCCCTAAACGATTTCAAATTAAAAAGTTTTCAACTACAAAGTTTCATAACTTTTTGAAATCTACAAGTTTCATTTTGGTAGTTTCTCCATCCGAGGTCGTTTACAGAATTTGAATTTCAAATTTGAGAACATTAAAATTTAGTTTTCGTTGACAAGATGATTTCAAATGAAAAGTTGTCAACTACAAAGTTTCATAACTTATTGTGATCTACTCCCTCCGTCCCAAAATAAGTGTTCGTTTAGCCTTCAAATTTTGTCCCACAAAGAGTGTTCATTTAGCTTGTAGTAATGACCATCTAATTAAATCAATCCCAAACTCTAAGAAAAAAATGCATGGAGAAACGTATAGAGCCAATCAAATGCTTGATTGATGCTATTTTTCTTGTTCCAATGCATGTGCATTTATTGACAGCGCAGTTTTCAATCACACCTACCATGAATAATTAGGGGCAACATGGTCATTTTCTATGACTACTAATATGTCTGAAAATTTCTAAACAAACACTTATTTTGGGACGGAGGGAGTACAACTTTCATTTTGACTATTTCTCCATCCGAGGTCTTTTGAAAAATCTCAAATTTCAATTGAAAAATTACAAACATGCATTTCTAGGGGCGGGTCATGGCATGACCCGCCCCTAGAAATGGCAGCATTTGTAGGGGCGGCTCATGCCATGACCCGCCCCTAGAAATGCATTTCTAGGGGCGGCCCTTAGCTACAGTAGCGCGCGCATTTGTAGGGGCGCGTCGCCTTTTAGTCCGCCCCTAAAAAAAACCCTGGCTCTTACAAATGTTTTTTGTAGTCGTGTTTAGTCATAGTGACGTGTTGTTGCATCACAAAACCATTAGGCTAGTCTCAGTGTATAGTTTAATCGCACAGTTCCAAGACTGCAAACTAGGTAACTGTGCCAGAGAAGTGTCATGGGATGAAACTCCTCTCTCATCCCATGAAACTCCCACCTTCTCTTTCTTTGCCAAGTCATAAAAATGGTGAAGTGGCACTGAATTTATTGCTCACAAAACTCTCCATAAAACTCCCACTGAGAATGGCCTTACGTGGCAACCATCACTGCTACAAAGAAAAGCCAAGGTATCAATCGCAATGAGTACACAAATTCGATTGTCACAAACTTACAATAAACTTCGAGTCGTGGTATTTTTTAAAAAAAATATTTCTTATTTATTTCTTTGTTATGTATAAATCGAATAATCTTCTTTAAAACAATATTTGCAAAAGATATACATCATTGGCCGTGATAAATTTGTTTGAATTCAGCTAACAGGGATGTCATCCACATAACCAAATAAGTCGTGTTATTTACATGCTGGAAATTATTGCATATTTTCTCGAACAATTATTCGATTTATCATTTGTTTTGCTCTACACATGATTCACAAATTCACATGTTGTATATTGATGCCGACTGAGTTGGATGGAACCGAGACGTACCGAGCCCAAGGCTGCAGGACACATAGCATATGGACTGTATTAGTTAGAACTAACATGACACGTAACACAGAGATGGTGCACGTCTTGGATCACCGACGCGGCGTGACAACTGGAGGCGCAGCAGCAGGAGCACCTAGATCATTCAGATGCAATCAGCAGGTAGCGCGCCTTCACCAGTCACGACCTCTATATCCTTGTGTACTTGTCAACCGAAAATACAGAGAAGCGTGCGTATGATCGGGGGGCACAACTCCATCCTGGCTTCAGTACTACCATCTCGAGTCTCGACAGACCAAACGTTTGTGATTAAGCTAAACCAGCCTGACCAATTCTGTCAGATAGCTTTGGCCACAATTTTTTTTCCCCTGACAGATAATGCCGGTGCATTCGATCGATAGCTAGCTGGACAGACTATTAGAGTTCGAGTCATGAGATGAGATTGTTTGGTCAAAACACGCCTTCGTCGTCGTGGTTATCGTGATAAGTATGCATCAGTTACGTGGAGAGGAGAGCCTGAAACCAGGCTCTATTCTGATACAAGCAAGCGTATACATAAGCAGTTCATCCATGGTTATCAACAGATGACGCGAGGTAGCATCTCAATTAAGAAACCCAGCATTCGTATATTGATGCTTACACTACGTATACTAATACACCATTCCTTTTTGTTTGGGACCGGTAATAGTGAGACAGTTTTGTAGGACGCACGATACACTCGTGTCTCTTCTTTTTCATCGAAAGAAATCATTTGGATTTTTTAAAAGAAAAAAGATAAGTCATTCACTCATTTGGATTCAAAGTTTGATGCGTATATATTTTCGAGGACGCGGCAAGTAATTAATCTTATGGAGCCAACTCTCACAATGAAATAATTAGCTAGGTTGATCTAGGTTATTAAATAAATGATGTTTAAGACAAGCTTACTAAGGCCATCCGCAACCAAGACACTACCCATAGTTTCCATAAGTTCCACATCATCAAGAAACTAGTGATAGACACTACCTCTCCAATGCAAACACTACTATTTCATATGCAAATTTAATATCACTCATCTCTCATTGTGTCTTGGATATTGTGTAGAAACCATGTCTCATGCAAGACACAGTTTCCTTCTCTTTCTTCATTTACTCACTTGCCACATCATCTTTCATCCTAGGTGGCAGCTCATTTAATTCTATGAAAATCATCCTAGTCATGGGGTTGGGGATAGCCTAAGGCCACTCCCAATGGGAGTTTCATTGGGGTTTCATGCACATTAAATGACATGCCACATAGGATATTTTGATGACATGGCATAGAAGTAAAGAAGAGAGAGAATGAACTAGTTTCATCTAGATGAAACCCTTTAGGCCAGTCTCAATGGGGTTTCATGAAGAGTTTCATGGAATTAAATTCTTATGCCAAATCATCAAATTTGCTGATGTGGCGAGGAGAGAGAAAGAGAGAGTTTCATCAAATGTGAGAGGAGTTTCATCCTCATGAAACTCTCTCAGCACGGTTATCTAGTTTCTGAGTCTAGGTAACTCTCAATGAGTCATAAAATTAAATGTTAGGGGAGCCTATGAAACACAAAGATGAAACTATCCATTGCAGAATGAGTTTCATCTATAGTTTTATTTCTATTTTGTTGATGTGGCACCTTGGAAACAACAAAATGAAATCCTCCATTGGGATTGGCCTAATTGGAAGTTGATTGTCGAGACGTGCTAGAAAAGAAGTAACTGCTAGAAATTCTCAGAAAATAAAAAAACACATCCATCAATCCAGTAAACTCGAATCATCATAGATACTGGACCTTTATGTTTTCTAAGTAATTGCCCATGTGGCCATGTCTGATATAGTAAAAAAAAAAACGTAAAGTGACTCTCTAGATCTATACCTAATTAACCAAATATGCCATTATAAAAACATAAAATAACATCATAATCTTCATCTAAATTACCTACATATGCCCTTATAAAAATATAACCTAAACCAACTCTCTAAATTTGCATCTAAAATTATCGACGTCTGCCATTACTAAAAATAACTTAAATTAACTCTAAATCTGCATCTAAATAATCATGATATTTCATTTTGATAAACCCCAAAATTATGCCGATAAATAATTGTAAAATATATTTTTTACCATTGCTATTTCATTTTGATAAACCCCAAAATTATGCCGATAAATAATTGTAAAATATATTTTTTACCATTGCTATTTAAAAATACTAGTTTAAGGTATATGTGCATGATGTCTGTCAATCAGGTACGTAGCCCATGTGTACATGTTCAGAGGAAGCGCTGAGAATAAAGCAAGCTTTCCATATTAAACACATACGGAGTAACTCAAAATAAGAGTGGAATAAAACACATGTCAAACAAAAAATGGAGATATGATACAAAGTGGAAAAACTATGAATCTAAAAAAACTATTCCCTACGTCCAAAAAAAGGAATATGATTCTAGCACAGTGTCATAATTTAGTATATCAAGTTTGACTAATTATAGATAAAAATAACAATGCTTATGATATGAAATAAATACATTAGATTAATTACAAAATATATTTTTATAATAAATTTATTTAGAGTCATAAATATAAATATAATTTGTTAGAAACTTTGGATCAAACATGGACCACTTAAACCGGCACGCAACACGTAGTTGCTTCCTTTTTGAGACGGAGGGAGTATGAATCTAGATGAAAACGTGTATACAGTAATTACTAACCAAGCTCTGTCATAATCAAATAAAAATAAGTACGTATCGATCCGTACTGAATATTCAACAGATGAGATAGAAAAACAAGATAAGCAGTTCGCCTGTTCGTGTGAAACGCCGAATTTGTTTTTCGCTACCCCTGTGGTGACTGTTAAGATTAATTAGTTTAGTGATCAATTAGGATAATTACAATATCTGTAACCGCTCCCAATAGTATTCTTCTATAGACACCTTTTCACTGTAGACACCCTTTCACCAACAGACATGTCTCTTGGGCTAGTATATATCTGTACAACACTGTTCAACAAGGAATACAATTCATTCTTTCACTTTTCATTCTAACACGTTATCACGCACGCGCTCTGCCACCGAGTAAGGAACTCGCCGAGAAGGGGATTCGTCGAACTTCTGTCGGATCTCGTCGTTGGAATCCCTGCAAGAACAGAACAGTAAGCATGACCAATCCCGTCGTTCCTTCAATGAATGCAATGGTAGACTACATTACCGATGTAGTGGAGTCCACCATCATCCGTGGTCAAGCCACCGGAGAACTCCGCCGCTACATGCTCCAGGGCGCCGTACGTCGTGCGCTCCGGGACATCTCCGACCGTCGCATCCCTCCTCGTCGCTCCCCCGGCATCCGCACTGGTGGCCCGCCCATGGTAGGTAGGAACACCAGAGCGACGACGCGTCCCGCGACGTCGCTGCCGAGAAGGCCGGCGATAATCCCTCCGCCCCCGCCGACACTATTGAGGCCGCCGCCGGTACTGCACCGGGAAACCACGCGCGGCGGCCCGCCGGTACTGCACCGGGAAACCACGCGCGGCGGCCCATTCCCGACCCCAACTCAATGCCTCAACTTGGAGCAGTGGCCGCCGGGCTTCGCCTATGACATTGATGTCATCCTGCCACCGCCTCCTCCACCGCGAGAATACGCCGCCGTCACGGCGGCTTCCCCGCGCCGGACTGGACTGCCGCCCGCGGCCGTCCTCGGGGCCGGCTTCGTCTCCTCCACGACTCCGGGGGAGGCGGCCGTCCGTCGCTGAACGGCGACACCACGGCCGGCGGGGATGATCTCGCCGGTCGGACTCCATGGCCGAATCGAGGCGGCCACGAGAGGAACGAGGCGGGGATGATCTCGCCGGTCGGACTCCATGGCCGAATCGAGGCGGCCACGAGAGGAACGAGAAAAAGGGGCTCGAACGGAGGATGACGAAGGACGGAGGACGGAGCAGCGGCGACATCCATGGCGGCGGCGCTCGCTCCACGGCTGCGGCGCTCGCACCACGACGGCGGCGCCTCGCCCCCGGCANGGCCGCGTGCCTGGCCACGGGCCTGGTCGGGCCGCGCGCTCGCTGCCGGGCCGTCTGGGCCGCGAGCCTGGCTGCCCACCCCTGTTTTTTTTATTTTCCTTTTAGTAGTTCAATAATTGCTTAGTATAGCATTTTTATTCTGTTTTTGTTGTGAATAATTGGACTATATGCTGTGTATGATTGTTGTAAATTATTTGTACTTGTCATTGTAATATAATCCGTGGTTTGTTTATATTTGCAACGTTTTTCCTTATATCCTTGTCATGATTAATTTTGGATTACATGAATCTCCCGATTGCTTGAGTTGAATTTTACGAAAGTTATTTACAAAATTCAGAAACCATAACTTGATTCACTTTGATATTTTTCATCATAAAATTTGCTACACACAAGATAGTAGAGTCCTAAATGCACTGGCTGCGTTTAATTCCTTGTGAATTATTCTGCCTTGAGACCGTATTTAGGCAGCAAATCAATTGCCTACTACAAAGATCTACTCTTTGTCTATGACATCGAGATTATCTGTCTTGTGTCTAACAAATTTCATGATGATTGTTTTGTATGGTCTACACTCTCATATGATTACTACTTTAATCCAAAAATCATGACTAGATATAACTCTATTTAATTTTATATACCGTTTTAATATTACAACATTAGCATGCTGATCTTCATCCATGGTTATCCATGTAGCACTATGGCCACTAAGGAGTTTGACGAACTTGCCTTAGATGGTAGCAATTACCCTACATGGGCTTCCGATATCAAGATAGCGCTTGCATCTCGTAGTCTTTCCGCTACAATTCAAGACCCCAACCTGGGGTTGCACTTCAGGATAGACATATTAATTCCGCTTTGGGTTTACTACGATTTTATATTCATAAGGATCTCAAATCTGAATACCTTATGATTGATAACCCTCGTGATTTATGAAACTCTCTTAAAGAGAGATATGAACAGCAAAAAGAACTCATTTTGCCTGAGGCAAATCATGAATGGAATCATTTACGTCTCCAAGATTTCAAATCTGTGGCAGATTATAACCATGCTGTTCATAAAATTTGCTCTAAATTGAAGTTTTGCGAGAAAGAGCCATCAGATGCGGATAAAATAGAGAAAACACTATCAACTATGCTCCCATCTGACAGAGTATTGCAACAGCAGTACAGGGCTAAAAATTACCAGGCATATTCTCAGCTTATTCATACATTGACTCAGGCAGAAAAACATGATGAGCTTCTTATGAAGAATCATCATAAGCGCCCTGTTGGTTCGGCGCCCCTACCTGAGGTTCACAATGTACAGAAAAAGACTAAGAATAATAAGTTCAATGGATCATCTCCAAAGAACAAACCTGGTCGACGCAAACACAATAAGAAGCAAAGACCCCATTCATACACGTGGAAAAGAGAAAATGCGAGACCCAAAAATGACACTAAGTGTCATAGATGTGGTGATTTCTCGCATTTTGCTAAGAATTGTCGTACTCCAAAGCACTTTAAAAGCAAATACGCAAGCAGGAGGAACAAGATATGAGACAAATTTCAATCTTGCATCCGAGGTCGTCAAGGACAAAGACTGTTCACACCAAGAATCAAAGGAACAAGTGAACAACAACGCTCTCAACATTGAGGAGAGCCTTCCATCCACGGACAACATGCTCCTAGATTTTGAATCTGGAGATATGTTTGGAGATTTGAAATAATCTCGGTCCTAAACTTGATATCATATTAGATATGTGTTGTAATAATTTAGGTTATATATAGTTCCCTGACTTGTAATTTTAATATGTTTGAGTTTGTACAAATTTGTTTATACTATTGTTTAGTTGTACCAACTCATAGTTTTAATAATATCATATCCTTATTTTGATATTTTCTATACCATATGCATTCTTGCATACGTTATATTTAAGCATTTTATTTATAATCATTTTATATAGAAATGACTACTGATATCAATCCAACGGAGGAAGAATTATGCCTTGTAGACTCATGCACTACAAACTCTATACTTAGAGAGATAAAATATTTCCAGACCCTTAAGAAAAAGGAAGGAAATATTATGACCATCGCTGGACGCGATGCGTTAGTAGTTGGTTCCGGACGAGCCACTATTACTCTCCCTATGGGTACACAAATTATAATTGAGGATGCTTTGTTGTATCCTGATTCTACCCGTACCCTTCTAAGTTTCAGAGACATCCGTAAGAATGGTTTCCACGTGGAAACACACTACGATAATAAAGAAGAATTTCTTCTCGTTACTAAACTTACGGGATATGGCAAACAAATATGTGAAAAAATTTCTTCACTCCAAACTGGATTGTACTATACTTACATACAGCCCGTAGCACATGTTGCTTACAAGATAATTTTCCAAGATGTCGATACATTCCGAAATTGGCATGATCGACTTGGGCACCCTGGAATAGGAATGATGCGGAAAATTATCGGCAATTCCATAGGTCACGATATGGCAAAAACAAAATTTCCCCGAGATAAAGATTTTTGTTGTACTGCTTGTGCAACAGGGAAATTGATTTTAAGACCATCACATCTTAAAATTCGAACTGAGCCACTCAAGTTCCTTGAAAGAATTCAAGGAGATATTTGTGGTCCAATCCAACCATCATCGGGACCGTTCAGGTACTTCTTGGTTTTGATAGACACATCTACTCGATGGTCACACGTGTCCCTTTTATCGACACGCAATCATGCCTTTGCTAAGATAATGGCTCAACTTATCAAGTTGAAAGCACATTACCCTGAACATCGGATTCAATCCATCCGAATGGACAACGCTGCTGAATTCTCATCCCGTGCTTTTAACGATTATTGCATGGCATTAGGAATTCAACTTCAGCATTCTGTCTCATATGTACATACCCAAAATGGTTTGGCTGAGTCATTAATTAAAAGAATTAAGCTCATTGCACGACCTATGCTAATGAATTGCAAATTGCCTACGTCGTGTTGGGGTCACGCAGTTCTGCATGCTGCTGATCTAATACAACTACGACCAACTGCATATCACGAATCCTCCCCATTGCAGTTAGTACGTGGGAATCCTCCGAACATTTCCCATTTGCGTAAATTTGGGTGCGCTGTGTACGTACCCATCTCACCACCCCAGCGAACTTCGATGGGTCCTCATAGGAAATTGGGGATCTACGTGGGTTACTTATCTCCGTCAATCATAAAGTATTTAGAACCTTTAACAGGGGATCTATTCAATGCCCGGTTCGCTGATAGTATTTTTAATGAGGATCACTTCCCGGCATTAGGGGGAGAATTGTACCCAAAAGAATGCCAGGAAATTGATTGGAATGCAACAGGCATTTCATTCTCTGATCCACGTACTATAGAAACTGAACAACAAGTTCAAAGAATTATTGATTTGCAAAATATTGCAAACAATCTGCCAGACGCCTTCTCTGATTATAAAGGTGTTACAAAATCTCTTCATCCTGCAAGGAATGTGCCCGAAAGAGTGGAGGTACCTAATAAAACCACTCAACCCCAAATTGGAAACAAGAGGGGGAGAAACACTTCCAAGAAGCAAGATGTGATTGCTAATAAGCAAAAGAAGACTGGAAATACAACTTAAATTTCAGTTGAGAGACACCTAAATGACATACAACGTCCTGTGGATAGATGTGATCCACAATCCAGCTCAACTATGCGCATAAACACTGAGGCTGGAACATCGGAAGTCCCTAGGTCCATCATATTGGGAAATAATGATGAACCTATAAGGGTAGACGAAATTGCTATAAATTTCATAGATACTGGAAAAACTTATGATCGTAAGTCCACAATAGTCGACTGTTATCTCTCTGAACAAATTGCGAATATCTTTCAAACTGATTTGGATCCAAAATCTCTAACGGAATGCAAGAAGCGTCCGGACTGGGATAAGTGGAAGGTAGCAATTGAAACAGAGATTGCCTCGCTTTATAAAAGAAAAGTGTTTTCGGCCGTAATGCCAACACCTCCTGGTATCCTTCCTGTGGGATACAAATGGGTTTTCGTTCGTAAAAGAAATGAAAACAATGAGGTGGTAAGATATAAAGCAAGGCTAGTGGCACAAGGTTTTACGCAAAGACCTGGCGTTGATTTCAACGAAACCTATTCTCCAGTAATGAGTGGAATAACCTTCCGATATTTAATATCACTGGCAGTACAAAATCGTCTATCTATGCAGTTGATGGACGTAGTGACCGCATATTTATACGGTACACTGGATTCTGATATATACATGAAAGTTCCTGAAGGAATTAGTATACCAGAAAATAAGGCAAATCGCAACATGTATTGCATCAAGTTGCAGAAATCGTTATACGGTTTAAAACAGTCTGGCCGAATGTGGTACAATCGGTTAAGTGAATTCCTTATATCATTAGGATTCATAAACGATGATGACTGTCCATGTGTCTTCATTAAGAATTCTTCAAAAGGATTTTGTATCATATCGGTATACGTTGATGATCTTAATATCATTGGCAACGAAGCTGATATTAATGAAGCACGTCATCATTTAAAGACGGAGTTTGAAATGAAGGATTTGGGTCAAACCAAATTTTGCTTAGGATTACAACTTGAGCATTTCCCTTCTGGTATATTTGTATGCCAATCTGCCTATACTCAAAAGATATTAGAAAAGTTCAATATGGACAAGTCATATCCAGCTAAAACTCCCATGGTTGTAAGATCCTTAGACATTAAGAAGGATTCTTTCAGACCAAAAGATGAGGGAGAAGAGATATTGGGACCACAATTCCCGTATCTTAGTGCCATTGGTGCACTAATGTATCTTGCTAATAGCATCCGACCTGATATTGCATTTGCAGTAAATTTATTAGCAAGGCATAGTGCTGCACCTACTAAACGTCATTGGGTAGGAGTAAAGACGGTATTCAGATACCTCAATGGTACTAAGGATCTTGGATTATTTTATGGTAGAAATCAAGATCCAATTTTGTTAGGATATACAGATGCTGGTTATTTGTCAGATCCCCATAATGGCAGATCACAAACAGGCTTTGTATTTTTACAAGGAGGAACAGCGATTTCTTGGAAATCTACAAAGCAGATACTAGTATCTACTTCCACCAATCATTCTGAAATAATAGCTTTGTATGAAGCATGACGCGAATGCGTATGGCTTCGCAGAATGATAAATCACATCATACAATCATGTGGTATTGGTGCGATAGATACACCAACAATTATCTTTGAAGATAATTCAGCATGTGTTACTCAAATGGAGTCTGGTTATATTAAGAGTAATATGACTAAGCATATTATTCCCAAGTTATTCTACCCCCATGAACTTCAAAAGAATGGAGAAATTGAAATCTTGCAAACTAAGTCGTGTGATAATCTAGCAGATTTATTCACGAAATCTCTACCATACTCTTCATTCCATAAATGTGTTGAGGGCATTGGTATGAGAAGACTTAGAGACTTGCAAGAATCAGGGGGAGAATCTCTCTAAATATAACTTACTTCAAACATCATATTACACTCTTTTCTTTATATAAGTTTTACTCTTTGGAGATTTCTCATATAAAGTTTTTAATGAGGTAATGATGAACACATGGTGACATATTAATGACACAATTTGATATATATATATATATATATATATATATATATATATATATATATATATATATATATATCATGGTATTTCTCCTTATTTTTCCCACTGGGTTTTAAAGGAGTTTTTGCCTGGTATATCAATATACTTTGGTTTTTCTTCCCACAGGGTTTTTCCAAAGATTCAAGACTATAATAGTTGAACAAGTAAAGGCTTCTACAGAACCAATTGATCAAGGGGAGTGTTAAGATTAATTAGTTTAGTGATCAATTAGGATAATTACAATATCTGTAACCGCTCCCAATAGTATTCTTCTATAGACACCTTTTCACTGTAGACACCCTTTCACCAACAGACATGTCTCTTGGGCTAGTATATATCTGTACAACACTGTTCAACAAGGAATACAATTCATTCTTTCACTTTTCATTCTAACAGTGACGACGTTCAGGACAAGCTAAACGAAACTAGCTGGAGCTGGTCCATTGACCCGTACCAGTCGGCCGCCAAAAAAAAAAAAAAGAGCTCGCACGCATGAGCGGATGACTACTGCAGGCGCGTCTAGGGTCGGTCGGCTTACTCCAATATAATGCCTGGAATTTTGTACGCCCACTTGAGCCTCCGGCGCTCGCAAGAGCCGCCTGATGATTGGTGGTCGTTGAGCCCATCATCCATCTCGCCAAGACAACGAGGTACTCCATCCGAGCGGCACGTACGATCTGAACGGGCCTAGGAATTTATTCGAACACGCGGGTTTTCCATGGATTTGGGAGGGACGACCGGCCGGACAACAGACAACAGGAACTCACGTGCAAATTGAATACTAATAAGTCACGTCGAAATTGAATATTTTCTCCACAGGGTGGCAAAAACTTTGCCGCGACTTTATTATTTTTTTTAAAAAACAAACGAGTTTTCATGGATTTGAACGGGACAACCGGCCGAACAATCGAAATTGAATATTAAGTCAGTTTGAAATTGAATATTGTGTGAAAGGGCGGCAAAATTTTGACCGCAATTTTATTAGAAGAAGAAAAATAAAAAACATAAAGTTACGGGGAAATTGAATAGTTTTTTGAAAGTGTATTAAAATTTTTGCCGCGATTTTAGTAGAAAAAGAAAATAAAAAAGCAAGTGCTGGTTTAATTTTTTAGTGAAAACTAATTCCTCCGGTCATAATTAAGTGACGTTTCAGACACCAAAAAGTATCTAGTTACAAGCCAAATTCGCAAAACGTCATATAACTATGACCGGAGGTAGTACATAACTAAAACTAAAAGGGGTGCGCCACCCATCTATTATCTTAGTATTTCACCAACAAACGGAGCCTCCACGTTCGCTCTCAAGGCCTAGAAATTCTCACGTTAATCGGAGAAAAAAGAAAAATTAAAATTACTCACCACTGTCATTACATAAAATTTAGCCGAAAATACCCCCTTAACTATTAAAAAATTATCACCACTGCCATTACATAAAAAAATAGCCTCAAACGTCCATATATATTTTTACAAATCATCCACCAGTGTCATTAGAAAAGTTATGTTTACTCTTAAGACATAGAAATTCTCATGTTAATTGGAGGAAAAAATTACAACTGACGTTACGTAAAAATTAGTTTAAAATACCCATGTAACTATTTAAAAATTATTCATAATTATCATTACATAAAAAATAGCCTAAAACATCCCAATATATTTATCCTTTTGAAAATCATCGAACAATGTCATTACATAAAAATTAACCTAAAATACCTCAATACTATTTAAAATAAAAAATAAAATATTTGCTTACATAAAGAGAGAGTTAACCAAAATACTCATGATTTATCAATAAAGTATATACCTTTTTCTTTACTATAAAATTTGTGCAATCAATAATTATCCCATCATTGTCATTGTCACCATACAAACATAAATATGAAATTCTTTTTAGCTGATAAAACTGCCAATTTATACCATTAACTAAAAATAACTCCAATCAAAGATATTTAGTCAAAATAAAAGTAAACTAAGATGTACATATAGAGTATACCTATAAGAGGTTGAGCAACAGAGATAATAGTAGTTTTAACAAAGAAAAAATATTATGACAACGCCTGAATTATTTTGTCAACAATTTGACTTAATGTGTAACAAGAGGACACCGGCAAGGAAAAAATAAGTTAGGAAAAACAAAAAAAAATGGGAAAATAGATATATATAGATATTCGAATTCTATATACTAGCCGCGTAAATACGCGGGTCATCTCTCTAGTTCGGTACAAATTTTGGTACAAGGACGGAAACAATACAGCTAGCCAGGAAAATTTGAATATCCTAGAAGTGTACCATGCAAACGTGAACTTTGTGAATTTGTGTGATGATGAGACCTGGCAGTCCTGGTCCTTGATAGATGTGCTGTGGTACTGCGCGTACTGCAACGGAAAATGGAGATCAAGTTTAGCTGCCGGACCGGCCGGCATTGTGAATTCGCATGCGTAGCTGCTGCTGTGCTGCACTTGCACGTATGTTGTGCGTGGGCGTGTTTGGTGGTCGAGGTGGGCCGAGCCAGCCGTTGGACACGAAAGATTCCAAGGCTAAACTGGCTAGATAGGTCCGGGAATCTTTGTGGCAGCTCTGCTTCAAAGATCTCCTACTGGAATTGGCAGCTAGAAAATGATAGCTGGGACCTAGCTTGGATGAACTGCATTGCCCATATTGATCCCAAGAAAAAAACCGTGCGTACAGCTAATCCATGAACAGCCAGCCATCGCACTGTAAAATTAGGATAGGTTCGATCTATGGTCATTAGGGGCCTCCTAAAAGGATCTACTAAATTCATCTAGTTGTTCTAAAGAATCAAAACGGTCGGTTATTAATGGAATTCCTTGTCGGCTTTCCGTGAAATACTCGTTTGGTCGAGGACTTCCAAACACGTCATAAGCTAAACCCGTACTGACCCAGACTTCAGTATCTGTTTGGTTGTTCGTCACAATTTTGGCACCCACACTTCTATATCTCGTATATTTTCTTCCTGATCCTTGGTCGTTAAACGTGATGAAGTCAACTAAAAGTACACTTACTTTCGTAATACTCTCTTAGTATCAAAATATTTATCTGTATTATTTTTTTATCATGATTTTGACCATTTATCTTATTAAAAATATTATATGCATATTATTTATTTTGGTTGTGATTTAATTTATCGTTATATATATTTTAAGTGTGACTTATCCTTTTGCATATTGCATAAATATTTTGAATAAGGCAAAAGGTCAAACATTTTAGAAGAAGTCAACGGCAAAAAATATTTCAATACGGAGATAGTATATAAGTTGACAAGCTTTCCACGCTGATCATTTTTGCGCTTTTTCCATAATTACCATAATTACGTAGTGAAATCATGGCTAAAGAGTGTTAGATGTTAAGTCGGTAGTGACAACGAGGACACTACTGGTGGGGTTATAAACTGGCGCAGACCTACGGTGATATGATAAGATGTTGTAGATCATCACTAAGATGAAAACCAGTGGATGAAAAGATAGGTGAAACTGACGATGATAAGCCGCGAGAAAAAAAACATTTTCTGCCGCGAGAAAACTTGAGTAATTGAAGCCTAGCCCGGTCCGGTCCAAGCCCGCCATGTTCTTGCCTGCCCTGGTCTTCTAATGGGATGTGCTTGGTTAGCGGAAATAAGGCCTGAAATTTTTTGGCCCGGCCCAAGCTCACTCACGCAATTTATTTCATAAGAACGGGAAGCCAAGCCTGGCCCGGCCCGAGCTCGCTCACGCAATTTATTTCCTAAAAATAGAAAGTTCGCCCAGCCCGAGCTTGAAAAAACGGCCCAAACATGCCTATGGGACGGAAATGGCACACATTTTTGGCTCAAAAATTCCTGGGATGTTTCAGCCCGCCCCGAGCCCAAACCCAGCCCATGGCCCCGAACATGCCCATGGGACGGGAATGGGCACACATTTTTGGACTAAAAATTTCTGGTTTTTTTTTGTCTGGCCCGACTGGCCAAATATAATGCTCAAGTGTATGTATCATATGGGTGCATCCTAGCACACACATCTAGCATTACAAGCGATTTAATTGTAGGCACGCATCACAAGGCATAAAACACACGGGAATTCAATTCGACGGCTCTTGTGTTCTAGCTATTCATTTTGTTTTTTTTTTAAAAAAACTATTTGCTCAAAAGGGAATATAGCACGCCTTTTCCATTTAGTAACTCGTACCCTCCGAATATTATTACCGGTCTAATGGTACGCTCGCCATGACATGAGAATCAGTTAAAACAGAAATAGTACCACGTTCCGAGGCACGCCGGCGTAGGTCCGACGTGGACGAAGCCTCAGATCCCCGACACATCGAACAAGATCAGATCGGCGCGCGGTTGACACATCCCGGCCGGCTGGCCGGCAAGATCAGCCGGTTCAACCGGCTCTCTGAAAAGACACATGATTCCTTCGGTGGTTGCGGTGCAGAACGAACCGTGTCATTGTGTCAAAAGGTGAAAAAAAAAGATAAACCCAGCGAAACGCTCGTGTTCCATCCCGACCGGTCACTCACAGAGGTCGTCCTGTCAGGCCATGCATGGTGGCTCAGACAGCACAAACTTTCGGCGCCGAATCGATGTGGCAGAGCAGGGGCAAGGCTGCACCGGGACAGCCATGTACTAGGGCAGCACTCATAGGAGATACTTGGGTGTGTTTTTTTCGTGCCCATTCAGGGGCGAAGCTAGGCTCAAAATTATCCTGGTGCACATCCTTTTTACATCAAAAAAATGTTGATAAATACATGGTAAATTTGAGTCTTGATGAAAGGAAAAAAAATTACCCTGGTGCCAGTGCACCAGGGAAGGTGAACGTAGCTTCGCCCCTGTGCCCATTGCTTCATACATATATGAGCTCTCCTTCTTCTGTATTAACAACGGCAGAAGTGGACACTTAAGATGTACACACACGCACATATAGATATAGGAGAATTTTGGGATACTTTTTTTTTTCATAATGACAGTGGTAGATAATTTCTATGCAGATTTAGTGGTTACTTTAGTTTTTTTTATGATGGTGGAGATCGGTAATTTAGATGAAGAAGAGGGTTACTTTATATTATTTCCATAATGGTATATGTTGGTAATTTAGTTCATGATTAGGGGTTATCTTAGATTATATTTTATAGAAAGAGGTGAGTAATTAATATATAAATTTAGAGGGTTACTTTATACTACTTTAGACTATTTTTATAATGGTACAAATCAAAAAAATTAAGAACGAAAAATAGATCTGATGGCTATTATATCAACGATCATTAGAGTCTACCGAATGGATAGCTGGATATTTCTGATTTTTGTGACAATTTATGATTTAACATTTTCTAGCATGTCTCATGTGGATTAACATGAAGGTTCCAATGCATCCTCAAATTAGTAATAATAATAAGAATATTGTCATGGTCTACTATTTGAAGTTTTGAACGATAATTTCCATCAAGTTATGACATTTTAAATAATCATATTTAAACATATTATTAGTACTTTTCACTGTGAATCTAATTACACCTATTTATATTTTAAATCTTTGTAAACAATTTTATATTGATAATCAAAGTTAAAAGTTTGACAATTATAGAAATCTTAAAATGCCGTAGGGAGTGAACAAAAAAACGCCGAAGGGAGTAGAATAGCTCCACAATCTAATACCTCAACAGTAAAATTAACGGCCATTTTTGTTACAATAAATACCACATCATTACAGCAAACGAGATACACAAATTAGCTCTCCATCATAGTACACGACATCTCCTTGGCCGACCTAGTTCCCATTCTCCCTGGACCAACACGAATGGAGAGAGTGGCCAGCGGCAGCCTGCCAAGGGCACGTGGAAGGGAGCGTCAAGGGACGTCGTCGAGCGTCGTGGCCCGGCCCTTGCTAATCCACGAAGAGAAACTAAATAAATAAATACATTGCGGACGACACAAACCCCACTGGTTTTGCTCTCCCGGCCCTTCGCTCTCCCGTGTCCCGTCACCCCGGGTGCGTCCTCTGCCGCTGGCTCTGCCCCTGCCGTCCCGTCCATCCCACCGCCGACCACCGTCAGAGGACGACACATCCATCCTCCCTTCACCGTCGCGGTTTAAACCCTTCCACGGCGGCACGGCCTCACCTCCCTCAGCTCTCCTCTGCCCCCACCCCTCGGTGAGTTCAGCTCTCCGCCTATAAATAGCCCCGCCTCCCCGTCTCCCTCCCAGTTCAAACGCACGCCGCCCACCGAGGCCCCACCCCACCACGAGGCCCTGCCGCCACTACCCCGGCTCGGGATTCGAGCCGCTCACGGCGCCGCCTGCAGCCTGCTGTGTTGGTAATAAACGATGGGGAGGGGGCTGGGGTCGAAGCGGAGGGTGTCGGAGGGCGACACGGAGCCGGAGGAGGAGGAGGGAGTCCTCGGAGGAGTACGAGGTGGATGTGGTGCGCGACCACATCGCCTCCTCACGCGGCAGCCGCCTCGCGCTCTTCGGCTCCGACCTCCGCCTCGACCGCTTCCGCCCGCGCCGCCGCCGCAGGCGCCGCCCGCTCGCCGGCGAAGGCGCCGCCGAGGGATTCTTCCACGACCTCGTCATCCACCCCGACAACAAGTACGTAGCAATCGACGCTCTCCTCTCCCCGCAATCTCGCTGATTTGCTCCGCAAGCTTCCGCTTCGCTTCCGCTTCCGCGCGCCGGCCGTTGCTTGTTCTGGAAGCTGCATGGCGGCGCGCTTGATCGGTCGGCTGCCTCCGTCCGATCGGATGGCTATGGCTCCAGCGAATCGCGATAATTGAGCAACTAGAACCAGATAAATCCTATTTTTTTTAAAAAAAACTTTAACCGCATTTATTTATCTTTTCTGTTGGATATTACCAACCACGAGTGACTCCCCGGCGGGGGAATTCCCCAGGATTTTCCTTTTCATTTGATCGATTGTTGACGCTTGGATTACTACGAGATGTGGAGCCGTGGAGGTGATGGTGCACAGAGTGTACTCAGCATCACAGCCGCAATTTTCTCGCGAGTTGATGATGATTAGCCCGCCAGCTACGCAAGCTACTAGCTCAGACAGCCACGCGATCACGGGGTAGGCTTTGACGGCCACACAAACACGGGCCTAATCTAATTGGCTCACACTGGTAGCTGTTTTTGCACGAATTTTTCTCCTATTTTTTCCCTCCTTTTTCGTTCTGGGAAGCAGAGTTTGGTGCCTGGGTCACTTTTATAGTGAGCTGAATAAAGGCATGTACTGATTTACAACAATTTAGACAGGTTATGTCTATTTGACATACACAAACAGCTATATCGTCTATTTGCTATCCGAGTGACATTTAATATGTCCTCTAGATTGTTTTGCCTACAAACACGGGCCAGAGTAGTAGACGAGATAGTGGACAGTAACATATTTTTCTCATTTAATGATGGACATATCAGCTCATTTTGCTTACGTGGACTCATACCAATGACTATTGTCTAGCTATTGTACGTGTCCTAAACCTGGTATATCATGCTGGAGATTCCACATAGCTCAGAAAATGCTTGCTAGATTCCTCATGTTAGAATTAGTTAATGCTATCATGACAACTTGAGCGTTATAAAGTTGCCCGCGGCCGCTTGATTTCGCTAGCAGAATGAGCACACGGAACAAAAGTATGTGCTAGAAAGAGAAAAAAAAAGTATGAAAAAAGAACAACAAAAGTGAATATAATTAATATATGAAAAATGGCCTGAAACAAATCACTTCAATTTGAAAACAGAAAATCGATATCTAAAATTTTCAGAGGTTGCTTTTGCTGCCTGTCATCTTTCTGCATCAAACTCTGTTAAATAAGCGCAGGCATTTCTTCAGAAGTTCTTTCTGTCGTTAGGCCGCAGCATCAAAACTCTGTAAAACTTCCCAACCTGACATTCATTTTTTATTTGTCATGGCGTAAACGAGCTGAACACTGGATGCTTAATTTCTGAAGACGATGAACATGAGCGTAATATCGGAGGGAGCTATCAACATCGATCTTCCATGTGTGCTTAGTTGTTCGCTGGCAAAAATCAACCAATACACAATATATAACGCTCAACCTGCATGCGCGCTTATCGCAATAGGACAACTAAAGCTATAGCTTATACGAGCGCCCTTTCCCGTTGAAGACCAACCAGGTGTACGGCAGCTGAAGAAGTTCAGCACTTCGAGTTTGATTTGGTTACTTGGCTGATTTTGATGGGTGGGTTTGAACCAGGCTAAAGAATTCATCAGGATGACCCTGAGCAGTTTTGGACTGTTACGGGGGAGCTACTATTAAATCTTGGGGGATCCCTGTCTTGAGCAATTTTTAAGGGGATGCGTACGTTGCCAATCTGTAAGGTCGTGGAGTGATCTCCTTGACAGCTATACTGTTGTGTCGATGTGGACTGTCGCAATTTCAATCAGTGGTGATCGTGCATGATCAAATCAGGTTAGCGATAGTATGCATATTTTGCAGTTTGACTAGCTCCCACGATGACTTGTTATGATGGACTGATGGGCCAATGGTTTGTGGATTTTGGTTATTTAATTACTTACTCCCTCCATATTGAAATAGAAGTCGTTTTTGGACAACGACACGGTCTCCAAAATGTAACTTTGACTTATTATTTTTTCAAAAATATTTATTAAAATATAACATATTTATACTTTTATAAAAATACTTTTCAAGGCAAACCTATTCATATGGTTTTCACATTCCAAACTCAACGAATTAAAATTTATTCGTGATTTATGTTCCCAATGTTTGACTAAAATCTTGTCCAAAACGACTTCTACTTCAATACGGAGGGAGTATTGCAGATTTTTTTTATTCAGCAAGCTACTTAAATAGATCCTTACGTATGGCAACAG
This sequence comes from Alloteropsis semialata, assembly GCA_004135705.1. Taxonomy (NCBI): domain Eukaryota; kingdom Viridiplantae; phylum Streptophyta; class Magnoliopsida; order Poales; family Poaceae; genus Alloteropsis; species Alloteropsis semialata. The sequence continues at coordinate 52,882,327 of CM014273.1, forward strand.
CCGTACTGCAGGTTAAATGGCTTTGATAAACCTCATTAGCATCAGCATGTAAATTTTCTGCTGAATTACTAGCTGTTAGGCGTGAGATTAAAATAATTTGCATGGTAAACTTTTCGATCTTTGTTTCGCCCTTTCCTGGTGATTGTGACAGGAGATGAGGTGCTCTGCAGCATTTAAATTTATATAATTTCAAGTAGTCCTTTTCGAGCTGGTTTATTGCCAGCAGGATCATTAGATGGGTGCACAACAAGAGGATGCCACTCACGGCCACATCGATCCCCTCAGACATGTGCATGTGCTCATGCGAATGGGTTGTGCGTATGAACTCACCTGGAGCCATGCAATTTGGTCTACCTACTTCTTCTGACCTAACAAGCAAGCGTCGTGTGTGGTTCTAGATGCTGTCTCTCAACTCATACCTTACTAAGCAACAAAAACATATGGCTGCAGTGAACTGAAGTTGAACACTTTTTTGTTTGAATAAATAATTATTTTTATCAACTTCTGGTGCCTGCTTTACCTAAATCTCTCACTTCTTGAAGCACTAGTAATTAGTGTTTAAATGCAAATATGTCTATAAGCTAGGCTAATAATTTCCTCAACTGTGAATCACTTTTGGATGGCCTTTCTGCAGGTGGTATCGGTTATGGACCAAATTCATACTGGTTTGGGCAGTGTACAGCTCATTCTTCACGCCCCTGGAATTTGGTTTCTTCAGAGGGCTCCCAAGAAAACTATTCTTCCTGGACATAGCTGGACAGATTGCATTCCTGATAGACATTATTGTGAAATTTTTTGTGGCATACCGTGACCCAGACACATATCGAATGATCTATGATCCCACTGCTATTGCCCTCCGATATTGCAAATCAAGCTTCATCTTTGATCTTCTTGGTTGCTTCCCATGGGATGCCATCTACAAGGTAAGTCTTCTGCTGAAGAAAACTTTGAGCTCCTTGATTGTGGACTAGTGTTTATGCTGCAATCAACTTTTCGCTTTTCTGTTTATGATTAATTCTCTCATGATGAATTCTGTATCAGGCTTGTGGAAGTAAAGAGGAAGTAAGATACCTGTTGTGGATTCGCTTGACACGGGCAATGAAGGTTACAGAGTTCTTCTGGCATTTGGAGAAGGACATACGTGTCAACTACCTTTTCACAAGGATAGTAAAGCTCATAGTTGTGGAACTCTACTGTACACACACAGCAGCCTGTATATTCTATTACCTGGCTACGACACTTCCTGAATCAATGGAAGGATATACATGGATAGGGAGTTTGCAGTTAGGGGACTACAGCTATACACATTTCAGGGAGATCGATCTTGCCAAGCGCTATATAACATCATTATACTTCGCCATTGTCACCATGGCAACTGTTGGTAAGTTTTGGTCTCCTAATTTTCCAACACATTACTTTCACTGCTCCATTTCATTTGTTCTGAAAATCTTAGCAAATTTGTGTATTTGAAATGGCTGAAATGTTCCTTTTTTCCTCTGCAGGTTACGGTGACATTCATGCTGTCAATATCAGGGAAATGATATTCATCATGATCTATGTTTCCTTTGATATGATTCTCGGAGCTTACCTGATCGGTAACATGACTGCGCTTATCGTGAAAGGCTCAAGAACTGAGCGGTTTAGGGACAAGATGAAAGAAGTGATCAGATATATGAACAGAAATAAACTTGGAAAGGAAATAAGAGAACAGATCAAAGGACACTTGAGATTGCAGTATGAGAGCAGCTACACTGAAGCTTCGGTCCTTCAGGATATCCCGATTTCTATTCGTGCAAAGGTGATGCGCCACAGTTTTTTATGCTTCCATCCTTCCAGTAGTTCTGAAACTGTTTTCTTGCAACTGTCAGCTTAAAATACTAGTAACTAGTGCTTCAGTTATACTTTCTGCTACACAGCACATCAACTGTGCAAGTGCAACAAGACTTGCAACTGATGATCAATGTATTGCGTTTGCAGATTTCTCAAACACTATATAAGCCATATGTCGAAAGCGTCCCACTCTTCAAGGGATGTTCAGCAGAGTTCATTCAACAGATTGTAAGCACCACTGTTTCATCCCAATCATGCATGTTGATCCAATGTGCACTCTGTTTTAATTTGATATTGTTCCAAGATTTATGTAACATGTTCTTGTGCTTTATAGGTGATCAGGTTGCAAGAGGAGTTCTTCTTACCAGGAGAAGTCATTTTGGAGCAAGGAAGCGCGGTTGATCAGTTATACTTTGTTTGCCACGGTGCATTGGTGAGTTCAAGCCCATATAACAACCGTCAGAGCTTTAATGAAGTTCCCAGAACCATCTTATGCTGAGTGAGAGCTGAGTTGATACCTGTGTTTGATACATGTTCTTGCTCTCTGCAGGAAGGTGTTGGCATTGGCGAAGACGGCCAAGAAGAGACTCTGCTAATGCTGGAGCCTGAGAGCTCCTTCGGCGAGATCTCCATCCTCTGCAACATCCCGCAGCCCTACACAGTCCGCGTCTGCGAGCTCTGCCGGCTCCTGCGTCTTGACAAGCAGTCCTTCACCAACATCCTGGAGATCTACTTCGTCGACGGGAGGAGGATCCTGAGCAACCTCTCCGAGGTACTTACGCAACTGAAATGTCTCGTATTCCCATCGAATTCTTCAGCTCATGTGGCATGCCCACTGGATGATGCCTCCTGACGTGTCGATCTGTTCCTGGCCGGGTGCAGAGCGAGTATGGAGGACGGATCAAGCAGTTGGAATCAGACATCACGTTCCACATCGGGAAGCAGGAGGCGGAGCTCACCCTGCGGGTCAACAACGCCGCCTTTTACGGTGACCTTCACCAGCTGAAAAACCTGATCCGGGCGGGGGCCGATCCCAAGAACACCGACTACGATGGGCGTTCTCCTCTGGTACCAGCGAAATGCCTCTGACATCGGCAGTTTACTCTCGAATGAGATCAGCTCAAGATTTTGATGTGATCTGCGTGTCTTCCTCGCAGCATCTTGCGGCTTCCAGAGGCTACGACGACGTCGTGCAATTTCTCATCAATGAAGGCGTCGATATCAACCTTACCGGTAGGCCGCCACACGCTTCTTGATCCAAGTGCCATTGCCATCCCTGTTACCTTGCCATCTCCAGTATCCTGCTCCCTGCCTGATCATGTCAACATTGTTTTTTGCCAGATCAATTTGGTAACACGCCGTTGATGGAGGCTGTGAAGCAGGGGCACGAACGGGTGGCGGCCCTGCTGTTCGCCAAGGGTGGCAAGCTGAGCCTCAAGAACGCCGGCAGCCACATGTGCACGGCTGTCGCCAAGGGGGACTCGGACTTCATCCGGCGGGCCCTGGCCTACGGCGCCGACCCCAACTGCAGAGACTACGACCAGCGCAGCCCGCTCCACATCGCCTCCGCCGAGGGCCTCTACCTCATCGCCAAGATGCTCGTCGAGGCTGGCGCTAGCGTGTTCGCCACGGACAGGTACACACGTCCGATCCAAGCTTTGATCTAATAACTCCAATGCCGAGCTTATAGCAACTTAGAACGCGAGCTTGACGTTTTGACAATGTGGTGTGCATGCAGATGGGGCACAACTCCGCTCGACGAGGCGCGCAAGTGCGGCGGCCGAACGCTGGCGGCGCTGCTGGAGCAGGCGCGGGTGGACGAGCTGGCCAAGTTTCCGGAGCGCGGCGAGGAGGTCAGGGACAAGATGCACCCGCGGCGGTGCTCGGTGTTCCCGTACCACCCGTGGCGGGAGGGCACGGGCGCGGAGGGGCGGAAGGAGGGGGTGGCTCTGTGGATCCCGCACACCATCGAGGGCCTGCTCGCTTCGGCGCAGGAGAAGCTCGGCGTGCCGGGCGCGGGTAAGCGGCTGCGGCTGCTCTGCGAGGACGGGGCGAGGCTGCTCGACGTCGACATGGTCAGTGACGGCCAGAAGCTCTACCTGGTCGGAGGCGACGACGACGATCAGCAAGATGGAGAGTAGTAGAAATGTAGAAAATCGCCGGCCGTCCGCTGCATCCCCTGCCTTTTGCATGCCTTTTTTTCACCTCTGCATGCGACCCGATTGTGTCGCCGCTGTTCATATGTACGCGCAGTAAAGAGAAAAGAAGAATCGAGCATGTACAGATTGGGCTTGATTCTGATTGGCGCCAGTGTATGCAAAATAGATGTCCAAATGAAAAAAAGGAAATATGAATGAAGATGATTCTGAAAACAAATTCTGTGACCATTCCTCGTTGTCGATTTTTTAATTTTTTTTTACGATTTTACAAAAACAACGCATGAGCGACAGATTTTGCAAATCTGTCACCCAACCGCCGTTTCATACGGCCGCAAACCCATCTAACCGTCGAATGAAATGGCGGTTAGATGAATCGCCCCACAAACCGGCGGTTCAATAAACCGCCAAATGACTAGGCGGTTTCTCCTTCCTAAGGAAAAACCGTCGGTGTTGTGGCGGTTCTTAAAACCACCGATTGAAACGGCGGTTAATTAAACCGCCGTTTCATATGGTGGATACATTTTTTAAATTTTAAGCTCAAATAATGGTTAAAAAAATTGTTAAATATGTTATATGTTATTAAATTTTTTTATAATAATAATCATGGTTGCGATTAGTAGCCCGGCGCAGGCTATTTCAGTAGCCCGGTGCAGGCTATTTCAGTAGGCCGGTGCAGGCTATTTCAGAAACCCGGTGCAGACTATTTGAGTAGGCCGGTGTAGTACAAAGCTCCCACGCTCCCAAGCTCCCAAGGGGCGTTTGTCTATAAAATCCAAAGCTCCCACGCTCAGATGTGCACGAGAAACAACAATGGCTGACCAGAGTGGGAGTGGGTCTAGATATAGGAGGCATGATGGGTTCATGCATCTGCGCCGGGAGATGGAAGCCATGGAGGGAGCTCCTCGCAATGATCCAGAGAGATCTATCCTTGCTGCCAACCAGAGGCCAAAGGATGAGATACCATCCGAGTGCTATTGTGGCATGAACAGCGGGATGGCTATCTCATTTGAAGAAGGCACATACGGGAGGAGATACTAGTGTTGCTAAAGGATCCATGAGATAACAAACAGTTCGCAGGTAATGGCCTCAAAGAAGATGAAATGTAGATTGTTTGTAGTACTAATATTGTTATCATTTTTTTTACGACTTGACACAGGGAGGCAAAAGGACTGCTACACCGGACACCAGGGCATGTCACTTCACCGAATAGATCGACGACTCCATCAGCTGGAAGGACCAGATGCGCTGGGACGAGATGAAGATGAGAGCCGAGGAAGGACGACAGGCGGCACAAAGGACTGAAGCTAACAGACTTGCATATGAGCAATTCAGGAAGGATATTGAAGAAAGTAGGAAGGAATGTCGTGAGAAGAGGGATTCATGAGATCCCTGAAGTTGTCTGTCAGGCTATCTAAATTCTCTAAGGCATGTTAGGTTTAGGATGACTCATGTTAATTGTGTCGCAACACATGCCAATGCAAAATGTAATAGATTCTCTAGGTCAAAGGTTAATGGTGCTACCAAGTTGCATTATTGTACTGTAGGCAATATTGCTATATGCATCATGACCTTTTCTGTCATGCAATTTAAATTCAATGAAAACCAAGGCAATTAAATGAAGTGATGTGTTGTCTTTTCTGTGCATTCGTTCTCATTCGAAGAAAAATGAAGATTCCAACACAATATTATGAGCTTAAAAATGAGAATATTAAATGGCAAGCAGCATTTAACTTCACGAAGAGTAGCACTAGGATACATAGCTTGACCTTACAATGGCATGTACGGCACACCTTTCTAACCTAAACATGTGCCGTTGCTAATTCTAACATGCCTTAGAAAAATTAAATTGACGCTTCGATGATGCGTCCAGTTCTACTGCTCGAAAGAGAAGAGAGATCCACCCAAGTGCTGCGAGAGAAAGTAGTACTTAGGGCGAGGCTCGGTCGGTGGCGCTGGTGGTGGTGGTTGGCTACTGTTTAGGTGGCACAAGCAGCGACAGTTAAGGTCATAACAAACTGGTGTCGCAAAGTTTGGTGCACTGCCCTCCTCAGAATCATCAGGAACGTTATCTTGAAGGAGTGTAGTATTGCTATAGCTCATCGATGACGAGATGGAGGTATGCGATGTACTCTTCATATGGTTGAATTGGTGGGGGATCCACCCACCTTGTGAATCCGTAGCCATCGGGAGCCAACGAACTCTGAAAGTTGAGGATAAACGATTAGGATGGGGAATGTGGATGGAAACATACAAATCCACGGTTATGACTTACATATCCCCTAGGGCATCGCCAGAATCACCGTCCGTCCTCCGAAGCTGAATGCTGAGCCTGCACAACACAGTAGTCATCGTGCATACATCTTGGCCAGTGCACTGACTTTCTACGCTCATAAGGTCAGAGGCTGTGCTGCGGGCCGAAATCGCTCTTAGATTCGATTGGAAAATGTTCTGCAAACTCTAGAGAAGTTCAGTATAGATGGTTGGCCCTAAGTCGTCGTCGGTTGCCATTTTGATTTTTGTGATGTGGGTTCAAGTGGACGAATGAGCGCGATATTAATAGGCCACCAAGTACCCCAGCCAGTGGGCCAATGAATCCATGTGGTGTGTTTGTTGCAGTCACTCAGGAAGGAGATGGTGTGGGCCATTCAATCCGTGAGGTGTGTTATTGCAGTCACTCACAAATAAGATGGTGTGGGTCATTGAATCCGTGAGATGTGTTTGTTGCAGTCAGTCAGAAAAAAAAACAGAATCAAAATCCTTAAAGATCACTCCGATCTGCTCTCTCCCACACTCCCCGCTCAGAAATGGACACATGGCGTTCAACAGTGAATTTTGGATATTTTGCAACAAAGTCCTCCAGCTTTTTTAGAATAAACCCGCAGTCCAGCGCGTCCAACACCTACAATAAACACGCTCAACAAATTTCATGTAGACCCTTGATGTAAACTTTATTTCAACTCAAAGAAGAGAAAATTCAAGAATTGTGTCTACTTTGCAAACAACCCCCGCAAGGCACTTTCGAAAAGCCCCCCGACGAACTCAATCCCCCTCCCTGCTTGTCGCCGCCTCCGCCTTCCCTCTCTCTCCACTCCTCCCCGCCGCCTCCGCCCTCGCTCTCTCTCCTTCCCTCATCCCCGCCGCCGCACTCCTTGCTCTTCTCCGCCGCCCAACCCTCCCTTTGTCCGTCGTCCCTGGCCCCTTCCCGCCCCTACCCTGGTCGAACTGTGCCGCTATGGTCGGAGCCGCCCGCGCTGAGTCCTTGACGCGCCGGAACCGGGCTGGCCGGACCGCGCCTCTGTTAGCCGAGGTTGTCAGCGTAAAAAGGGGATGGAGCAACAGCCACATGGGCTGGCCTCGACGCACGGCGACCAGCGGGGCCAGGGCGTCTACGGTCGCCAGATCTGGTGCGACGCTAGGGGCCGGCCGCGCGGGGCCGCTGGAGCCCGAGATGGCGTGGGTGCGGAGGCGACGGCGGCTACGGGGATCTGGAGAAGCTGCAGTTGGTGGACGAGAAGGGTAGGCCGGTCGACGAGCCGCTCTCGACAACCGCGTCGCCGCCGCGCAGTACATCCTCGAGGTTGCCCTCACAATCACCTCCTCCACCCTCCTCTCTGCTCTCCGCCTCTCCGTCGCCGCCCCTCCCTATTCACTAATGGAGGCACGGCGGTGCGAGCGCGGGATCGGAGGCCACAGCGCACCCCCGCGGGCCGTTCCCGCAGTGAGGTCCCAGGTGGGGGCCCGATCAGACGCCGGCGAGCTCGAGGCCCGCCTAGGCATGGTCGGGAAGCCTCCCGGCGTCGGAGCGCCCCACCCTGCAAGCTGCTAGGTGAGCTCGACTCTTCTTCCCCTCCGGGCCGCGCTGTGATTTTTGTTCTTCTTTGCCGTTTTTTTTTCTTTTTTTTTACCATGAGAGTTTCGTGGCGCGGTGGCATTGCAGACAGCGGCGACCTCGGCAACCAATGAGCTGGGCGGTGAGTAGGGGACGCAACAGACGCCGGCGAGCTCCACCAGCAAGAGGCTACCATGAGCAAGCGGTCCAGCTCCCTCTCCCGTGCTGGTGCATGTGCAGGTGGTGGTCAGTGGCGTCAGTCGTGGAGTCGGCCATCATACCGCAGCCATCGTCTACTTTTTGCATAGAGACACAAGAAGCAAATACTCCTCCACTTCCATCCTTGTTCTGCTTCGATTGAAGTTAGTTTTGTTCTAGATGTTGATTTGGTGCTGCTTGGACTTCCATGTGGAGGCGTCCATCTACGATATGCCTTCAGTGAATGCGAGTATGAATGTGTATATTCCTTCAGGAAGTTAATAGGTATCCCTACATTGCTCAGTGACATAGGCATTCTTCATCTTTTGCTCCAATGACCATTGGTGGAAAAATATTTTGTTCTTGCTTTGGCACACTATTCTGATAAGCCAAATCCAATGAGATTGGAGAGAACTTTTATACTTTGACTTTCTGAGACACGGGAGAGACTATAGCAAAAGTGTCAAATGCTACAGCAGCCACATTCATATTTGGGCTGCACATACAGATACTCTTGCAACCCAATTACATTTGTCCATTAGTTAAACTCTGGATTTGAAGTTTTAATCTTTAGGGCTATGCATTATTGATGGTGACAGCTCGAGGGCTTCTGCAAGTTCAAGGTTAGTGAAAGGAGCTTAACATGGAACATGCATTTCAGAATATATAAATTTGAGACTGATGTTATTATTATAACATTGGTTCAATACTGAGTGTTTATTTTGGAATATATAAATCTGTAGCTTATTGGTGCATAAAAGGGAGATAAAATGTAGGATAATCTTGATTCTTAAAAATGCATAGTTCACATGTTGCCTGATGTTTGGAAGAGGTAAAAATAATGACGCTTTACTGAAAGACAAACTTATGTTTTTTCAGAGAGGGACAGACTCAGCTATACACAAAGATTGTTCAGAGAGTAATCCTCTCTAATAATTTTCATTTTGTTGGGGATCATGGAAAACTCTAGCTCGATCTTATATAAGAAAGACAATAATTGATTCTATCTGCATTAGAAAACATCAATGGCACGTGTAGTAGGCAAGTGGTTTAGCTCTGGAACTGAATGTCACTTTTGCATTTTTTGGGAAAAAAGGGGAGTTGTATAAATTTGTTCATCAAATCTGCTGTCTGTCAACTTTGCTCTGATAATATTTCCTTTCCTGTGACTATTTGTTTTCTTCTTTTGTTGTTGTTAGCTAAGTTAAGGTTTCTATTGCTGACATGTGAAAGGTACCTATTTGTAGACAACCGTTGGCATGTGCTACTGCAAGATCAGGCTGCAGATGCTAGCTTGTTTACTCAAGCCAGCAAGCTGAGGAAGGACTGAACATACTGTTGCTACTTAATTTCATATTTCTGGCACTTTTGGTGGAAATGCTATATTTATTCCAACTGCTTGTTTGCATAAAGTTTTGGGTTCTCTTTACAGTATAGAGGGTTGATCCTAGACTACTACTTTGTATCGCAAGTTGGCTACCACACAATGCCCTGATTTATCATAACCATTCTCATTTTGATTGAGCCCCTTAATAAATGTTCCTGCATAGCTTATTTTGGTTCCTAGCGATGCATCGATATTTTGTCATAAGGTTCTCTTTGCAACATCCATTTTACTAGGCTTTGCTTTTGTTGTGCAGGCACTGAGCCACAACATCAAATATGGCTGCATGACTGGTGAGAGAGTAACCATGTAACTTATAGGAACCGTGAGGTCATCTTGTATGTACATAATTCTATTCTAATTTATAAATCTGTGACTTGGTATCTTTGAAATCTTCTGCTGCTAAGTGAGATCTTTGTGTTTCTTGTGGACATTAGTTCTTTGGTGCCCGGTACATATTTCATCTAGGTTGAAATTGGTGCCATCTTTATGGCTGATGATATACGTGTTGAACCAAGTTTTCTTCTCTCTGGTTGCCCATCTGTGTACAGTCTGTTATATGTGCTGAACCAAGTTTCTTGATTCAACACATTCAGTCTCCAATCATTTGGTTCTCAAATAAAAAATATATTGGTAGGGCGCGCATCGCGCGCCTGATGTTCTAGTATATGAAATCAGCCCCCAAATTATCTCATTCAGGTATAAATAGGTCTATAGATGTGAGCATCCATACCACACTCCATTCGCCTCTCACACATCCTCTGATCACCATGTCCTGGATGAATGGTCCCCTAGATCCACCTCCTCCACACCCTAACCTAGACGTAACAACTATAAATTTCTATGGAAGACATAATGCCCTGCCGTGTGACTTTTGGCCACAATGCAGCCATGGTCTAGATGTTGTAGTTCAAGTTTATGAGCACTTTGGTGATGCTGGACGACGTTTCTTCCGCTGTCCCCTTTACAAGGTTTGGATCCAACTTGCAGTTCGCATTTCTTCATATCCAATTATCCCTAATGAATAGTTTCACACTTATTCAGACCTAAGATTGCGGATTCACCTATTGGATAGATGGTCCAATGGATCCACACGTGCAAGAATACATCCGCCACCTCCACGTTCTGAATCAACAGCTCCAAGAGGACAATATACAGAAGCATCACTAGGTTAACCAACTCATTCAAGAGACTGTGTAGAAAGACGAGCAGATAACTCAGATGCAAGAACGTATCAATCAACTTGAGGAATAATTGCGTGAAGAGCAAAGAAGGAACTTGACGAGGCGTTTCATGCCTCCTACCGTTTCTGGTCGCCGCAACTACTATGGCTAAATGTTGTGCAATGAACGATTTATGTCTCTATCTAGAATCATGTAACGTGGTGCTTTGTCTAGATCAATAAATATAACTTTGGTTCATGACATGCATCACATGCAAATGGATAAGCAAATGTTCAGCAATACATAGTCCGCTAGTACATCACATGGAATTGAAAATGAAAATGGAAATGTTCAACACAGTCTCAAAGTATAACACATGCAAATACATGACATAGTCCAGTACAACAACACATTATAAAGTAGTTAAGTACTCAGCATCACCGTAATCATCATCATTCACATTTCTTGTGTGCATTGCCGCTGGAGGTCCCTGCACCATCACTAGGCAAGTCAGCTACAACTGCCTTCATTGCCTCCATCTGAGCCTCGACAGCTCTCTCCTGTATTTCTTCCATTTTTCTATGCTTCTTGTCCTCTTCAACCTGCTGAAAATAGTGCTCGATATTTTACATTAGCCTCATTGTATTTGCGAGCTCTCCCCTCCCTCACTCTCTCCTTCAATGCCTGCCACTCCTCTTCCTTCTTCCTCCTCTTTTCTCTCTTCTGCTCCTTAGTCAGAGGACCTATCCCAAATTCCAAGAACTTCTCTCTGTTCTGTCTCCAATATGCCAAGATCTTCTCATAGTTGGCGCATCCCACTACAAATTCTAGCTCCACTCCTGTTTCACGAACCATTTCTTAGTAAATAGGACCATGGATGTCCTCATCTTCTGGTAAGGGCACACCGTACTCCGTCCTAATCTTGTTTCTAATATCTTCAGTCTTCAACCTCTTTCAAGGTTCAGATGTGCGACCCAACTTTAACATTAATTCATGTCGACCAAGAAAGTCCTCCCAGTCACAAGTCCTTCACTCCTGAAAAACCAAATTACACAATTAGATTGTACAAAAAATATTTTCAAAACCACAGAAAATAACGAGGCCACATGATTCTCACCCAATAGTCTCCATACGTGTTGCCACAAAACTTTCCAAAACCAAGCTCCGATGGAACAACACCTTCTGTGGCTAATATCCCGCACTTGCACCGTGAGGGTGGATAGCTATCGCACGGCCACGGCTTCTTCCCGGACTCGAACTCCCTCACTTCAGTTTCGGTTGGCCACTGGGATCTCGGTCCATGTATGTATTCATTGAAGTCACACCTAGGCCACCCCCCTGAAATCCACAACAAACATTAAAAACCTTTAGCAATGCACAAATATAGGAATCAAATGATAAGAAACAAGAAGAAATCATCTTACAAGGGTCTTTAGCGAGCAGCGGAAGAAAGGTGTAAACTTAATCGGAACCCCAGTGTTAGGCCTTTGAAGATACGCACGCACTCCACAGTCATATAATGGGGGGTTCTGGACTCGCTCGATAGCAGCAAGTTGCTTCTCCTCCTTGGTCATTGGTGGTGGATTCGGTGGAGGAGGGACCCAACGCCTAAACTCCTCATATGGCTTCAACTCATGCTTTCTATAAGGGAAAAGACGAATCCTAGGATCAAACTTGTCAGGACCATCTATCCACTAGAAAAAATAGCAGGTAGCTGCATCACCAAGATCTTCCCTTATCCAACAATAATAGAAGGCTCTAACAGCAGTGCTAGGACACCTGGACTGCTTAACATAAGCAGGGACACCACATAAACAATAGGGGACAGGGAGGGCCGGAGGCACAGGAGCGTCTTCATCTCACTCATTGGGAAATTTTCCATATCCCCGTTTCTCCGCATAATAACGTGGGTTGTTTATGAGAACTTCTCCTAAAACAAAAATATTGCAAAGCATTGATCGTATAAACATTTCATGTCATTGATGTACTACTGAACCAAATACTAAACTTAATCATCAAATCACCTTCATGGACCTATATGTGCATTTAATATCACTAAAATAGTGAGTGTGCATTAACTAGAATAACTAACTCTAATATCACTTAAACTAATAACACCACATCTAATATCACTACATCTAATATCACTAAATCTAATTTCGGTAACTAATTCACCACATCTAATATCACTACATCTAATACCACTAAATCTAATATCAATATGAAGCTACAACTACGAGTGCAGATTTTACCTGAAACCGACGCGCAGAACCGGCAGGGCTTCGTCGCTGAATCTCCCTCTCCCTCACTCCCTCACTCTAACCCTAGTTTTTCTTTTTTCTAATTTACAATGAGATTTTCAACTGAATTTTAGGATTTTATAGGGCCAGGGACCTAACCGCCGAATCATTCGGTGGTAGGTGCTGCCGCCGTGCGCCGGGCCCCTACCGCCGAATGAAACGGCGGTTAGGTGGGTCGGGCCCAGGTGCCGAACCCTACCGCGTATCAACCGGCGGTTAGGTTGCCCTTCACCGGCGAAAATAAGTTTAAAAATTCAACCGCTATTTCAGATGGCGGTTGATGGACTTGCCGCCGTTTTGGGTGACAGATTTGCAAAATCTGTCGCCCATGCGTTGTTTTTGTAAAATCATAAAAAAAAATTAAAAAAAATCCTCGTTGTCCATGATAAGTTTTATTCCGACGACCAACTGGCCCACGAGCCCAACCATTCCACGATCCGACATTTCGTTCAGAGTTCAGACGCGCGGGCTTGGATGAGGCCCAGCCCATCCTGCAAACGCAGAATACCCACCGCCGCGCTCGCCATTGTCCATGATAAGTTTTATTCCGACGGCCCACCAGCCCAACCATTCCGATCCGACATTTCGATCAGACTTCAGACGCGCGGGCTTGGATGAGGCCCAGCCCATCCTGCAAACGAAGAATACCCACCGCCGCGCTCGCCGGTGTCCTTTCCGTCGCCGACCATGCTCGCGGACAAATCCACCGCCGCCTCCCTCCGCCGCCACCGTGCGCCATGTCGTCAACCCGGAGGCTCGTTGCGCCGGCCTTCAACAAGATTCGATCCCTCCGCCTCCTCTCCTCGTCCTCGTCCGAATCCCCATCCGACCCTTCCGCACGGGACCGGGACGCCGTCGCCCGCCTCGCCAACCTTCTCATCCGCGAGCGTACCCCCTCCTCCGCCACGCTCTCCCTCCTACGCGCGAAGCCCGGCCATCGCTGCGTCCGGGAAGCCCCACACCCCTCTCCCCCACGCCTCCCTCGCTGTCCTCCACTCCCTCGCGGCCTGCCACCGTATCCCTCCTTCCTCCGCGCTGCTCCTCTCCCAGCTCCTGGCGCGTTTCTCCTGCGCAGCCGACTCCGCGAGCTTCCTCCGCGACTCCCTCGCCGCGGGCGCGCCGGCGCCGGACGTCTACGCCTTCAGTGCCCTCCTCCCCGCGCTCGGCCGCGCCGGCAACTTGCGCGGCATGACCGAGGTGTTCACCTACATGCAGGACGCTTCGGTCCGGCCCGACGTCGTCATTTACGGGATACTTATCAACGCTCTCTGCAAGGCAGGCCGCATTGGGAACGCGCTGAAGGTGATCGACAGAATGTCCAGCCCAGGCTCGGACGTCCGCCCTAGTATTGTCATTTTGAACACTCTGTGGATGGGCTGTGCAAGACTGGGAGGCTCCAGGAGGCCATTGTGTTCGTGAATGAGCAGATGAGGCGCGTGCATGGGTGTGCGCCAAACAATGTTACCTATAACTGCTTGGCTGGTGCATTTTGTCGGGTGGGTGATGTTAGCATGGCTTGCAAAGTGCTGGAGAGGATGGAGAAAGAGGGTGTGGCACCAGACGTTTGCACAATGAACATAATTGTTGGTGGCTTATGCCAAATTGGGAGGGCGGGAGCTGCTCTGGAGTTCTTCCATGAGAAGAGGACAGCTTGGCCAAACACTAGCGGCGATGCTGTGACCTATGTCACTTTGGTTATTGGTTTCCTACACTGCAATAATGTGGGTATGGCCATGGAGTTATTCCATGAGATGGCAGACCAAGGGCACCCGCCAAATGCAAAAATGTATCTCACCATGATATCTGGATTGACACAAGCAGGGCGGTTGGACGAAGCTTGCACCATGGCGGCATCGATGAAGAAGTCAGGCTTTAAGCTGGATACAAAGGTGTATAACATCTTGATTACTGTATTTTGCCAGAAGAAAAGGTTGTGCAAGGCCTATGAGTTGCTTGGGGAGATGAAAGGAGCTGGTCTTCGGCCAGACGTGTGGACCTACAATACCTTGTTGTCTTGTTTGTGCAAAGCAGGAGATTTCTCGGCTGTTGATGAATTATTGGGGAAGATGATTGATGATGGCTGTCAGCCTTCTGTGGTCACTTTCAATACACTTGTACATGGATATTGCAAAGCTGGTAAAACGGATGAGGCGTTAAGAATTTTCAGGTCCATGGATGAGTCTGGGATTCAACCTGACACCGTAATGTACAGTACTCTTATTCACTTTTTCCTCAAGAACAGAGATGTTGATTTAGCTATCAAGCTGTTTGATGAGATGAGGGAAAACAATGTTCCTGCATCCATAGTAACCTACAACACATTGCTGAAGGGCCTTGAAGATAAGAATATGGCAGGAAAGGCTTTTGAACTTATGGATCAAATGAGAGAAGAGTGTTGCTCTCCTGATTATGTGACTATAGATATTCTCATGGAATGGCTACCTGAAATAGGTGAAACAGAGAGATTAAAGCGTTTCATTGATTCATTCAGCAGTGGCACCGAAAGGATAACCATCTAAGAGCACCGGGAGCTTAGTAGGCAGTTGGCACCATGAGATCTGTCTTGCATGTTGGACCTTTGAATGGAGGCAAGATTTTTGCATAAAATTTATTTGAGCTGCAATGTCTGTATTTAATTCCTAATGGGTAGATCAGACTTGACAATGCTTGCACCATGGCGGCATCGATGAAGAAGTCAGGCTTTAAGTTGGATACAAAGGTGTATAACATCTTGATTAATGTATTTTGCCGGAAGAAAAGGGTGTACAAGGCCTATGAGTTGCTTGGGGAGATGAAAGGAGCTGGTCTTCGGCTAGATGTGTGCACCTACAATACCTTGTTGTCTTGTTTGTGCAAAGCAGGAAATTGCTCGGCTGTGGATAAATTATTGAGGAAGATGATTGATGATGGTTGTCAGCCTTCTTTGTTCACTTTCGGTACACTTGTACATGGATATTGCAAAACTGGTTTAACTGATGAGGCGTTAAGAATTTTCAGGTCCGTGGATGAGTCTGGGATTCAGCTTAACACTGTAATCTACAATACTCTCGTCGACTTTTTCCACAAGAAAACAGATGTTGATTTAGCTATGAAGCTGTTTGATGAGATGAGGGAAAAAAAAAGTGCCAGAAGATGTATTAACCTTCAACGCATTGCTGAAGGGCCTTCAAGATAAGGATATGCCAGGAAAGGCTTTTGAACTTATGGATCAGATGAGAGATGAGAGATGCACTCCTGATTATGTGACTATAGATGTTCTTATAGAATGGCTACCTGAAATTGGTGAAACAGAGAGATTAAAATGTTTCATTGATTCATTCAGCAGTGGCATCAAAAGGATAACCATGTGAGAGCACCGGGAGCTTAGTAGGCAGTGGGCACCATGAGATCTTTCTTGCATGTTGGACCTTGAATAGAGGCAAGATTTTTGCATAAAATTTATTTGAGCTGCAATGTCTATTTAATTCCTAATGGGTAGATCAGATTTGACTGTGCTGAGACACAAGAATTTATAAACCACTTTCAAAATCCGAGCTGGCCTTACGAGATGGATCCAGACTCGCCGGTCAGAAATTGGCTGCAACCATAGCCCGTTTACAAGTGTACATTCGATTTGAGGTAAGGGATACTGAATTCAGAGCAAGCTTATTCAGCCCATTTTGTGGCAACTCATAATGTTATTCCTTTGTTGGTTGGGTACCACTTCATTTCCTTTATCTGTTTTTTGGACTTAAAAGTGATGAGTTTATTTATTGTAGAATGCATGAAATTGGATTTGCAACCTTTTACTACAGATACGCCATTATGGAGTTTTCTGGCAACTCATAGCTGTCTACACTGGAGTATGTGACATTGGAGGATGTCTCAGGTGATGCTTTCCATCCTCCCATCAGGATCGAAGTTTGCGGCGGTGGTGACTCGTGAGGATGGATTATACGGAATTGTTGCTTGCGAATGCCCTGAGGAATGCACTGGAGAAGAAGTGTTCCACATGGGTCAGTGATGTAGCCATGGAGATGAGACCATAACTCAACAGGTGTGCACTCTTTTTGTCTGTTAGACTAGATTAGGGAATATGGATGCCATTTGATTTATTCATTTCCCCTAACTAGTATTACTAGGAAGGGTTTTGATAAAATTTTGAGTAGGCAATTCTTCTTTTTTCAGTTAGCTAAAACCCTATTTTATATGTAGGCAATTCTATTTTTTTCAGTTAGATAAAATCTTATTTTATATGAAAGAGGGGGCTACTTAATAATGATATCAAGCAGAGATGGGCACATTTGCAAAAAATCAGGGTATGTTATTTCTATTGCTTTGTTTAACTGCACCACACCTTTTCTCCCCCTTTTAATGCAGTGCACCATGATTAGGTATCTACAAGTATCTGTGCCAAAGTCTGCATCTATATGTTCTGGAAAGCAAGTCAGTATCTGGGTGCAAATTGCTTGGAAAAATCTGGTTATGCATACTTGTGTATTTTACTTGGTGACTTCTCCATATGATGCACCATTGTTGTTTTTCTTCTGAAAACTCTAGCACCATGTGATCATCTTTTTGGTTTGTCAGGAGCAGCGTGCAGAACTTGCTTTTTCACGTGAGGTAATGAGTAAGCTGTAGGCCTGGTGGCAGGAAACTGATGGGTGCATGCAACACGTTTATCCAGCGCTCCCCACACGATAGTCTGTACTCCAGCTCCTCGCCAGAAATAGAAAACCAAGTTTCTTAGCTTGATATATCACACTCTCATCTTGGAAAAAATTGTTTGCTTGAGTTCTCGGATCATGTAAGGAAGCTTTTGAAACGTGGATTTGAGGATTCTCCGCTTGAGATATTTTCCAGCTTCAATATTTTGATATCAACGTCGAGCAATAGCATCATTGAGGTTGCTTCTGGCATCTTCTGCATTTGACAAATTATTTACTTTGTAAGTTTGTATTACTGATTTTGATTGTCAGCCAAAAATGGCACAGCAGATCTCCTCTATTGCAACTAAAGACAAAAATGGCCTAACCGTTGCAGGATTACACAAGGTGAAGATGGATCTACTATGTTCTAGTTGAATTTAATTGTTCAGTTGGAGAAATGCTGTTCTATTCACTATACCTCAGCCTCATCCTCCTTGCTTACCAATTTCTGTGCTTGTCTTGAGCATCAAACTTCAGTGACCATATTGGAGACAATGGCACAGCTAAGGTACTGATTGATTCACAATTGCAGTTCTAGAGATGTGTTGCGCCTGTGCCCCACCACAGAAAGGTAAATCAGTAAATATGAATTGTCTTGTTAGTTTTGAGATTACATGGACAAATATCTCTGTAAGCAAGGATAAACTTGTCACATAGTGAATAGTGATGCATCTTTGGATTAACGCCTTTATTAACAAAACTTGTATGCAAAACTGCCAAGCAGAACCCAGAACTTGTGAACAGAAGAGTATGTGCCGACGTGCCGTACAATTATGAAACTCAAGTAGGAGACAAGAGAAGAGATCCATATTACTGAACTTCCAAGACTTTCCAATGGCTGTCAGGCTGTATCTTTTGTCCAAGCATATACTTTAAGTACAAGTAATGCACTTTTTAGAATGTGAAGTATCATAAGCAAGTTCTCATGTGGACAATCTGTCCTAGCCATGTGAATCTCAACAACCTAATAGCCTCATTGTTATTGTGAATCTATTTCTGCCAACAAATCTCGCCTAGAAGTTATTCCTCATACCTTCATGCAACAGTATACAGCGCTCTCTCTATATATGTGATGAACAAGTGGTGAACTCATTTTCTGCTGGGTCAACATGCAACAGTATACAACGCTCTCTCTATATATGTGATTAACAAGTGGTGAACTCATTTTCTGCAGGATCAACAAAATAAAAACTCCAGCACTAGATGTAAGAATTCAAACTGGAGCAGAAACTGAATGTAGATTGAACCCATAGCAACGCAGGCGGTGGTACACATTTTGTCAGTTGACGACAACCATGCATGCTGATATGCTCCCGCCAATTGTTTCTTCTACTTCAGGGAAGACATGAGCTATAGTACTGCATCAAGCATAAAAGTCTGGCAGTCTGCGGAAGCCAAGTTGGCATGGCAGATTGGCAGGGAAACCGTGTCATGCCCCGTGCAACTTTGGCGATCTGCTGCTGTGGCCGGTGAGAGAAACCTCTTTTTTTTCTCTCATAATGTTGGTGATTTCGACTGATGTTGCTGCTAAGCAGAGATGCCTAAGAAAAATGAGGTAGGAGAGAACAACGCAGACGCAACGTTGAGCGCATCACTGCCAATTTCAGACCTTTTTATTCGACGGTTGAGTTTAGAATTAGAGACAACGACGACGCTGTGCTTACTTTTCTGTATTGCCTGTCGTGCAGGGAGAGAGAGAGGTGGCAAACTTGACAATCAAGACACCCTTGGAGCCAGAACGAGTCCGGTCAGCTGTAACTGTACACTAAAACCTGAATTTCCCTGGGCATTTTCTCAGAAGACAGTGCTTCCGCTAGGGACGAGGGTGGCATAATGTTGACCCTGATGACGGAAACAACCGTCGCAGCTACTGAAGGAATGGCTCACGGACACGGCGATCGTGAACACTTGAAGTCAGGAGCAGGACAGAGAGCCGTACAAGCCACCAGCTTTGCGTCTCGATCTCCTTTGAAGTGGTCGTAGGTTTGTGTTGCCTAACGTTGCTGGCATGCAGTACCTGGTCAAATCTCGCGAGCACCGGCAGGGAGGGGGATACCAATAATCCACAAGATCTCCATCCAGGACGTCGTACCTACCAGCTTGCAGGTACTGCCATTCTTGTCTGCAGCTCGTGTAAGAAGAAACTGATCAGACACTCAGCTGACCTTGGACTGAAGATCAACATGTTCGCTTATCCTGTGTGGCCTGTCGTGCAGGGAGGTGACAAGGAACAGTGACGGCCGATCGAGCCTCGCCGTGGACTGCAGACTGCTACAGTTTGCTCGGGTATTTTCTGGGAAGTCGGAACAGAATGCTTTGTCTTGGCCAGGGCCGTGTAGAATTCTGACTGACCCCGATCGAAGGCGATCGAGGTCGAGGGAAGGGGAGCAGGCGGGCAGCCGATGGTGCCTGCGTGCCAACCTGCGACCCACAGCACCACGTGAGTACGTGACCACGTCTCCGTCGCCGCCGGGCCAAGCTTCGGAGAGTTGTGCAAGTCACGGTCTCTGGCTTGAAGCGGTCGTACGCAGAACGCAGCTAGGTTTCCGTTAATTGCCTACATGCTTGACCCTGAGCTGGATAATATGGCGGCAGTCCAGTGGTTAATTGGTTATTAGTCAAATGTCGTGCACCGGCATGGGGAAAACGTTACATGATGTGCCAAATGCCAATGCAGTGTGGGTGCATCCTTATAAAAAAATGTAGCGGGTGCGTCAGTGATTGCCGTCTGCAACATGCACACCCGGTGCAAAACCAGAAGCGTTATGGCTCGTTCAAGAATTGATGTCGATGATCAAGTACCGTACTGACCTGGAACACTGGGAGCATACATACAATGCAAGTTTATCTGAAACAAGCTACAGGCTGTTTACACGTAAGACGGTAAGACAATGGGTAAAAGACGAAGCTGGCCGGAAACGAACTCTTGGACACTTTGTGAGGACTTTCTCCGAAATCAGCGCAGGTTTTGACTTGGATAAACATCTATCCCAAGGTGAAAACTCTGACCAAAGGACGACGGAGATCCAGCCTGCGTACGTCCTTGAGATGCTGGACACCATCATGCAGGCAATGCAGCAAGAATTTCCTAGTTTATGACCGTGGGAACGGAGAAGATTGAGGACCCTTAGCAGTTAGCACACAACAGACGTGCGCGCGCGTAGTCATTGACAAATTGGAATCGTACCGCTGACCCAAGAAGTCCAAACTAAACCACCTCCTCCAAACGCCCGAACCTGTCTTGGCCCACAAGGCAATTCTCATGGTCAAACTCTAACCGCCTTCCCTACATACAAAAAATGAAAGGAAAAAAAACAAACACTTCTCTCCCTCTGTCCAGCAGTCCCCTGATGAACAATGGAGCAATTTCAAATAAAAAAATTCAAAAAAAATCAAAAAGAAAAAAAATGGACAATGTTGCTGAAGAGGTATGTAGCCTTGCTGCCACGGCAACAACGTTTGGCCCAATTAATCTGTCCGCTTGACTTGCTACACCGGCTGCTACCTCACACCTCGCTCATCGCCACGTCACCGCCTGAACGCGCGCATGCGTCAACACGGCAGGCTCCGGCGTTTGACGCTCTCGCCGGCGCGCTGCTGTGCTGAGTCGGTCGCCGCCGCCCGGCCCCACTGGCCGCGGAAAGGGAATGAAACCGTACGCCGCCATTTAATGCCACTGCTACTGGTACTACCAGACAGCCACACATGCTTGCCACGCTAGCTAATCCGAAGCTAGCGCCCGGCGGTGCGCCGGTGCAATATAGGCTACGATCGGGTGTCGGGCGCCGTCCGCCGCGCGCGGCGACTTTTCCGACGACAAGTCG
>CM014273.1:52907014-52923038 GCA_004135705.1 Alloteropsis semialata
GGACGGGCCGCGGCAGCGCGGGAGCGAGGTCGGCGCGATGCTGAGACTAAAGGGAGGGAGTAAGGAAGGAGAAGTTCTCGGGAGGTTATAACCTCCTCCCTCCCTTTAGTCCCGGGTTGTATTACGCCCCGGGACTAAAGGGTAATTTTGCGCGGGAGACGAAACGCAGACCCCCTGTTGTCCTGGGTCGTGTTACAACCAGGGACTAAAGGGTGCTGCGTTTTCGCTTCTCGCGCAAATCCAGTCCCTTTTAGTTTTAGTTCAATTTCTTTTACTAATACACTAATATTCATTCTTATATATCATTATCACCAAAAAAATTGCCAAAAAAATTAACAAATAACAGCTGCTTATATTAGAGCTTACAAAATTTAATAAACATCCTAATATGAGTTATGTAATGTATATTTGTCAAATATTAGAAAAAATCTATAATTAAACTAGCTGATGTGTTTCTTAATATTCGACACAATGCTCACAATTACTCTCCAATACCTATTATGCATATGTATATGATGTTCATGCATTGGCAAGGTTAACCTCCAACTAGGTAATGACAGTATGTAGCCATGAAACTTATGTCTTTCATAACTATGTTAAATAATTGTTGATGGAGTTTTTACTTCTCGATGGTTTTAGTGTGAGCCTGAAAGATTTGAATGTCCCAAGGATCACATTAAAACTATTGAGGGAAGTGAAAACTCCATCAACTATTGTTTAATACATGGTTATGGAAGACATAAGTCTCATGGCTACAAACTGTCACTACCTAGCTGCAGATACACCTTGCCACTGTTTGATCATCATGTACACACGCAAAAAAAGCATGGAGACAATGCTTGTGAGTATAGAGTGGTCTATTAAGAAAATCTATGCATCCCATCAACTATTTCAATTATCAATTTTTGGCTAATATTTAATAAACAAAATAATACCACTCACATTATCATATTTAATAAATTATGAAAGCACCAATATATGCAAATGTTATTTATTAAAGTTTTGCAGTTTTGTTGGTAATAATCCTATATATGAATAGATATTGGTCTATTTAGTAAAAGAACTAAAACTAAACCAAAAGAGGGCTGGAATTGCATGAGAAACAAAAAAAGCACTTAATAAAATTAGTGTTATTACAACATGATAAAAATTAGTCCAACAAACTTAATAATAATTTTTATTACAATATGATTCATAAAAATGCACCCCACTAAATTAATCTCTGTCCACACCATTCTTTTTCATGAGATAAAAATGATAGTTTATGTCAACAATCTCGACACCTAGATATCTATCAACGTAATCAAGTGCCCATATGAACGCACTATCTACCGCCTTATAGGGTTTATCCAAAACCTCGCCATAAATTTTTGTCTGCCTAGTCGTTCCACTTGCATCCACATGTGTCAGGGTTGTGTCCGCTTGAAATCCACCATTAACAGGATATGAATATGGCTTAGTGAATGTGAACTATAGGTAATCAAGTACCTATTTTAGTATTGTTTCTAACCTGGAGTACACATGCATGTATCCACAGTGCATGTCGTCCTATAAAAAAATAACAAAACCACGTTATTTCATAACATTCATAATGGAATTCGAAAAAATCATAATTAACTTACATAGATGGATTCGTATTCAGGGGTAATTAATTTAGGCATTTGTGTCACGGGGAGGCCACCTGCCTCAAGAGTTTTTATCTTGAAGTAGCTATAGTCTGGTAAAACATGCCAACCCAGTAATTGGATTCGGTAGAGTGCTTGCCTTACAGCGTCATAAGCCGCAACATGTTCCTGCTGCCAGGCACCCGATTCGACGTCGATATGCACAACTTGGCCCTGGCTGGGGTCACGTAAGGTATTTTGCCTAATCTCAACAGAAATGAGAACCCTCCTGGTGTTCTCATTCACCTCTCTGTAAACCAATGGGCATCGAGGAGCGATGTGCATTACTGCATCTTTAAACTATTTGATTGGCAAAATAATCTGCTATATTGGTAAGGCACATTAATAAATTGCATGAAATAATCAATACATTGACATGTAACTATTGAAGCACTAGATAATTAATTTACTCGATTGAAATAAGCTTCGTTAGGCGCAGACTCTTCAACGTTGTTTCCGGTAAAAACGAGACCAGGAGCGTGTGCTTCTCGTGGCGGGTTTATTTGTGGCATCCACACAGGATCATCCCACCCTCCACCACAACGAGGCACTTGACATTGTCTCCTCGGCATTGTTCTAACTAATTAAGACCTGAAAGCGATTTTCTTTAATTATTATGAATAAATCACTAAAATCTATATATTACTCACAAAAAAAACTATATATTGAATAGAAAAAACAAAACTAAAAATTAAATAACTAAATTCTAAGCAACATCTTCAGCTCAGCAACATCAATCAATGCAAACTACAAACAAATTCATAACTCAATATTGCGCTAAAATTCATCAATCTCATCAATACGGTAAAACTCAAATTTCTCTATGTACAAAGAAATAAACAAAAAATACTAACCGGGGAGGACTAGAGAATGAACAAGAAAATACTAAGCGTAAAAAACTTCGGCGCACTGAAATCTTAAAACAAATCAGGAGCACACCTCGCTCCCTCGGCCAGAGAATGAACAACAAAGACAGAGTGGCTCTGCTCACCCGACAGTGTCGGTCGCGGCCGGCCGACCATTTTATAAAGGAGGGAGGCTTTTAGTCCCGGTTGGAGGTTCCAACCGGGACAAAAAGAACATTTTAGTCCCGGTTCGTGGCCCGAACCGGGATTAAAGGTCGGGCACCGACACCTTTAGTCCCGGTTCGTGGCCTTAGCCGGGACTAAAACATGCTTTTAGTCCCAGTTCGTGGCCTTTCAGCATGCCCTATATCCCTTGTTTGTCTGTTCTGATAGGTTACTAAGTGCCGGCCAGTCATTGACGGTTACAAACAGCAATGCTCGTAGGTCAAATTCCTCTTGTTTGTGCTCATCCCACATACGCACCATTTTCGCCCCACAGCTATAAAAGTTCCTCAACCAATGGCCTGAGATACACGTCAATGTCATTGCCCGGTTGCTTTGGGCCTTGTATAAGAACAGGCATCATCATGAATTTCCTCTTCATGCAGAGCCAAGGTGGAAGATTGTACATACACAAAGTCACGGGCCAAGTGCTATGGCTACTGCTCATTTCACCAAAAGGTTTCATACCGTCCGTACTCAAAGCAAACCTTATGTTCCTTAGATCTTCTGCGAAGTCTTTGAATGTTCGGTCGATTTTTCTCCACTGGGACCCATCGGCAGGGTGCCTCAACTTTGAGTCTCGCTTGTGCTCTTCTTTGTGCCATCGCATCATCCAAGCATGCTCTTTGTTTCTAAAAAACGCCTCAAGCGTGGTATTATAAGAGAATACCACATGACATTGGCAGGAACTCTCTTTTTGATAGGCTCTCCCTCCACATCTCCAGGGTCATCTTTTCTGATCTTGTATCGCAAGGCGCTGCAAACCGGACACGCGTCCATTTTCTCGTACTCGGGACCATGATACATGATGCAGTCATTCGGACATGCGTCTATCTTCTGCACCTCCAACCTCAGCGGGCAAATGAGCTTTTTTGCTTCATATGTTGTCGAGGGCAATTCGTTATCCCTAGGAAGCATCTTCTTCATAATTTTTAGTAACTCACCAAAGCCCTTGTCTGATACACCATTTTTGGCCTTCCATTACAGCAAATCCAGTGTGCTCCCGAGTTTTTTGAGTCCCTCTTCGCAACCCGGGTACAAAGATTTGCGATGGTCCTCTAAAATGTGCTGGAACTTCAACCTCTCCTTCTCAGTTTCGCTTGTGTCCTTTGCATCTTGCAACATCTGACCAAGATCATCTGCAGGCGCATCTTCTCAATCCTCTTTCTCAGTATCACCCATTGTAGTATCAGCAAAGGCACGGTATTCAGCAAATCCGAGAATGTTGGCATCAATCTCATCTTCACCGTCTTCCATTATAACACCTCTTTCTCTATGGCTGGTCCAACAACTGTAGCCAGGGATGAAACCATGTCTAATCAAGTGGCTGTGAATGACCTTTCTTGAACTGTGCTCCTTCTGGTTCTTGCACACCCCGCAGGGGCAACTCATAAAACCATTTTTCTTGTTTTGCTCTGCCACATCTAGAAAATAATGCATGCCTTGAAAGAAGTCACCTGAACGTCTGTCGGCGTTATACATCCATTGCCGGTCCATCTACAAGTTCAGGCATTTTTTATAAGTAGAACAAATAGTAAGTTTATTTTTGAAATAAATAAAAATTACCATCCTAATTCACTAATCACTAAAGTATAAATATAAATTAACTAAAGTATAAATATAAATTAGGATAAATAATTAAAGTATAAATATGAATTAACTAAAGTATAAATATGAACTAGCTAAAGTATAAATAACTAAAGTACAACTATGAATTAGGATAAATAACTAAAGTACATATCAATATGAATTAACTAAAGTATAAATATGAATTAGGATAAATAACTAAAGTATAAATATGAATTAGGATAAATAACTAAAGTATAAATATGAATTAAAAACTAAATCTGCATTTACTAAAATATACTAGTGCAAACTACTAACAAATCAATATCTCAATTGTGCTAAAAAAACAAAACTCACTCATCTCTCCATTCCACTAAAACTAAAATTTCTCTATGTATAAAGAATGAAACAAGAAATACTAACCGTGAAAGATGAGAGAATGAAGATATGCTCCTTTTAGACCAATTGGAGGAGCTAAATCTTCAATATTCGAGAAAAAATGGGCATGACCTCCCCCCTAGCTTCGGCGGCGCCATGAACGAGCTCTGTTCATGGCTCGGCCGGGCTGGAGGAGCAAGACGATATTTGTAAGGACCTTTTAGTCTGGGTTGGTGGCTCCAACCCGGACTAAAAGGTCCCCTACCGGCCAGGACTAGAGGGTGCCCCCCCTTTAGTCCTGCCGGTGGCTCCAGTCAGGACTAAAGCCCCCACCCCAATCCCCCCCCTGTTGACGCGAAAACGTGCCTTACACCAAATACTCGCACATGCAGAGGAGCTGTTTGCAGCACCTCTGACCAGACCGGTCAGACCGGTTCTCGCCGGGAAGCTGGAAGCTCGGCGAGAAACCAAGAAACACTCGTCCGGGAGGGACCCCGTCAGGACGTGCGCACCTTGGGTTGCCCTAGACTCAGCAGGCCAGCTAGGGCGCCTTCAGACATCGCGAAGATGAAGGAAGAACAGCAGGTAGGGGTTTGGAAGAGCTAGGGTTTGAGAGGTACAAAAAGTAAATGCATAAAGTAAAGATAAAAATAGTAGATTTGATAAGTTCGATTGGATCTAACTCAATCGGCCGAATCTCTTTATATTTATAGGGAGGGTAGGACTTTTCCCGCAAGGAATAAACTTTATAACTCGTAATTAACCCAAACTAAGAGTCCTAATCGGATTACAGGAGAAACCGGTCTGACCGGTTCCCCAAACCGGTCAGACCGGTCTAGGCCCAGATTTTGCTAATCCTTGCTCTACTTGCCAATTTTGGTCGCGAACATATGCTCCCCTTTTTTCTGGTGAACTTGCGAATCAGAAAACACTTAGCAACCAAAATTGCTCTAAGGACAATATTTACACATTGGCCATGTCTTGACGTCTTGCTCAAGTTGAAGTTGAAGCAACTTTCTTTGGCCTCCACACCATCTTTGTCTTCGTTGCTGCTGCTGGCTTCTCTTTAACTTGTTGCTCCATTGATTTCTTGCGCATCCACTGCAATTTTCTCTTTTGAGTACGGGACAAACCTGGAGGACACCACCTTGGTTGCATATATATTGAATCTTGCTTGTTGTTCCTCTCATCTGTCTTAAAATCAGTGGATACACCTTTCTTGACCAGATTATCACTAGAAACAACCAGTCTTGGTGATGATTCATGATTGTAGTATGAAACAGGATATGGAGCAAAATATGGATGCATATTCATACTACTGTAATCCCAAGGCAAATAATAGTAAGGATATGACCAGGACCACGATGTAGTCGGTCTAAAAGATGGATACAATGTGGCACTACTATTACCTTGAGTTGAGGAAAATTTTGACTCTTGGTACTTAGATGAGGCTTTTATTTTTTCTGGCCGATTTTTATGCTTCTGAGTAGCACCTAGTTTCTTGTATTTCTCCAGAAGTTCCTCAAAGGTCGGCCTCGACTTTTTCTTAGCACCACCAGATTTTCTGGCCAAGAACATGTCAGATCGGTTTCCTGAACCGGTTAGACCGATTTTGTCAGAACCAGTTTGCTTGTTCTTGACTTGCCCCCCTGAAAGTGCATTCATCTCGTTTTGGTGGATTAATGACAATCTAATTAAAGTATTAACGAGTTTAACGAGTTTCATTTGAGTATGAGAGCAGATTATAATTGAAGGGAAATGAATATTGATGATTGGCGACTCCCCATTTCTAAAGTGGAAACATTGACGGTTTTTGAGTTCAAGATGAAGGTTTAATTTAAATTTCTTTTTGAACTTGAGTTTAGGAAAGCCGTACTATAAAGGGGATCCAAAGTTGATGTTTTGCAGGTGTCTCAAAGCTCATTAGGTCATATTCTAACCCATAGACACACTCCCCAAGTCGCCTCAATTCAATTCCAAATTCTGTTTGTAACCCAGGTCACCTAGGTTGAACCTGGCTCAGCCAGGTGAAGCCCTCTGTCTTGAAACTGTCGAATTAACCCAGGTCACCTGGGTTGAACCTGGCTCAGCCAGGTTAAGCCCTCTGTCTTGAATCTGCCTAAATGTCAAATTTTCCCAGGTCACCTGGGTGGCACTCAGGTCACCTGGGTTTACTCGTAAATAGCAGCAACGGCTCTATTTTTTGGGCTGAGCTATATATACCCCTTCACCTCCTCCCACTCACTTCTCTTGGCTCTTCCTCACCAAAACTGAAGCAAACCTTCCTCCTCCACCCTTTGCTCCTCTCCCTCTCCACTCTTGAGCTAATCTTGCAAGATTTGAAGTGGGGATTTGAGAGTTCTTGGTGAGAGCCTTGAGTGAGCTCCATTTCCATCTCTTGAGCTTTGGTGGCACCTTCAAGCATCGTCCTCGGATTTGTTACTCTTGGAGCTTGCTCCTAGACGGTTAGGCGTCGCCGTGGAGCACACAAACTTCGTGTGGTTGTGCCCCGGACGTTTGTATCGCCCATCCTCTTGGAGGATTTCATAGTAAGTCACTCAATCCTCCTTTGTGGTCGATTGGGAGAGAAAAGGGTTAGTGGACAACCCGGCTCTTTGTGGGCACCTCAACGGAGACGTAGCTTCCTTTGTGGGAGTGAACTTCGGGAGTAAATCTTGTGTCAACATGTGTTCTTGTGTTCTTCATGTTCATACTTGTGTTCATAGTTGACTATTGTGTTCTTCACTCGATCTACTTGTTTAGAGGTATTTGAGTGTAGGTGCCCCACGGATCTACAAGTATACATCCTCCAAAGTCTGTGGTAACTCATAGATTCAATTTTCGTTGGGTAGTTTTTGAATTAAATTCAAGTCAATGTTTCTGACCCAGTTGAGCCAGGTCTAGGTCAGGTGATACTCAGGTCACCTGGGTTTGAGCTGGCTGAGCCAGGTCATATATATTTGTTTAATCCGCTGCTTTAGGTTGAATTTTTCAGAAACGCCTATTCACCCCCCTCTAGGCGACATCAAGAACCTTTCACCCCCGAGCATTGAATTCTTAGATGTAGCTTTGGGGGTCTTTTCCAGTTGCACTTTCTTGTATTTTCTCTGCTCTGGTCGTTCTTCACCAACTACTACATTTGTCCCTTTTGTTGTTTCGGCCTGACTTGGCCTGATCAATACTTTGGGATTTTTCATTTCAATGGTGTTAACAGAGAAAGTGCTAGAAAAAGGATTTGAATCAACTTGCATTTCGTGCAAACTCAAATGGCCTTCATTACTGGCCGATTGAATGTATCGACGAAACATATTACAATCATTAGTTGCATGCGAGAAGAAATTATGAAATTTACAATATGCATGCCGCTTCAAATCTTCAAGCGGCGGTATAGTATATGCACACTTGATGTATCCGTTCTTATGCAACTCATCAAAAATCCTATCACACTTGGACACATCAAAAGTAAATTTCATATCTTCTTGCCAATTTTTGTGAATCGGTTTAAGAGAAACGCAACTATATGATTTTGCTTTGCTCGGCCATACAAATTCAGCGACATAAACCTCTCCATTCTCATCGTCCGATAAATCATGGCTCAGTGTATGCATGTTGGGACGATCAGATTTTGAGCGAGCATTTTTACTTCGGCCTTCTTGAGCCAAAGCTTTTTATAACACTTGATTAATGGTAAGAAACTCATAGCCTTCCCGTTTATCTTTGATATGAGATTTCAAACCATTAAAAGATAATTCGGCAAGATTCTTTTCAGAAATAACCAAATTATAACATCGATTTTTTGTATCTCTAAACCTTCTAATATATTCAGCAATAGATTTATCATTCTTCTGTGTAACCGATGTTAAATGAGATAGTCTCAATTCATTATCACCACTATAAAAGTGCTCATGAAACTTATGCTCTAGTTGAGACCATGTNCTTTGGCAGGTCCTCGCAGAGGCGCTCGAAGACGACGGAGTCGGCAAGGCCGTCGAGGAAGTAGCTGATGATCTCGGACTCGGAGCAGCCGGGAACCAGGTTGCGATTCTCCATGTAGCGGTCGGTGTAGTCGCGGAGGCTCTCCCCGCGATTTTGCTTCACCTTGCCCAGATCCCATGCTGTGCCTGGCCGAATGGAGCTGCCTTGGAAGTAGCTCTTGAACTGGCGGCAGAGGGTGTCCCAGTTGTCGATGGAGCCGGGCTCGAGGCTGTGGAGCCAGCTCAGCCCCACCTTGGTCATGGCGACGGGGAAGTAGGCGCACATGGAGTCGTGGTCGCCGTTCACCGCGCGGATGGCGATGCTGTACGTGCGTAGCCACATCGTCGGGTCCGTCTTCCCATCGTATCTTTCTATGCCTGTAGGTTTGAAATTAGTAGGCATTCGAATAGATCTTACTCGGGTAGTGAACGCCGGGAAGCCGTCGCAGTCGTTGAGGTTTTCGATGTCCACGTGTCCCGAGTCGGCGGAGTAGTCTTCCGGGGTGCGAGCTCGCGGCGGCCTGTCTTGTCCGAGTGGAGGGCCGTACTTGCGGTCGAACTCGCGGCGGCGCGCGGCCTCGTTGGCCTCGAGTTCTCGGCGTAGGCGGGTGTCGCGGTCCAGTCCCGAGGCGCCGTGGTCCCGATTGTACTCGGCGCGCCGTCGGAGCTCCTCCTCGTCCCTTCGCCGGTGGCGATCGTCGAGGTTCCTGCGGAGGTCACGGTTGCGGAGTTGTTCGCGGAGGTCTGGCTGGTCGACCACGTCGTGATCGGCTTCTCGGCGGCTGGCCGACTTGGAGTGGCGAGATGAGGAGGCAGGAGCCTTCTGGGCATTGATCATGCCCGCGGCTGCAGTCAGCCTAGTCTTGATCCGGTTGAGCTTCGGGGTTTCCGGGATCCCTTCCAGTTCAAGGTGTGCGGCGGCGAGGTTGGCTGACGGGGTGGCGTAGACGCCCACGCCGCCGACTTCTTGGATGAAGTCGTCGTGGAGGTTACGCATGGTCCTGGGGTTTCGGCGCTCCCGCCGCGCGTCGCGGCGTCGTTGCTTCTCACCATTGCGCCCGATCCTGGCGTCACGGTGCGCTTGATCCTCTCCTTGGACCGTTGGCTCATCGGCGGATATGTCGGAGATGAACGTCTCCCGCTTGGCAGGCGTGATCCTCTTATTGGGAGGGAGGACACGTGTCACCCGCGGGAAAGCCGGAGTTAGTTCTGGTTCAGGCGGAGTCGGTGTATCTTGGGGGTGTTGCGTCACCGCAACGTCCGGAGCAGATCCGATCTGGGTGGCCGTGATGGGATCGACCGCCCTGATCGCATCTGGGGAGTATTCGGCGTTCAGCCGTTCGCCGAGTGCTTCTTGGTAGACGGCTCCGCTGTTCCTGAGTCCCAGCGGGAATCGTGTCGGCGAGGCGATGTCCTGGCGAGCAGATTCGGCGAGGTCGATGCATTCGCCGATGGAGGCGATGGCGTGGTCCATGTCTGCCTCGAATTGGCGTTGGCGTGCGGCCCATCGGCGCCTTCGCTCCTCGGGCGTCTGCTGCACCCTGCGCGGCGGAGGCGGAGTGGATGAAGCAGTCGGCGGTGTGGGAGGAAGCGTGTTCCCCTCGGATGGCGGGAGAACGATGTTGGCCGTCGCGATCGCCGAGTTGTTGGCGATGGTTGGCGACGAAGTGGTGATGGTGACGATCCCGTCAGGCGTAGAGTCGAGTCGCGGCGCTGTCTCCTCCGGGGTGGCGTCACGGGTGAAGGAGAGCTCTCCCTCGGGTCCAGCGGTGAAGACCATGGACCCGAAGAAGAACATGGCCCCCTCAGCGATGGAAATCTTCGCAGATGTCGGCGTGATGACGGCGGAAGTGGATGCCATCGAGCTTGCAGATTGATCTCGTCGATCAACCCCTACCTGGCGCGCCAACTGTCGGATTTATGGACCCGGCAGTCCACACAGGGTAGTCCGTGTGGTTGATTTGTCGAGGGACAGATCGAGGATTAGAAGTCGATGGTAACACAAGACGCAAGGACTGAACAGGTTCGGGCCGTCAGGATGACGTAATACCCTACGTCCTGTGTTGGGTGTATGGATTGCTGTGTATGAAGTTCCTGAAGGATCTCCGTAGTTGGGTTCTGTCCTAGGTTTCGTATCGTGGGTTGTAATCGTGTTCTGGAGGGGGGTCTCAAGGCGCCTTATATAGTCCGGCTGCATTGAGTTACAAGTCGGCTAGAGATCATAACCTACCCGAAATACAAGGATCGGATCCTATAACGATTACAGATATCTTTCCCTAGAATTCCGGCTAGTTTATCTTGATCTCCAATCTTCTTGCGCGATACGCCGTCTGCTTCCTTGCGCGCGCCGTCGTAGTCATCCGGTTCGTCCGACTGGTGGGCCTCCCGAGTGGTGGGCCACCCAGTCTGGCGAGCCGGCCCAATAGCACTCGGATTGGGCCGCCCCTTGCTGGTTGGGCCAATCCGCCTTGTGGGTACCCCTGGGGGTCTACCCCCGACAATCATCTATTAAAGTCATGAAATACTTTTTACCCCCTTTGTCAACACGCCATTCATCTCACAAAGATCAGAATGAACGAGCTCCAGCGGTGCCAAGTTCCTCGCCTCCGCGGCCTTGTGAGGCTTGCGAGGTTGTTTTGATTCAACACACACATGGCACTTAGAACCTTTGACCGTGGTAAACTTCGGAATTAAATTTAAACTAGCCAAGCGCGACATACAACCAAAGTTAACATGACACAGCCGAGAATGCCAAACATTCGACTCATCATCATTAACCACATGATTCACCACATTATTACAAGCATCTGATAAAGAAAAGCAGAACAGGCCTCCGCAATCATAGCCCTTTCCAATAAAAGTTTCATACTTAGAAAGTACACATTTATTGGACTCAAACACTAATTTATAACCATCTCTACACAGTAGAGAGCCGCTAACTAGATTCTTCTTGATAGTAGGGACATGCTGCACGTTCCTCAACTGCACGGTCTTTCCCGAAGTAAGTTTCAGATTGACCGAACCAACACCAAGTACACGCGCATGTGATCCGTTCCCCATTAACAAGGAGGTAGTTCCGCTGACCTGATAAGAAGAAAACAGACTGATGTCAGCACACACATGAATATTAGCTCCAGTATCAACCCACCAATCAGGTGATTGACAAACAGAAAGGACCATAGGCAAATAATTACCGTACCCCGAGGTTCCTCCGTTGTCATCGCTAATGACCATGTTGGCTGCCTTCGACCTGTATTTGCTTTTCTCACGGTCTTTGGCATAATGCCCTTCAAGACCGCAAGTATAGCACTTGCCTTTGCCCTTGCTCGGTTGGTTCTTCTTCTTCTTAAAAGTGGTTGTTTGATTAGCCTTGACCTCAGGCTTATTCTGGTTCTTCTTTTTCTGCTGGCCCTTGAAGTTTCTCTGGACCAGGTTTGCACTGGAGGACCCAGCAATTTCTTTGCCGTGATTGTCCTTCGCTCTCGCCTTCTCCTCAACATCGAGAGACCCAATGAGCTCAGACACACTGAACACTTGTCTCTTATGCTTCAGAAAGGTAGCAAAGTCCCTCCAAAAGAGTGGCAGTTTAGCAATCATGCTTCCAGCCACAAACTTGTCGGGCAACTCGTATTTAAAGCCCTCTAGCTCCTTAGCCAATGACTGAAGCTCATGAGCTTGTTCCACTATTGAACGCTCATCGACCATCTTGTAGTCGCAAAACTGCTCCATGACATACAGCTCACTGCCAGCATCAGAAGCACCGAACTTGGCCTCAAGCGCATCCCACAGCGCCTTGCCAGTGTCCAGTGACAGATAGCTGTCCATAAGGTGTCGGATGTTTGGACCCGGCAGTCCACACAGGGTAGCCTACGTGGTTGATTTGTTGAGGGACAGATCGAGGATCAGAAGCCGATGGTAACACAAGACGCAAGGATTGAACAGGTTCAGGCCGTCAAGATGACGTAATACCCTACGTCCTGTGTTGGGGGTGATTGTATTGCTGTGTATGAAGTTCCTGAAGGATCTCCGTAGTTGGGTTCTGTCCTAGGTTTCGTATCGTGGGTTGTAATCGTAGATGTTGTTCTGGAGGGGGGTCTCAAGGCGCCTTATATAGTCCGGCTGCCTTGAGTTACAAGTCGGCTAGAGATCGTAACCTACCCGAAATACAAGGATTCGATCCTATAACGATTACAGATATCTTTCCATATAATTCCGGCTAGTTTATCTTGATCTCCGAGCTTCTTGCGGGATACGCCGTCTTCTTCCTTGCTGCGCGCGCCGTCGCGCCCATCCGGTTCGCCCGACTGGTGGGCCTCCCGAGTGGTGGGCCACCCAATCTGACAAACCGATCAGTTGCACTCGGACTGGGCCGCCCCTTGCTGGTTGGGCCAATCCGCCTTCTGGGTACCCCTGGGGGTCTACCCCCGACAAGCCCCCGAGTAGTACGTGGTTGAGAGACAAGTCGGCGAGGTCGTGCTGTCTGATGAGCGTCGAGCTTGCTGCAGTTGGAAGCGAAACCGCGTGATACTGGAGAGAAAAGAGCCGTTTCCCAACGGATGCGCCGCGAGGTGCGTCCGTTGGCCGTAGCCCCCGAGCCTTGAAGCGATTCCGAAGGAATCGGTCCAAGGGTTAGTAGCCTTCTTTTGAGGTCGTCAGACAATCAACGGATGCGCCGCGAGGTGCGTCCGTTGGCCGTAGCCCCCGAGCCTTGAAGCGATTCCGTAGGAATCGGTCCAAGGGTTAGTCAAGGAACATCTGGCTAGATCATCCAACGTTAATTTCGGCGCCCAGCCCCCGAGCGTGAGGGCCGGTGCACGCCGAGTGGTCGTCCCGGCGCCAGCCCCCGAGCGTGAGGGCCGGAGCACGCCGAGTGGTCGTCCCGGCGCCAGCCCCCGAGCGTGAGGGCCGGAGCACGCCGAGTGGTCGTCCCGGCGCCAGCCCCCGAGCGTGAGGGCCGAGCACGCCGAGTGGTCGTCCCGGCGCCAGCCCCCGAGCGTGAGGGCTGAGAACGCCGAGTAGTCTTCGTCTTCCTCGTCATGCGGTAGCACCAGCCCAGTACTCAAAAGCACTCAGCTAGCGACCGTCGTGGAGTGTAGCGCCAGCCCGAGTGCTACAAAGCACTCGGCTAGCGACCGTCGTGGAGTGTAGCGCCAGCCCGAGTGCTACAAAGCACTCGGCTAGCGACCGTCGTGGAGTGTAGCGCCAGCCCGAGCTGATCGGCGCGAGTACTCAGCTGGCGGCGATGCCGGAGTGGTCCAGCCCCCGAGCGTAACAGGCAAGCTCGGGATCCAAACCTGTGCCCTGTAATGAAGATATGAAGGATAGGTAGTATATGGTGCAGCAAACACTAATTCTGGAGAAAAACATTCGGCGCTGTATGTAATAGAATTTCTACTTCCAACTCTTTAAGTCTATTAATTTCCTCGGGTAGTTATCCTGTTACGTTTATGCACCTGATCCCCGATAGCCGTAGTCTATAGCGCAGGGAGCTGGGCCGCATGCACGCGTAGGAGCGTAGGCGTACGGAAGAGTCGAGGTTTCACGGATTAAGGCGTGTGCTTCCCAAGTACTTTAGCGACTTGTACAAGAGTGGAAAAAGAAATAAACGATGGAGAAAAATGCAATATGCGTCCGTTGGGTGTTGCCCGACTGCTTGTGTAGCGCTCGGGCTGTATAAGCAGTCGGGAACAAACCAAGGGTAGTCGGCGATGATTATGGAGAGATATGGCGAAGTATGGAGATATGCGGTGACCGAGAAATATCGTAAAAAGTATTTAAATATAACTTAGCTTGATTTGTGTCAACTCGAGAATCGGCGTATCGCCCTTGCATGGGCGTCGTGTCCGAGTAGACATGGTTGTCGATGATGTGGAAGAGTCGGCGCTGCGATGCACTTTGACAGCCAAGCACCCGGGCGCATTGTCAGATGGAAGGTGGCCCGCGTGTCGGAGTCAACGTGTGCATGGAAGCCGAGCCCCCAGGCCCCGCCTGCCCTCTTGGGGTACGGCCAAGTCGTGCATGCCTTCTGACGCACGTATAGAATGCGCTGGACCTTCCCTGTAATAGCTTGCATGCCATGTATGATGTATGACACGTGACTTTCCTTGCTTCTCGTACTTATGCATGCACGCCTTCCAAATTGATTGCTGCGTATGGTTCTGGAGATCAGACTTGATAACCACCAAGCGTGATCCTCACAGAAAGTTTCACATGCACATGGGATTGGCAAACGTGTTAGCCAAAAACAATTAGAATATACTTTCCATGCATGCGTGGCAAGAATATGGAGAGAAAAAACGAAACTTCCCTGGAGAAGGTGCGCGCATGGGGAAGTCAACAACTCGACGAGTTGTTGAATAAATTGGAGATCGGTCTTTGTGGACTCGTCGACTTGGTTGAAGAAAACTCGTCCAGAAGTGGACGGACAGATGGATGGCTCCTCCGGCGGCAGTCCAATAGCCCATCCATGCATGTACGTATGTACATGCTTCCAGCTTTTTGCAGGTCGTACCGGGGAGGCG
Source organism: Alloteropsis semialata (assembly GCA_004135705.1). Classification (NCBI taxonomy): domain Eukaryota; kingdom Viridiplantae; phylum Streptophyta; class Magnoliopsida; order Poales; family Poaceae; genus Alloteropsis; species Alloteropsis semialata. Next base: position 52,922,185 of record CM014273.1, read on the forward strand.
GATTGGAGGTCGCTGCCGACTGCTTTCCTTCTGTCGCAAGGTGGCGCGGTTCTCGGAGATCGATACGGAGTCAGGCGGCGACGGGAGCCAGCAAGAACGTGGAGGGCGCGCCCGCACAGCGCCGGCATGCCGTGTTTCGTAGATGGATCTGCCATCGAGCTTGTAGATTGATCTCGTCGATCAGCCCCTACCTGGCGCGCCAACTGTCGGATGTTTGGACCCGGCAGTCCACACAGGGTAGCCTACGTGGTTGATTTGTTGAGGAACAGATCGAGGATCAGAAGCCGATGGTAACACAAGACGCAAGGATTGAACAGGTTCGGGCCGTCGAGATGACGTAATACCCTACGTCCTGTGTTGGGGGTGATTGTATTGCTGTGTATGAAGTTCCTGAAGGATCTCCGTAGTTGGGTTCTGTCCTAGGTTTCGTATCGTGGGTTGTAATCGTAGATGTTGTTCTGGAGGGGGGTCTCAAGGCGCCTTATATAGTCCGGCTGCCTTGAGTTACAAGTCGGCTAGAGATCGTAACCTACCCGAAATACAAGGATCGATCCTATAACGATTACAGATATCTTTCCCTATAATTCCGGCTAGTTTATCTTGATCTCCGAGCTTCTTGCGGGATACGCCGTCTTCTTCCTTGCTGCGCGCGCCGTCGCGCCCATCCGGTTCGCCCGACTGGTGGGCCTCCCGAGTGGTGGGCCACCCAATCTGACAAACCGATCCAGTTGCACTCGGACTGGGCCGCCCCTTGCTGGTTGGGCCAATCCGCCTTCTGGGTACCCCTGGGGGTCTACCCCCGACACAAGGTGATCAGCAGGAACGCTAATTACGGCACCTCGAAACAGGTTATC
>CM014273.1:52924038-52969551 GCA_004135705.1 Alloteropsis semialata
CTGGTACGCCGCCCTGCCTCCGTTCCAACCTCGACCATGCTTCCATGGCCATGGCGTTCCCGGGACGCGTAGGCCAGAGCCTTGCCGGCTCTTTGGCACACGAACGCACGAGCACGGACCGACCAAGCCCCCTGGAAAGCCGGCGCCACCACACGCCGAGCGGACCTGCCCGCCATGAGCGCCACCGCGGCCATGCCGCCGCACAGCGCCGCCGTTCCCGGCGAGATAGATGACCCCCTGGACGCATGGACCCCGGATCTTGGACCGCCGTGGCGGGGCGCACCCCGTGCGCACGCCGGCGGTGGAAGATGACCGCGGGAAAAGACTCTCCCATTCCTCTCGCCGGTGACCATGTCCACGCGGGACGCTCCGGGAGCGCCGCCGTGGCGCACTTGCGCCGGCCAGCTCCGGGCGCCTCGGTCGTCGAGGTTGCACCGTTGAGCAGTGCCGTGGGCTGCTGCACGCCGCAGCGTCACTGGATTGAGAAGATGAAGCCGCCGCCTCGATGTGCCTTCACCGTCGCGCCGCCCGTGCCGCCATGGTGCGCGCACCGGCCGCTGTGGGCCATGAGATCTCGCGGTGATGCCCTTGCCCATGCTGCCATGCCTTCTCGACGCCAAAACCCTAGACGAAGCTGCCCTAGAGCCACCGAGACACCACCGCGCCTGAGCTCGCCGCCGGTGGAGCGCTGTCACGGGGAAGAAGATTGGGGAAGAAGGAGTAGGAGGAGAGGAGATGGACTTGGTCCATAGGGACCGTGCCCCTGCACCTGGGCCCCGCAGCCACAGGTCCACCCTGCACCATAAGCGTGAACCGGAGCCCCCACCTAACCTTGGCCCCGTGAACACGGTGCATGAAGACCCAGGGGAGACGTAGTCGCCGTAGACCTGGTCTACTGTGAACCGCCCTTATGGTCCATGGACCGAGGAGCCGCTGTCCACCATGAGCCGGCCGCGTAGACCAGAGCCCGAATAGAACCCGCCGCGCTACGTGGCGCAGCGAGGCGCTGCCACGTGTTGGGCCCAGCCCGGCCCAACTCGGCCCAGTCCAGCCCACTTCCGGCCCAACAAAAGCCCATCTGGCCCATTAGTGGCCCATTAGAGTTGACTGGTCAACGGGTGACGTCATCATGACGCCATGCTGACGTCATCCTGGCCCCACCAGTCAGCTGCCACGTGTCAGTGCCCAGTCAGCGTGCCACGTGGCCTATTCTGGTACTGACACGTGTCAGCCTATTATAAATCAGCTATTTATTATTTTCGGAATATTGTATAAACTTCAAAAATTCATAACTTATTCATACGAACTCCGAAAAATATGATCTTTATATGGAAATTCATCAAAAATCGAGCCCAACGCAATGGGACTATGTTTGAGTGCATTTGGTTCTTCTATATTTGATTTGCTTCTTTGTGGCTTCTATAGGAGTCGCTAACGCGACTATTACGTTTCGGTTTCAGAGTCGATTCGGGCGAGGAACGATCTGAGGATGGAGACTACGAACTCGAGGGGGTGAACCTGCTGAACGACTACGGAGGAGGACTTGTACCACTACAGACGGACTTGTACCCCTACTGTCGGATTCGTACCACTACTTCCTCGACATCGCAGGTGTCATGGCAGCACCTTTATTTTAGAGAATCCTATTAGACATTGCATGTTTAGAACTGCTAGCGCTTTATATTTATTCCTTTGCTAGTATATGATGCATGATATTGCCTGAGCTATATTTACCTTGTTCGAAGCCCTTTTACCATGTTACCCAGCCTTGCACTCGCACTTATATATATTACCGCCCTTCTGCGTGCTTGCATTTATTATCACCATACTTATTATAACTCCACTTCGCATTGTATATGTGGTGCGGGTGGTGAACCCCTGGGAATGGTTTGGCTTGGGATGCCGGACTTGTGGTTATGGTGATGAGCGGTGTGCTGCGTGAGTCTTGGGTGTGTGGTGAGGGTTGAGTCGGCCGGACAGGGATTACGACGAGCTTCTAGCGAGTCTTGCCGAGGGGATACGGCCTGGGTATCCCCGCTTTGTGAGTACCTGTGGCGGGTAACTGGTTTGGATTGAGGTGTCCTTGGTGAGAGCTCCTTGGGGTGGAGCCTTGGAAAGGGGGTGCCGTGGCAGCACGGTAAAGATTAGCCCATACAGGGGAGATATCGCTGTCTGGCCAAGACCTAAGGACTTGTGTGCTAGTGACCGGATCATTGGACGCCTTGCTTTCCACTCGCTCTCCAATGGGAGGGGAGCCGGTCTAACCATATGGTAGTATGGATGCCATTACTGTCGGGTGTAAGCGGATAGTGTCGGGAGGTACGGGTGGAGCCCACACCCTCCTTAACCACATAGTGACCCTTTTGGCCTAGTACTATGTTCACAGTCTCGGCGGCCAGGGTCGAGTGACAGGATGGTATCCATTCTAGGCTTATGGCAATCGGAATCTGCCTAGATGTGGCCGCATCGATGATGGCTATCTTGTGGAATAATGAAACCTCTGCAGAGTGTATGGTTGATCGATCGATACATAGCTGACTCGTTGGCTATGGACCAGTCCCGTGTGATGCTTGCTTGACTAGGAGAGGAGTCTTCTGCCTTTCTTGGGATATGGGTATGTTACATCCGACCGTGAGCCTGGGAGGCTGCGGGTCGTTGAGGCCTGACGAGAGGGAGTCGTCTTGCCGGCCACGTGAAGCGTGGTGGGGGTGTGGTGTGTGGTGTGTGAGGTGTGGTGTGGATGGGATGGATGGGATGGTGAATGGATGTGTGTGTGGGATTTGGGAATGTGTTAAACTTGATTAATACTATTATTATTATTATACTTGTTGCTACTTCGCATGCGCTAGGATGCAAACCACAGCCAAATATAGGATCGCCAGATCCCTTTATTTTCTCGTTTCCACTAAAGCTCATTCGGTGCTGACCATGGCCTGCACACATCTGGCGGTGTGCAGATTTTCCTGTGATGTTAAGATTGAAAGGATTAGAAGGTCTCGTGCCTGCGCTCAAGTTGGAGATTGAAGTTGCTTCCGCGTTTTACTTCTACCTTCGCAAGCTGTTCTGGATGTTAGATATATTTTGTTTACGCCAGTGCGGCGTTGTAATTATTAATGTAAACCCTTCTACTTGTACTCTGTATTCTCAGAATTCGATGTATGGAATTGGTTATCAACTGTTGTATATCATTCTGTGGATTTTCCCTTCGTGGAAAATTGAGGATGTTTCAGTTGGTATCAGCTCCTTGCTTGACCCTAGGACGAGACCCTCAGGTTTGGACGATAGAATAGGATGAACCAGCCCTTCTTTCGGTTATATTACCGACCTTGCACTATCTCGTGCGTGGCTTACCTCTCATAATGGACTTGCTAACCATGTTCTTGGACTCCAATGCAAATGATGGTGATCTATTAGAAGCATGCCTTCTACCTCAAGTACCATGATGGATACGCCCAAGTTCTACAAGAAGTGCTTCAAGAGTCAGAACCCACGACAATAGACGTGCCACAAATAGGTAGTGCCTAGAAGAGCCGAAGTCTACTATATGATGACCTGTAGAACCTCCTAGGAAAGGAAATGCCGTAACAAAGCCTTGTACCGTTCCTAAGGTAGAAGACACAGTCCTTACTGCTGTGCAACCTATTGTTCATGCGTACGAACTCTTCGAGCATGGCCTCCTGCCGTCTATTACCCCATGCCCTCGATGCCTCCAATAGTGCCATAGGGTAATGGGATGAAGCCGAACACCTCTAGGCAAAAAAGGATTGATGACAACCTCAGGGTTACCAAGGAAACACCTGCTTATCCAAGATAGACTCATGCTAGAGCTAGAACGTGCCAAGTTGCTAAAGCGCTATCAAAAGCAGCCCTGTGAAGAAAGATTTGCTTTAGAGCCTTTAAACCTCACCATCGTTGCTTACTTCCAGCCTGCACCTAAATCCGCCCTGAAATAGGAGGAAGCTCGCCAATGCACCTAGCTAAAATTCCTGACTAATGCCCTACCATTAGAGCGGAAGAAAGTTCTTCGACTCCACCTATCTAGTTTCTTAGACAAGACTCATCATGATAAGGGGGTAGGAAGAGGATGATTAGAATAAGCCATGTATAGCTAGAAGTTGTGCCATGAATAGAGTAGAATGTCTACCATGTTAAGCTATTTACGTGTAGTACGCTTTCTCCGCGGATCTCTTGGCGTAGCTACCAAGGATATTGCTTTGTAATAAACCCAATGTAATGAGTGCTTGGTTTTTATCGGATTTTATGGTTCTTCATGCTTCTTTGTATGAGTGTAGGATAGATTTAAATGTTTTTAAACTGTTTAAATCGTCTAAACTCAAGTTAAAATTGTTAATAAATCATGTCACTTGCACATGATTCCTAATCCTTATGACCCATACAACAAGATGCCCAACCACTAACCTGGTAGCTTGAAACTTTGCTCAACCCTGCAGCAAACACCATGGACAGTGATCAAGGTAGTCACAAGCCACCCACGGGACTCAATCTCGAGAAGGAAGAACTCCATACTCTGCTATCCAATGGAACCCCCACTGAAGGACCGTCGAACAAGTCTCAACATGAGCAAGGGAATTCATCTCTGATGAAGTTTCCTACCTTCGACGGGACTGACGATGATCCTATCACCGCTGTAGACTGGCTATATGATATGGCAGAAGAGTTAGACTTGACCACCTACACTGAAGAAGAAAGCGTGAAGGTTGCAGCCCATCAACTCATAGGGTCCGCACATACATGGTGGAACACATTCAACAATGCCCATTCCAACCCAACCAACATCTCATGGAGAGAGTTCAGCGAAGCCTTTCGCAAAAACTATGTACCAGATGATGCAATGGAAGACTTGAAAGGAGAGATTCGAAGCGTAAGGCAAGGAACAGGAAGTGTTCACGAGTACAACATCCGCTTCAACCGCATGTTGCGTTACACACCTGCCGTACGAGACTCTAAGAAAGATATGATGTTCTACTACCGTAGAGGCCTAAACGATGGCATCCGAATGGTCCTTGCCGGAAGCACCTACCACACCATTGAAGAAGTAATTAGCAAGGCAATTGAGATAGAAGAAGACCTCCTCGAGTATGAGATAGTCGATGGAAGAAAGAGATGCCGCATTGATGGATCATTCAGTGGCTCACTAGCACGACAAATGAGAGCAATCACAGACTCATATCGTACCCAGGCTCGAAGTATGTGGAACGCTACTGCGCCTACTTCTACAGGCAGTGTGCCGTTCACTTACTATGGATCCGACCACTCTAACCTCAGGGATGCTGACAACAAAGGTATTTCATGGACAAGGGAGATATAATTCATGGCTCTCTGATACAATTTTACATTTTTGGCATCCTCGTTTATTTTGAATTTGCTGCTTACTCTGTGTCGATTCTATTCAGATTGTAAGAAGTTTAAGGATATTGTTGAAGAGATAGCTGAACAGCAAGGAAAGATTGAAGAGAAAGAAAACGAGGAAGCCTCCATCGCCATGAATTATCGAGGAAAATCAAATTGTGAGAATGTTTCTAGTGAAGGAAAAGGAAGGATGAAGCCGAATGAATGTTTATCAGTACAAAAATGTAGATAAATGATTATGATTAGAACAGAACATGGGATATGATGCTATAAGCATAATCTGTTCCCCTGTTTTGTAACACCCAACGTATGTGCACTGAACTTTGAGTAAACCACCACCAAAATCGAAACAGTACCTGATGTCTCTGAAGCTCAATGGATCTGGCCAAAGCCTTCCGCTTCGACAAGAGATTTCTAGGTCTCAGCGAAGAAGGGCGCTTGTAGTTCTTCCCTCGGAACACAACAATGGCGTAGCCTTTGGAGACTTTGTCAACTGAAACTAGAATTCCCCCGCTCTCGGCTTCGAGTGATAGTGCTATCCTCTTCACGTCTGCGAAAGACTTTGCTTTCACTAGTATCTTCACCAGCTCCCTGTACTTCCAGTGCAAGTGCATGTTCTCAATTGTGCCGTCAAAAACTCCTCTTCTGCCTGCAAGTGATCAGAAGAATTAAAGCAAGTATAAGTCAAGAAAAACAGAAAGAAACTGATACAAAAACCATTTAAGGACACTACATTTCATGTCAGTGATATGAAGGGTTGAAGAGACAGGCAATCTGAGGTAGCATCAGAGTAAAAATGTAATAGGACATGCATCCTCTGGTGACTGTTTCCCAGTAACTGAAAAAATCTAACACACACAAAAAAAGATAAAGGAATTACCGAGGAGCAGAAATGCCTTCATCCTTAGACCAAGTTTCCGAAACATGAACCTCTCTTCATCTGTTATTGTATCAGGTTTGGAACCTTCAGTTGGCCTCAGGGCTGTCTCAACCTTTCCTAGTACCCTTTCAGCTTTATCCATCTTTTTCTGTGCCTGTACATAAATAAATTGAAATTGGTCAATCCAAATCATATAGATTGCATCTTCCAATGATACAATACATACAAGAATTTAGCCACACAAGCTTAGATGCAACATGACCGTATATTAATTATGACGACAACAACAACAACAACAAAGCCTTTTGTCCCAAGCCAGTTGGGGTAGGCTAGATTTAAAACCCAACAAGAGCCACCAACAAGAAGAGAAAAGAACATGCCCTAAACTACTTGTCATACTAAAACTATGCATCTGCGCTCTGCCATATTTTGGGAGGAAATATAAATACTTGACATATTTTGGACATCATGAAGCACAGATAAAAAAAATGTTTCCAGAAGATAAGATAGAAACTAATGAAGTGAATTTAGAGTATTCAAACTTGATCACTTACAAGTGAGAGCTTCCACTCTAGCTTTCTTACGAGGTCAGCATGTCTTGCAGCTTCAACAGTTCTTGCCATTTTGTCTGCATGATTCTCATCAAGAGGATGGAGTTTGGACCTCCAATAGGTTCTTTGATCTGTGGAGGGACAAGGCAAACCAGCTGGAGTAAGAGTAAGGTATCATTGAAGTAGATTGGGACAGTCATATCCAGATCAATGTCCAGCCGGGTAAGGAAGTGAAAAGGACAAAAAATAGGAGATTTGGAAATGTAATTCAGTACCTTCTCAATGAAGGGGACCAGGACTGCACCAGACTCCTCTTTGGATGCCGGAGGTGGTGGTGGAGGGAAAAGGCCTCTGGCAATAGCAGACTTGGAAGGCTCATAGACTATTACAGAGTTCAGTCTAGCTTTCTTGGGAGCAGGGACAGCAGTGACTGGCACATCCAAAGTAGCTGAAGCAGACTTGGGTGCAGGGGTTGGAAACACAGGAGCAGCAGCAGCAGAGTCCAACTGAGTTGATTGGTAGATACCCTCAATAGTCTCACCAACAGTCTCACCAATAGCAGGGCAGGTGGCACCTCTTGAGCAGCACTCAGGTTCTCTGCAACTTCTGATCTGCAGGAGCTTCTTCATTCATGTGGATCAGGTGAGCATCATGCAGAACATTCTCAATCTCAGGGCCATCCAGATTCATGTTGTTGGACCCTGCTAGGCTAGCATTTGGTGCAGCAGGGGCAGGAGCAAAGGGGCCTCTCCAGTGGGGTGCATCTGGTGGCATGGGGTGCAACGGCCCGGCAACCACATAAGCATCTTCATCAGGCAACACAACCACATTGTTCCTTCTAAAAACAAAAACAGGTGCAGTCCAAGACCTGCCCTTGGGTGGCAACCCTGCATTCACCTTGACCGAATCTGGTATCTTTGCACCGTCATTAAGATAAACCTTAGCAATGATCCAGGCTAGAGTATTGGAAGGATGAACATGGACTAGGATTCCAAAACCTGACACAGCCTTGGCTATCAGACTCATGCTACGCAAATCCTCTGGGAACCCCAACAGCATAACCCAAACTTCACGATCTAGGTTAAAAGATCTAGCATTTTCTGCCTCATCATGCTTCACAAAGTATAATTGATAATCTTGTTCAAACTGAAACACAGGGCCTAGAAACCTCTCCCTCTCTAGAGCAGTATTGAATCTAACATAAGCATCTCCAAGAGCACAGGGCTGGATGTTGGTAGAGTATACCTCATGAGACAGGAGGAAAGATTCCAGGGCCGCCTTGACATGGACGAAGTCCGACTTGTTGACCGGCGGCGTGAACTTGGCGATGGCGAGGTCTTCATTGTGAAGGGAGTAGCACCCTGTCACGTACACCTCCTGCCGGAATGCCGGCCGATTGGGGAGCTCCACGAGATCAAAACCAGGGGGAACATGGGGGATCTAATTGATGGCGAAGTTCGTCATCAGTTCCGGCAGTGGTGGTGGATTGGCGGTGGGTTTTACTGTAGCATTCGGCGAAGTAGACGAGGAACTCGAGGGGTGCAAATCATTAGATTGATCTCTGGCCTGCGTATTTATGGTGACCTTCTCTGCCTTTCCAACTTCTTTGCTAGGTTTGAGCCGGAAAATCTGCTGCGATCTAGATTTGTTGAAACAGAAGGTGGAGATATGGCCATAGTTAAAACAGATGTGGCACCTGGGCCTGGACTTGCACTGGGCCCTGGAGTGGCCGAAAGCGAGACAACGGGGACAAGCCAGGGGCCCAAGAACCAAACTAGGGCGCGGTCCAGACTGTTGGGCTTGATCCGGAACTGACGGGAGCTTTGAATTTTGAATTGGTATTGCATTCGCTCCCATTAGGGGGGGGGGGACGAAGAAATCGCCGGCTTATCCGGTTTGACCAGAGTCCCTCTGGATCTTGGTCTTGGATCGATCGAAAGTCACGAGGGGAAAGAGGTTTGCAGAACAGATCATAGTAATTATTCAGATAAGAAATTCTCTTAAAGACCCTTGTTTTGGCTGGAGGAGCCTTTGTACGAACTATGTCTGCAAAACTTTTCTTAGTGGTGGAAGGAATTTTGGAACGATTAATGGTGGTCCAAGAATCTGCCTCTTCTCTAAGCCAAAGATCATAATCTTTTTCCCAATTAGGACCACCATTAGCCCAGAGAAAGAAATGAACTGCAAACAGCTTGCAAGCAAAGTTTTTGGATCTATAAACCATAATTCCAACAGGTTTGCAGGTAACAGTGAAACTAAACATTTTTTTTTAGAGTTATAGGGACGAGCCCCAGCCTTGAATCAGCATAAGACCGTATAACCGGTTACAGCACAGGTTCACAAAAATCACCAGCTCAAAGACTTAGCCAAATCTAAGAGAAATTACATCCCCATAACATGTTTCACTAAAACTCCTTGATTTGCCAACAGCTTCATTAGCTCGCCATCATTCTTCATCTCCAGAAGCGACTCCACTTTTGCTGCTGATTCTGCGAGGTCTTCCAGGTCCTTGTCACCGAGGTTCTGTGTTCTCATCTGCACCAGATATTCCTCCATTGTTGTTGCTGTTGTCTTCTTGAGCATCTCCGAGATCTTTAGCTTGTGCTCCCATTTGTAAGCCTCCCAGGTCTGAATGCTATGATCTTCAGCCTTGCAATTGCAGCTATCATATCTTGTTTTTCCTTTTCTGGACACAGAATTATCCAACTCTGTGCCAAAGTTGCAATCCTCCCTAGAAGCAATTCCATACTCTGCCACATGACATTGTTAAAGCATAAGTCATTTCTAGTTTTCCAAAGCCCCCATAAGGCTGCAGCACAAATCACATTAACAGTAAGGAATTTTTTATTGCTAAGCCAACAAGTCCCAATGGATTCAAAACTAGTGCCCACTTTTCTCTCTACAACCTGAGAAATATTTAACCACATATTAGTAGCCACCACACATTCAAAGAAAAGGTGCTGGTGGGTTTCTTTCTCATTGCAAAATAGACAGGTGTCATCTTGCAAATTCTTTCTTTTCCCTAAATTATCTCTAGTCATATTCTTGTTCTTGGACAGTAGCCATAGAAAAAATTGGACCCTGGGTGGAACTTTCAAATTCCAGACCGCAGGAACAAACACAGGCAAAATGCCTCTAAAGTTGATGATCTTATATAAAGACTGAGAAGAGTAAATGCCATTTGAAGTGAATTGCCAGATCATGGCATCCTCTTCTTCACTGAAAATGATAGTAGAAGCTAACTGGTATACTTCCAACCACAACCTATTAAGCCTACTACTAACTGTTCTCCTAAACGTACACTTGAGATTATTCCCATCCCATAGGTCAGCAATTGTTTTTGTTTTCTCATTGACAATAGAATAGAGCTCCCAAAACTGAATTGCTAAGCTGGAATTCCCAAGCCAATGATCCTCCCAGAACCTTATTTTCCTACCATTCCCCACTTTCCACTTAAAGCCAAACTTAGCAGCTTTTGCTGCCTACATTACACCTTTGAAAAACTGTGAAGCCCCAATATCTGAGCAGTGAAAAATGTTTTTATCAGACTGATTATATTTATGATCAACTAAAGATTTCCAGATCTTCCCCTCATCCATCTGGTACCTCTTAAGCCAAGATCCCAACAGGCAGAGGTTTAAATCTCTCAAATTTGGAATTCCTAATCCCCCAAACTCTCTACACATACTCACACTATCCCAATTGACTAGATGGAATTTGTGACTCTCCTCAGTATCATTCCAGAGACAATTAGTCAAATGAGTATTGATGGCTTTCACAGCCCATTTGGGAAACTTTATAAAAGACATTAAAAGACAGGAATACTAGCTAAACAAGTTTTAATCAATAAGACTCTAGCTGCCATTGAAAGAAGTTTCCCTTTCCAACTAGCAATTTTCCTAATAATTTTATCAATCAAGGGTTGGATGTCTTCTCTCCTAAGTTTATCAAAGTGTAGAGGAACACCTAAGTATTTAATGGGAAAGGAACCAACTGGGCAATTGAAGATGTGAGCTGCTAGATGAGTCTCTTCTTCTGTTAGGTTAATAGGAACTAATTCACTCTTATGATAGTTTATTTTCATGCCTGATAACTTTTCAAAAAGGACTAGAGAACTTTTTAAAAGCTTTAAGTGCTGTTCTTCAAAGTCAGAGAAGATAATAGTATCATCAGCATATTGCAAAGAAATAATCCCATTCTCTCTAAAGTTAGTTAGCAAACCCCTAATCAAACCCTTAGAGGCTGCTTTTTCTAGCATCTTAGAAAAGACATCTCCTACTAAATTGAACAGAATGGGAGAAATAGGATCTCCCTGCCTAAGCCCTTTTCCAGGTTTAAAGAAAGCACTTTCTTCTCCATTCAGGTTAACACCTATAGAACCTCCAGTAACTATTTTCCTAATCCAACTAATCCATTTAGGACAGAAACCTCTAGCTTCCAAGGTATCAAAAAGAAACTCCCAATCCACTCTATCATAAGCCTTTTCATAGTCCAGCTTCAAAATAATCCCAGGTTCCTTGCTAGCATGTGCACTATGAACTAGTTCATGAGCTGTGACTACGCTTTCTAATATATATCTCCCTTTGATAAAGGCACTCTGGTTGGGAGCAATCAGCCTCTGAGCTACTTTTGCTAGTCTCAGGGTTAAAACCTTGGAAAAAATTTTAAAACTACAATTGATTAAACTGATAGGCCTAAAATTTTTCATGTTTTTAGCATCACTAACTTTAGGGACCAGGGTAATCATGGCAAAGTTCAGTCTAAACAGATCTAGATCACCTCTAAAAAAATCATGGAAGAGAGCCATTAAATCAAATTTGACCACTTCCCAAAACTTCTGATAGAATAAAAAAGTTAGACCATCAGGTCCTGGAGCCCCCTCTGCATAACAGCTAAAGATGGCTTCTTTAATCTCTTCTTCTGTGAAAGGGGCAGTCAAATTATTGTTCTCTGTCTCAGACACCTTATCTTCTGCAGACCAGAAATTATATTCTAAGGTTATATCATCCCTACTCTCCTTTGCAAAAAGGTTTTTGTAAAAATTGGTAGCTATATCCATCATACTTTTCTGATCAGTAACTGTCCCATGAGGCCCCTCTAGACTTTCAACTAACTTCTTTCTACTCCTCTGATTAGCTACAGCTTGAAAATAAGCGGTATTCCTATCACCCTCTAGAATATTCCTATCTCTAGACCTCTGTCTGGCTTTGATTTCCTCCAAAGCCCAGATTTTCGAAAGCTCATCCGCTACCTGTTTTAATCTTCCTAAATCCTGGGCTGAGAGCCCCTTTTGTTCAGCTTCACTATCCAGCCTATTGTACTCTAATGCTAACTCTCCCTTCCTTTTGTTCATAGCCGCTACCTCATTGGCCGCCCAACCTCTAACTAATCTTCTAAAGGTTCGGATCCTAAATTGCTAAATGTCTACACTTCTAGATTCTTGACAAGGAGTATTCCAAGCTTTTAGCACCACTTCTCTGAAGGATTCCTTCTCTAACCACCATTTCTCAAACCTAAACCTTTTCTTACCAAAGAAAATGTTATCCCCTGGATTAATCAAGAGGGGATTATGATCACTTGGAGGTCTCTCTAAGGCTTTCACTCTAACTAATGGAAAAGCAGCCTCCCAGGAAGTAGAAACAAAGACCCTATCAATTCTAGCCATAATAAGATTCTCTTGATTGTTTGTCCAAGTAAAATGTTTATTAAAGGGATCTACTTCCAGTAGGCCCCATTTACTTACCCAGCTATTAAACAGATCAGCCCATCTGTTGTTGATAATACCATTACTTTTATCTCTACTGAACCTAACCAAATTGAAATCTCCTCCAATTAAGGTAGGACAACTAGAATTAGACATTATTAAATCTAACTCATCTAAGAAACTCTGCTTCCTATCCTCATAAGGAGCACCATAAACAACTACTAATTTCCAGCTAAAGCCAGATTTTTTATTCAGCAGATACACACTTACAGAAAAATTTAAAATAGCATCTATAGTATCCACATAGATATCAGAGTTTGTCCCTAATAAGATGCCACCAGCTGAACCCTTAGCTGGTAAAGTATGCCAATTAAAAGGAATATTTCCTGTCAAGGACTTAAGAAAACCAGGTGTAAAACTCTCTTTTTTTGTTTCTATTACTCCTACAAAGTCTACATGGTTATCTCTAATTTTACTAACCAAAGCAGGAACCCTACCAATTTGGTCTAGGCCTCTTATATTCCATAAGATGCCTCTCATTTAATCACCTTCTTATAATTTTTCCTACTACTAACTCTCCTAGTTCTATTTTGATCTATTCCTAAATCTACTCCATCCAGACTATCCAGTTTTTGAGATTTAGAGGAGTCACTAGAATATCCATTCTGTGACCCATCTATACTAATCACCATGCCTTCACTATCTGACAGTTCCATTATAGTTTCCAGAATTTCCATCCTTGGACTCTATCTGAACTGCACATTGCTCATTGTTGCATTCCACAGAGTAATCTATATTTCTACTAGCCTCTAGAGTTTCTAACTTGTCCAAAATCACATTTCCTAAAGGACTTCCATCCTTGCTAACCACACCAACTGCAGCTGCAGTTTTAATGAGATCCACCTTAGAAACATGTGCAGAATTAAAAAAGTTAGAGTTGTTACCTGTTAGGTCTTCACAATTCAGCTTCCTTTTGATATCTTGAGCCCTCACTGCCATGGGTCTTGTGTCATTAGTATTTCTTTTGCTCTTCCTCTCAGCTTGTATAGGTCCCCATTTAACTTGCCTTTTTGCTTTTTTATCTTTGGCCCCCATTTCCAGACCTGATGCACTGTCCTCTCCATTTTTGTTTCCTTGAGTGTCAGCTTCTGTCCATCCCTTTTCTGCTTGCACTTGTGTACCCTTGTCCTCATATGTCCATTCTTTTGGCAATAGAGTAAGCTCATTTTCCCCCTCTGAGTTCTCCTCTTCTTCTTGATCTGCTTCTACATCAGTATCTTCTATCTCCATAGCTTTCAGCAGGTTTATGCAATCATTGACCCCTAGATCCCCTTCCTCGAGGTCAGTGTTGTTGTCTTGAGAGAGAAATTGTAAAGCCTGTCTGACTGAAACACCCCCTGGAGTTGTTCTTTGGAAGCTTCTTTGATTCCCTTTCACACCCTTATTTTGTGAGGCCCCATCAGAACCTTTATCAGGGATTTCTTCTGTTGCTTTGTCTTTATGATGTTAGTCTTCATGTTCTTTCTCTGGTTCATCATCAAAGAAATCATCCTCTTCAAATCCATCTCCATTGTCATCATTGTCTTTCCCATCTTTATCTTCATTCTCTTGATTTAGATCATCCTTTTCTACCTGGAAGGAAATCACATACAGCTGGTTTTTTATCTCTACCACCCTTTTTTCTGGTATCTTATTAACCTCCCTGACCTTAACTCTAACTCTCATTACTGAAAAGAAACTGGAGAAGAAGGTCGGCCAATCAACTTCTACCATCTTCCCAATAGTTGAAGCAATTTCATTAATAGTAGTCCAATCACTCCATTTAGGTGGTATTCCTCTTATCTGGACCCAAACATCATTCAATTTCCCTACTGGCTCAATGTCCCCATTCCAAGGACTTAGAGAAACCATAACTGTGCCTTTCCTTAGGTAGTAGTAGGTGGTTTGGCCTATGCCCATGTTTTCAACTCTTTTGTGAGGTGGAAACTTGATCAGGTACTTATAATCTTCCATCTTCATCAAGTGCCAGTTCCATTCCTTGTCCACTCTCTCCCTCAACACCCTTAAAATGCCCTCTTCTTCTAATTCTCCATCTTCAATCACAAATACACCATAGTTGTCAAAACCTGACCAATGCTTGAACCTCCCCTCTCTCTCCTCAACATCAATATGAAAGAAACCTAGACCCTTGTTGCCACTACCATAGTAATGGGCAATGGGTTTTGGATTGGACCAGCCCTGACAGTTGTCAGCTACATGCTCCTTACTATAGCAGATAAAGCATACCTTCGGTCTCTGGCATCCAGTGCTGTAATGCCCCGATTCTCCACATTTGTAGCAGATTACCTGAGGAAACTTGTCTCCATGCCTGTTCTGATCAGCCTCAGCTACTTTCTTGTCTCTGTCTTGGACTTTTCCTACCTTAGCAGAAGAAATATCCCCAACTGGAGTTTCCTCAACCTTCTTGCCCAGGCTTTGTGACTGTAAGTTCCTTGCCGGTGGTTGCTGCTGCTGGCCTCTTCCTCTGTTACCTTGGAACTGGCCTCTCGGTCTAGGCCCCATTTGAAATCGCCCTTGTGGATGGAATTGCTATTGATGGAAAGGTGGGGGATGGGGATAGTACCCGTACTGTGGCGGCGGTGGTTGTTGATGGAACTGCGGCGGCGGTGGGTACTGATATTGCGGCGGCGGCGGCCCTTGGAAAGCCCAATCCTCCCACTCATCCTGCGGACGCGGGCGGAAACCTCTTCCACGGCCAGCCATGACCAAAGCTTGAAGGAATGATTTGTGATCTCCTCTTCCCCAAACCTGCTTCGCGAAATCAAGTTTGGAAGGTGGATCAAACCATCGATCTCCCTCTCTCACAGGATAGCAGTCTTCGATTGAGATACTACCCTTCTCCCAAATCTCCTTCCGGATCCACACAAGCAGAGCTCCCCGAACTTCCCCAACTCGAACCCTAGTTCTTCTGATCCCGATCCCCTTTGTTTCGGGAATATACCATAGCTGCCCAAAATATTCCTCAATTGCTCCGTCTTCGGAGCTCGGATCCGGGTCCGTAGATGGCGAATCCTCTCCACCCGTCTCCCCAACCCTCTTCCTCCTCGAATCAGAGATCCCCACCTGTGCAGCGCTGCGCCCGACGCGTGGCCTTGGTCTTCCACGCCACCTCTGCAGCATGGAGCCCACCGACCGGGGAGGCGTACCTGTCTCCCGCACAAACAACCAACCAAACAAGATTGTAAGATGAGACCCACGGAATCTTCATTGAGGCGGATAGCCGATCTTTCAAAACTGGCAACAAGCCGGAAGGGGGACGTGCAAGAAATGACCGGAGGAGTGACCGGAACGTTGAACCGGTTGTAGACGATCTTCTCAAAGTCGAGTCCCGGATTGAAACACAGATCCGAGAGACCTCCCATGGCAGCTCGGCGGGTTTGGCGGAGAGGGAGACATCCTCAACGGCGGCCGACGAGGTTGCAGGGGCGGAGGTGGTCGGGAGAGGAGATGGGTGGGCGGCGGGGACTCTCATGGCTTTTTCAGCTCTAGTGACTATGGAGGCTGAGGCTGGGTGTTTGTGATCAGTGATGAATGTGGGTGCTGTGCTGAAGGTGGAAATTGTCAGGAAGAGCATTTGCAGGATGCTTTTCATGCTGAGCTCCTGGGCTGCGAGGCTGGGCTGAGAGCGGCAGTTGCCATTGGGAACGCGGTTGTTGTTGTGGAAACTGATGCGCTGATGGTGAAGGAGGGTCTACCGTCCTCTACGGGAGACAGAAGTACGTAGTTTGACCGAAATCTTTTAAGCGGAAAAATCATCGAAAAAAATAAAAAAAAATATTGTGAATGTGCACATACCGTGCACCAGGCCAACAGCACACAAGCTAAGCATAACTCGTGCTCCACGCCAGGCACTGGCTCGGTCACCCATTTCAGCTCATACTCGCATTCGTTCATTGGTTTATTTCTTGGGCTTTTACGTGTTCATTATTACGTCAGGTATATGTCTTTTCTGGGCTGAAAGCTTCTACACAAAAAATCTAGTTTAGTTGCAATCGGGCTGAAACCGATGAGATCCGGAAAGCTGCTGCATAATTTGCAATCTGCTCTGAATTTAGGGTAATGCTATTTTCAGATGCCTGATTTTGAAGTTATTTTCAGTCGATAACCTATCCATCCAGGAAACACCAGCACTACTCACCTTCTTTCTGTTTCCAGTGTTCATGTAAATTAGGCCTATCTAAAGTAGGGTTGGCTGGGCTCTCACTCTCCTGAGAGCCTGGTAAATGTTGTTGTCACGTGTGTTTATACATATGTAAACTCTAACCACTTATCAATGAAAGCCGGTAATGGATCTTTCGAAAAAAATACTCATCTTCTTTCTCTCCTCTCTCGATCTCTCCCGGTCCTTGATTTCAGGCATCTGTATACTATAGAAACGTGCTGAATTTAGTTTGCTTCTATTTTCGAACAATAGACGACATGCATCCCACATGTCACATAGATCGGGTCGTGTGCTGGTGTGACATGTGAGTATGTGACATGTGTGACCAAATATCGTCTGCAAGAATTTTGTACAAATAGTGAAAGCCAAGGTACAGTGCAATGTTAGGCACAACAGAACGTCGTGGATTACGGATGGACTCGGGTCTGCTGACATGTTTCCGTTTCCCAGATAATCCACGTCACGTCAACCAACCATTGTAGGACTGACACCGGCAAAGTTACTTGCGTGTGCACAAGTGCACGAACGCGGCGACGAGCAGAGCCGCCTTCATCCTGACGCTCCATGGGATGCCGTAGCTTCCCCTGCCAACGAGCCCTCTCACGAAAGGCCAGAAGCAGAGCACTAGCCATCCACAGCACACGAGCTCCCCGACGCCCGGGCCGACACCACCGGGCACGTCTTCGGCCGCACCGACGACCGCCCTCCACGCTCCAACAGCGACGGAGACGATGGTCAGCATGGTGAGCGCCGTCGGCGGGATGAACAACGGCGACGAGTCGAAGGTGAACCGCCCCGGGTCTATGGCCCCGCTCGCACCGTTGCCGGCGTCATCGTCGCCGCCGCCGCTGCCGGCGTCGGGCGTGCCTTGCTGCTCCTTGCGCGTCACCTCGAACACCGTCTCCGAGAGGCCGACCGTTTTGAGGACGACGGTGAGGAACGCGAGCAGCCAGGCGGACGACGACGTGATCCGCTGCATCCTGTGGTTGTTCCACCAGGCGCGCGCCGAGAGCCGGCAGTCTTTGTACTCGCCCAGGTTGTACGCGCTGTACGCCAGGAACAATGCCAGTGGGATGACGAAATCCGGTTCCGACGCCTGCATCGCAACAAGATAAAAGTTTTCACAAACTTGGATGAAATTTTCACAATAAATGATACATGTAGCGATGATCGAAGATTACCTTTGGCAAGAAGGAGCGGTTCGCAATGATGCAGTAAGGTCCGAGCAGCGCATAGCACAGCTCAAAGGATGCCCTGACAGGCCACACGTCGATGAGTAGGTAGGCAATGCACTGCCGGAAATCGAGGCGTTTGAACGCTGAGAGAAGGAACGGGTTATGGCGGCTGAGGAGTATCTCCAGCCACCCCGTCGTCCATCTCTTGTACTGGGTGAGGCTGGCCGGGCCACCGGTGGGTGCACTGCCGAGGAACGCCGGCGGGTCGGGGCTCAGGATCACCGACCTCCAGCCGGCGGCGTGGATGCGCTGCCCGGTCAGGATGTCCTCCGTCATGGACCCGTAGACCCAGCCAACCTCCTGACCCCAGCTCGTGCCGGTCTCGTAGTTACAGGCAGAAACTTGTTTCGCTGCTTCGATGCGACTCGTCAGATCATCTGCCATCACCACAGTTGGCACCTTGAGCATGTCCCCAGAAATGATGGTCCTAGCCGACTCGATGAGTTTATTTGATCTGCCGAACCGGTTCTGTAGCTCCTTGTAAGACGGTGATTCTGCCAGAGTTTGTATTGTATTGTACAACCATTCAAGGGTTGGACTGAATCAGAATACAATGCCGACACAGCCCCAAAGAAGTTTTACCGACAAAAATCTCACCTTTGATGCCGGTGGTGCTAGAGTCAGGTGCCACACCGTACATGACTTTCCTACGGTGAAAGCAACCCGTCCCACAGTAAAATATGCCTTGAAGTCCGGCAACTCCGTGCATAACTTTCTACATAAACTCAATAACATAGACGTCAAAGTAATGTCTAAATATACAGGAGTATTATATACTTTCTTTATTTGAAGTTATAAGTCACTTTGATTTTTTAATCATTTTATTATATATCTAAACATATTATTATATTTAAACACGTAGCAAAGTAGATATAACAAAATAGTCAAAGCGGCTTATAATTTGAAATAGAGGAGTATATCTATATCTATATCTATATCTATATCCCATCCTACCAAATCCTTAGATGCATGGGAGTTAAGATGGGTTGGGACGGTCCTGTCCATTATTTCTAAGATGAGATAGGGACATGGCGGCTCCATTTTCTGTTTGATTGACAAAGGACAGTGCCAACTTATTTTCTGTTTGGTTGATATGTGTCACGGGGTCCTGAAATTTAACATACCTAACGATCTCGTCAACATGGAATGGGACAAACACATTTTGAACTTCAAACCCAATATTTTTTATCAAATCTATCTACAGCCAAGGTACACTGTGACATTATTTTTTTGGGCTATGGTTTTGCATTTGAAACCCTAGACGAAAGATCTCTAATCAAGCTCGATGGCCTCAGCGAGGCCACAACTCGCCCGGCGCGGCTCCTCTTCTTCCTCTTGTCCACCCCCACAACACCCCCACCCCTTCTTGACAACCCCCACACCCCCGGTCCCTGACGCACGTGAAGAGCGGCCATCCCACAGGGGTGTGCCTCAGTCCCCTTGATTTGGAGGGACGGGAGTCACACTGGTATATATGCTGTGAATATTCCTAACCAGGATGTCCTAGTTCTACTACCGGAATCGGCTTCTTTGCCGAGACCCAAAAACACTTGGTAAAGGCTTTACTGAGGGTAACACTCGGCAAAAAAAGTTGTCGGCAAAACCACCGTTGCCGAGTGTCTTTTATCGGACACTTGGCAACAGTGGCGGACCTACTGTTATTCAAGGGTATTCAACTGAATACCCAAAATTTTTGACAAAAAACTTGATACATATAGTGTATGTATGTATATGCATTGAGAACAAAGGCAAATGAAGGTAAAATTGGTTATATCCCCGGAAGAATTCAGCCCAAGACAGAGAAGCCATCAGACCCACCCCCCGCCCTCCTGTAGTCCTGTTCGAGTACTTTCGAGTACGAGGCCGCGGACCACTGCAACACAACCAGGGTGCTGTGACGCTAAAGACTACAGGCGTATTTTTTTAACCTCTTTACATTTTGAATACCCAAGCTCAAAATCCTGGGCCCACCACTGCTCGGCAAAGTTCGAAACGAAAAAAACACCGAAAATTCCTTTATGATTCCAAACCAAATAGCATAAAAAGAATGTCCATCCTTTCCCGTCCCTACCAATTGCCAGCAACCAAACACTATACTCTTATGATATGATAGTGAATCTGTGCGACTATAGTACCTCGAACATAACATGGTTCTGGTTGCCGAACGGATCGTCCTTGAGGCCGCCGTAGAACTTCTGCGGCGCCTGAACGAAGCCGCTGTGGACGTTGTCGTCGAAGCCCAGGAGGAGGCACATGGCGTGGAGGGCCACCTGCGGGTTGTTGGCAAACATGTCGCAATCCACGTTCAGCATCACGGGAGCGTTGGTCATCACCGCGGACGCCCTCGTCTGCGTCGCAGGCCACAGGGAATGTTCAGGTTCAGGACTCAGGAGGCACCTCAAACCTCGTCACTCATCAGAGAGTCTGAACTTGCTGTATGTTTTCTACCGGTCTGCCGTTAAACCGATCGGAGGCGTACTGATGATGTACGTACCAGGACGTTCATGGCGCCGGCCTTGAAGTGATGGTGCTGTGTGGGTCTCTTTTCCCTGGAGACGTATACGAGGCTTGGGATTCCATCGCCTGCAGCAGCCTGATTCCACAGGACCTGAACACTCGCGGCAGTAGAAGAACCGTGGCCATGTTTGTAATTAGCGAAAAAACAAAGCAACAAGAGATTAGCTTTTTGGCATCGATGAGTTCGTCTCGACCTTGATTATTGTCGTGTGGTTCCTGCGGCCAGCACCCAGGAACTCGGCGAACTCGCCGTCGCCGCGCCGGACCAGAGATTCCTCCTCGGCGCTCTCGATCCGGTGGACCAACTTCTCATACTCGTTCTACATGCAACAACCCAACACGCCAGATAACACGATCAGACACCGGCACGTAAGGGTGTACGGCGGACGCTTTTGCCTCCAGAAAAAGAAAATATAGCTAGTAGTTTTCATATACCTTCATGGACGTCCAAACGCGCAGGAACTCGGCGTTGTCGTCGGCAGCGGCGGCCCCGCTACGCTCGGAGAAGTAAACGAAGGGGGCCCTGGCCCCGACGCCGTGCTTCTTGCAGAAGGGCACCCAGAGCTTGGCGAACTCGGCGGCCTCGCGCAGCGCGTAGCAGGTCACCGCTGAGCACCCGTCGTCGGAGACGTAGCACGTCAGCTTGCCCGTGGGGTAGTCCAGCGCCAGCAGCGACAGCACCGTGTTCACCGTCACCACCGGCGGCTCCAGCTTCGGGTCCGCCGTCGTCACGAACATATCCACCGCCGGCAGCTCGTCGCTTGTCCTGACGACAACAAATGCATCATCATTGTTAAACCTGCTAGTAGCTAGTACGTCTTGGTGGTACATATTGCCACCACTCACCAATATTCGTCGAGGCGTTCAGGGTGTGTGTGTGGAAGCGGACCGGGTTCCACTTGGCGTTCATGTTAATGAGCCACACCACCGTGAACGACGCCTCGCAGATGAGCGCGGCGACCCAGCACCACGTGCACGCCGGTGCCGCACCGCCGCCCGCCATGAGCGAGGACGCCCGGCGAGCGAGGAGGGCCAGGAGCAGGAAGAGAATGGCGAGCTCGGCCAGCTTCCATACCGTGCGGGGGAGCGGGACCCTCTCCTGGAGCTGCAGCTTCTTGGAGCTCGCCATGGCCGATCGCTCGAGCCGGACGGACTCTTGCAGGTCAGTGGTCACTCTCGGCATTAGCACTCAGGACGCGAGAGAAATAATACACAGTAGAAAATACGGCACCTTATGGCTCAAGGCGACAGTGTGTATATCAAACAATTAACACTCCCGGTTTATGGCTAATTAAAGCTGATAGCATTGCCTACACCAACCTATCGGTTTCTGCCTCAAGCCAGCTGCGTTGTTTAACAGAACAATGCCGTTAGAGGCTCAAGCCGGCAGTGTTCTCTTGTCCATCATTGCCGTTTTGTGGTTGTGGCTCAAGCCAGCACTGATCTCTTGGTTAATACTACCGGTTTATGACTCAAATCGACATTCTTGTTTTGACCAACACTGCCGGCTTGTTGCTACAACCGACAGGGATCTCTTGACTATCACCGCCAGTTTTTTACATCCAAAAATTTTATTTTTTTTTTGCATTTTGTGATTTTATAATTTTTTTAGAATCGGGTAATGCTATATATTTGTTATGTAGATAAATGATCCATCATCATTAAACAATACAAATCCACAAGATTTATATTACAAGTGTTACAATGAAATTAAAAAGCACTTACAAAGACACAGACATTATCACAAGTCCATCAAGATCCCTATTATAGTAATCTATTTGCGGCGGCTCTCGCAGTGAGAATATCCCTTTTTACTACACACCTCATCCAAGATGAAGCCTGCTAGCGCACCATGGAATCCTCTGCTATCGGGTTGTCACAACCAACGACGCCGAATTTTCTCGCACTGATATAAAAATGCACAAATGTAAGACAAAACAATAGATGGATTAGCTAAGAATTTAGATAGGTTCATGGACACCATGTAATTAGCTAGGAATTTAACCAAGTTCATAGACACCAACCTTTTGGATGGTGGATTCACAATTTTCTTGGATGCCTTGCATAAATTCCAATTGAAAAGTGCTCTCTAAAAGGAAGAAACAACTAGAATGGGAATCAAACAATATAGTCATCAAAACAATGGTAATTAAGCAATAAGATAAAAGGAGTGGATGCTTGTTAGTTGTTACTAACCTTAAAGCAAGAAGATCATGCCTAAGCTTTAAAATCTAAGAGCTTCACGGGCAAGAGCAGCCGTAACAATGGAGGGAGTAGGAACATTAGCCTGCTAGCTGTGTGCTTGCGATGGGAGAAAGGTGGGAGGAGAGGACAATAGTTTTATGTATTCGGTTTATCAGTGTCAGGTGAAGCCATAAACCGATAGTGATAGCACCATATTGCAGTTGGTTCCTGCCTAGAACCGGCAGTGATATGGTCTTTCAATTCCAGTTCTCGACTGCCCCTGATCATTTTTAGATTTAGCGATCACCGCTGGTTGACGCAAATCTGACAGTGATGGTGCCAGCAAAGTCAAATATGTCACTACTAGAAACGCAACCTATGCCGACAGTGAAGTATAATAGCCGACGGGTAGTTGGGGAAACCATGAATGGCCGACAGTTAACATATTATCGACAGTTATAAGCTCCCCCTGTCGGTCTATGTATGGAATAGCCGACGGTACACCCTATTCCTGAGCGTTAGATATCGACCCGTCGGGAACTACACTAGAATGCCGAGAGGGCAAATTAATTGCCAACGGGCTTATTGACACCGTCGGTCTTTGTATGAAATAGCCGACGGTACACACTGTTACCGAGCGTTAGATCTCGACCCGTCGGGCACTGCACTAGAAGGCCGAGAGGGAAAATTAATTGCCAACGGTCTTGGTGACACAGTCGGTCTTTGTATCAAATAGCCAACGGTACACACTATCCCCGAGCATTACATGTTGACCCGTCGGGCACTACACTAGAAGGCCGAGAGGGCAAATTAATTGCCAACGGTTTTAGTGACACCGTCGGTCTTTGTATCAAATAGCCGACAGTACAAACTATTCCCGAGCGTTAGATGTCGACCCGTCGAGCACTACACTAGAAAACCGAGAGGGCAAGGTTATTGCCAACGGTCTTAGTGACACTGTCAGTCTTTGCATTGAATAGCCGACGGTACAAACAATTGCCAACGGTTTAATGACACCGTCGGCCTTTATATTTCAAAATTGAAACATAGTTTTGCATGACAAGATATTTTCAAATAAAAAAGTTGCAAACTACAAAGTTTCACTCTTGCTATATTTGTTTGATTAGATTTCATGTCTGTCAACTCAATCTTCTCATATTTTGCAGCGTGGTGGAAACACGTAACTTGATGTGCATGCAAAGACAAGATACAAGTTTTGGAGTGAACAAGATAGATTAGATATGTTAGCAAAAAAATATATTTTTATGATATTGCCAATTCTCCTATGCTTTTATATTATGTTGAAGAATGCTCTTAAAAATTATCAGAATCCATACCTTTGTTTGGTGACCATTGGGCTTCAAACTTTCAATGTAGTATGCAATATTGAAGAGTTGGCTATGAAATGTCGTGAATTATATGTGAATGTTTAACATCTATAATTGATCTTAGTGGTTACATATTAATTATTTATGGCTATAAAAAAATATCCCAATCAATATCGGTTGACGCATATCTATATTGCCAATGGTTTAAAATTTTTTGCCGATGGGAGCCTAAAATCTTCACATATATATTCTACTGAGAGTATTTAATTCTTGTTGGTTAATAGACACCGTTGCTAATATGTTTCCCGATGGGTTAAAAAATGTTATGCAACAAATTCCTGACTGGATACGTCTCTCGATGGGTTTTTAAAAACCGTCGTGCAACAAATCCTCGACCGGATATGTTTCCCGATGGGTTTTAAAAACCTGTCGTGCAACAAATCCCCGACCGTTAACCGTCGGGAACTTACAGTCGGCCACACAATGGCCGACTACCCGTCGGTAAAAGTGGGAATGCCCAACCATGGATGCCCGACGGGGGGTTCCCGACGGTATACGCTCGGAAATTGCAATTCCCAACGGTACAAGGCAATGCCCAACGGTTTAATAACTATCGGCCATTCTTGCAAATCTTGTAGTGTGTAGTAGTGCGGGCGGCATAATGGCGGGTTCGACGACGACCACCACATGACAAACAACTCGCAGACGCCATACCAGATCCCCTAGCTGACCTTGTCCTCAACCCAGACCAGAAGGGGTCTCCGAGGTGATCATCCCCAGTTTGCCCACACCGTATTACTAGCTGAAGGAGGATGCCTTCCTCTCCCTTTCCGCCCGATCTCGTTGTTGAACTGCTCCGCGCCGAACAAAACTATATGGCCACCTTCATCCCACAGACCCCAATGGCTCCAAGGTATATGCCGGCAAAGGACAATAGCCGTTGATGCGGAGTCGGCGGGGCACAGTAAGTGTCGTGCTTGCAAGACTGAGGCGGTGAAGCCTCGGAGACGGCAGCGTAGCCGATGTTGCGACCATAGATTCACATCCATCACTTGATTTCACCAGTTCGTTTAAAAAAGAAGCACCTGTCGATTCTGCTTGCCTACAATGCAAATACCAAGTTGCACAGGCGATGAGAGAGAAGGGTTGGTTTATTTTTTACAAGAAAAATAAATGAGAGGGGTTAAACAAAAAATGGATGACATGCTAGCATGCGACATCAGTAAAAATTGTCTTCTTGGCGTATTGGGGCTGTGGTGCACCGTTTAGCAAGTTTATGAATTCAGAAATGTATTTGCAAAGTACATGGACCTGTTCCATAAAAAAAAGTACATGGACCTCTTTGGCACACACTTATCAGGACCCTTGGTGCATTTAATTGTATTTAATTTATCTTTCTCTTGTTTTATTAGAGTACTACATCTGTCTCTAATAAGTGTGGTCCTTAGTTGAGGAGTCAATCTCTTTTAACTTTAACCAAATATATACAAGAAAATATTAATCCTGTGCAAACTATGAAAACTCTAATTAAGATGACTAGAGGTGGGGGGTTTAAGTGCTAAAATAACCCACCTTTAGGATGGGATGAGTGGGGGGTTTAAGTTCTAAAATAACCTACCTTATCTCTAGCCATTGGATTAAATTTCCGTGGTTTTGATTAGAGTTTCTATAGTTTTTACAGGAGCCTGGTTTCCCTAGCATACGTTGCCTAGATAGATTGTTGAATCTACATTTGTAATAAACTTATTTTGACATAAAAATGTTATCAGTAGTTTCACAAACCTAGTCAAATTTATAAAAATTTGACCAACACGAATACTGTATGTAGTAGCGGCAATTATTTAGGGTGGAGGATGGTAGGAACATTTCTGAATACTCTAAAACTCATTAAATGCCTGACAGTAAAAGTTACGTCAAGGTATCAATCCTGGTACATCGCGTTCCGGGGTGCACCCCGGTGTCTACTGATTGACCGGTCTCTTGTTACTTGGCCTCCTGCCCTCCGTTCATTCCAACTACTCACGCCTACATCACTTGCCAGTGGCAGTGCATGGGCGCACTGAAATTTTAATATGTGCAAGCTGAGAACTGAGCCGTAGCTCAGATGGCAAGGATCGCTGGTGCGCGTCCTGCCCGCCTTGTTCAAAGCCTGGCTTCGATGCCGGTGTCTCACCTAACAACAGTAGGTTCTTATATGTTTTTATTGTTTCACACAGATGTAGCACAACTGTCAGCTGTATTTTATACTTTAGGGATAAGATTTATGTCTGGCTTGTGCGCTAGAAGAGTGAGTAGGTAACCTACGACGTGTGGCGTGTGTTGATACATGAGTTCAAGTACTATAACTTATTTTGTAAGGTTTGAAGTAATAAAAAAAATATCCAAGCTACTTCCACTGCCGCCTGCGCGCGTCATGCCAGTGCCATACCAGAACACGTCTGGCCCCGTCGTGATTTTTTTGCCCCTACCGCTCATTCCGTACTGATCAGTAGGAGCGCCAATAATGCAAGAGCCGTATATAACCGTAGATAGGTGTTTCACACGTCTTTTTCACATTTTAGCTCTTTTTATGAACTAAATTTACATTTGGTCCCTTGGATGTCAAAAATATATCTTTAGACCCTAGGGGTCGGCGTCATAACCTGCGGCGCCGAGGTATAATGTCTCGGCGCCACAGATCTGGGCGCCGAGGTCTCCACTGAGGCGCTGGCGTGGCGGAGAGACCTCGGCGCCACAGATCAGGGCGCCGAGCTCGGCGCCACGGACCACGGCGCCGGCGCCACAAATCTTGGCGCCTAGGTATTTAAAAAAAATAAAAAAAAACCTTACCTGAACCCTCCCCACCCGACCGAACGGGCCTCACCCAAACGAAAATCGCGAACGGAAGGAGTCCTTGGCTAGGCGCCGCCACCGCCCCTTCCCCGCCGCCGCCACCCCTTCCCCACCGTCCTCGTCGCCCCTCGTCCGCTCTAGGCGCCGTCGCGGGCTACCTCGGCCGCCCTCGTCGCCTACGTCGCCCCGCTCGTCTCCCATCTGCAGTGGCGGCGAGGGCGGACCCCAGCGGTCGCCGTGGTGGCCGCCGACCGGCGTGCCGGCGGTGACATGCCCCTGGAGACCGCCCCGCCCCATCTTCTTCGCCCCTCGCCCCCTGCCCCTGGAGACCGCCCCTGACTAAAGCCACCGCCCTCCTGTTCCTTCGGCCGACCAAGCACAAGCAATGCTTAGGTAATTTTTTTTTGTAATTCGTTTTTATAGATTTGAGGACAACATATTCCAGTAAATTTGACATGTTGGCATCATGAATCTTATGAATAACAGACTACATTAGGTAGCTGTAATAAAGAAATTTTTTCGTATGGTTAGTCTGTACAAACCTAATAGCTAATGTAGTTATATATGTAGTAGATGCATATTAGCTAATGTAGTTATAGCTAACAGACTACATTAGGTATGCTTTAGTGAGCCAATTTTGTTTTTTTTGTAGATAGATACATATTAGTTAGATATAGATAGGTTGTTCTTAGTTACTTATTTATAGGTAGATTGATACATATTTACATATTTTTGAATGTCGTGTAACTTGGTTGTGCTGCATACTAGATGGACAATGTAGTCAACCTGTACTATGGAGGCAGTGTGGAGGAAGATGAGTTTTGGAATGCCAGTTTTGTTGGAATGGAAATGGTGCCTCTCATGTTTGATGAATGGCCATTGTTTTCGGAGTTGCTTGGTAGTGCTCTTGATGAGCTTCACTGGAATTCAAATGAGGATGACATCTCAGTCAAGGGTGTGCTTCACTATGGTAAATCAAGACATGAAATTTTTAGGCGGATGGTCCCAATTGCATCGGAGAATCAATGGGAGAAATATGTCAAAAGTGTCATGAAGAGTGAGTTTCAGTGTTTAGATGTGGTTGTGAGTAGGCTGTACAATGATGCCACCCCTCATGGTCATGCACCTCCTATTGGTCAGTCACCCTCTCGTGGATTGTCGCCAGCACCGAATAATCCGTCACCCTTAGAGCCTGCGTTATCCCACCGCAAGGTGGATGTGCAACATGAGGTGGCTGTGCCCGATGCTCAATCCGCACCGAATGAGGTTGGTGTATGTCCTGGAGTCCGTGCAGCAACCGGCACTGATGAGGTTGTTGCTGCCCCTCAGGAGATCCCTTTGACCCAGAACCATCCTAGTAAGTGATTTAGAGACACTTTGGCTTTCCTTATTCTTCCTTCATTACTTTCCTTTCTCTCAATGCCATCCATCTTTTTGCTTTAAATGTAGGAGAGAATCCTGACAATGATGGTTGTCCTCTGGTTCGTCTAGCAACAGACGTGGCCCCAGGGTTTATTGCCTCCAACAGTGTCGATGTTGACATTGCGGATGATGAGGAGCCTTATGGCACAGCAAGGGCTGTTGATTCTGATGATGGCCGCCCAGTTCCACCTTTGAGCGCAGAAGAAAAGGAGGTTCTCAGATGATATTGTCCTGGTCGTGATCCTCCGGTTCATGAATTCAGCTCCATTGCTGATTGTCAACGCGGTTACAGTGATGGAAGAGATGATGAGCTGCTAGAGGCTCCTCAGTCTGTTGCTAGTGTGGAAATTCAGAAGGGCATGGTCTTCAAGGATTTGCCCACCTTAAGAAGGTGGCTACAGGAGTATGCCATGCACCATAAAAGGCCTTTCAAGGTTAGGCACTCCTATGTGGAGCGCCGATACATGGTGGTTTGCGAGATGTCTGATTGCATTTGGAGGGTCTGTGCTCGCAAACAGAAGGACACAGGGAAGTTCAAGATTACCAAAATTGTAGGCCCACATAGTTGTGCCCAGATAGATCTAAAAGGGAAGCATTGACAGTTGACCTCTACCCTTATTGTCAGACATTACTACTCCACATTGAAGAAACAACCCAACATGAAGGTCGCTGCACTTATGGATATGGCTATGAAACATTTTCAGTATGAGGTAAAGTATGGTAAAGCATGGAGGGCAAAGCAACGAGCCTGGAAGATGATTTATGGGGACTGGGAGGAGGGCTATGAGCAGCTGCCTGCAATGTTCAATGCAATGAAAGTGGCTAATCCAGGAACGCATTATGAGTATATCCCGAAGCCAGATGAACAAATAAATGGGCGGCACGTATTCTTTCGTGCATTCTGGTGCTTTCCCCAGTGTGTACGGGCCTTCAGGCACTGTCATCTAGTTCTGTCCATTGATGGTACTTTTTTGCTTGGCAAGTACATGGGCACACTTCTGGTAGCCATTTCCTGTGACGCAGACAATGCCCTGGTGCCTTTGGTATTCGCTCTGGTGGAGAGGGAGAACAAAGACAGTTGGGGATGGTTCCTGCGGCTTGTTCGGATACACGTCATTGGCCCTCATAGGGAGGTTTATGTCATATCAGATAGACACCAAGGCATACTCAGTGCCGTTCAGGAGCAGATTCCGGGGTATGCGCCTTTGCATCACCGTTGGTGCACTCGGCACCTTGCCGAGAATTTGCTTAAGAAGGATGGCTCAAAGGACAACTTTAAGCTATTCGAGGAGGTTGCACACATGCTTGAGGTACATTTCTTTAGGGAGAAGTTGGAGCAGCTAGAAACAGCAACAAATGGAGAAGGAAGGCAGTGGCTAGGTGGATTATTGAGAGAACCTGAGAAATGGACAAGAGCCTATGGCGTTGGTGGAAGGAGGCATGAGTTCCAGACTAGCAACATGGCTGAGTCATTTAATAGTGTGCTCAAGAGTATACGTGGGATTCCCATCAATGCCATTGTATCGTTCACCTTTTATACGCTAGTCACATGGTTTAACGAGAGACACATGCAAGCATTGGCACTGCAGAGTAAGAATCAGAAATGGTCTCCTAAATCTACGAAGCATCTTGACAAGGCAAAGCAAAAGGCACTCGACCATCAGGTCTTTTGTTGGGAGCACAACACTGGCAGGTACCAGGTCACAGAATGGGGACGTGCAAGTAATGATGGTGAGTCATGGCCATCAAGGAGTTATATGGTTAACATTAGTCAGTTCTTATGTGAATGTGGGAAACCCAAGCAGTACCACTTTCCTTGTTCTCACTGTGTTGAAGCATCTCAGCATCGCAACTTTGCCTACGAGACCCGAATAGCGCCGGAGTTTAGTGTTGACAGCCTTGTACAGACTTGGTCTCCCTGTTTCGAGCCTTTCCACCAGGAAGAGCAGTGGCCACCTTACACTGGGCAGAAATACATTGCGGATCTAGCATCTAAATGGAACAAACAAGGTACTAGGAAGAGGTCTAGATAAAAGATGACCATGGACCAGGTTTCCGGAAGAACTAGGCGAGGGAGAGCAACTCCTTTTCTTACTGAGGCCGAGCAAAACATGTGTGGAAGATGTGGTAGACTTGGGCATAACTCACGTACCTGCCATTGGCCCATTAGTCAGGTGAAATTAACCTATGTTTACTTGTGTTTGCATTAAATTAACTTATGTTTACTTTTGTTCATTTGAAATTAACCAAAATGGTATATATTTGGTCATATGAAACTAATCTTTCATTTTTTTCATTTTTTTATAGGATGGAGCCGAACCACATGCTGGAGCCGTACTACGAGAAGGACCACCGAGGACGACTCACCGCAGAGGGGGAGGTAACTGCTTGGTTTCTATATTATTTCCTTGGTATATCTTTACTTACTTTTGTTCACTAACTTCTCTATGAATTTCCATTATTTGCAGGAGCTGGCCCCTCTTCGTCTTCGAACCCATGATAAGTTCGAGGACATGCGGTACGACGACAGGTACACTCCTCTCCTTGAGAGAGCTGGACTTGATGTCATATCATTCCAGGTTCGCCATGGGTTGCCTACCTTAAATCCCGCGGCAATCTCAGCTTTAGTGGACAGGTAACATAAGTACAAACTGATGCACTTCCTTTTTTTTGGATGTTGATGGATGCTGACCGTAGTTCTTCTGTCTTGTTTTGTAGATGGAGGCCTGAAACTCACAGCTTCCACCTACCTTGCGGTGAGATGACGTGTACGCTTCAAGACATGCAGAAGTTCCTTGCTCTACATATAAGTGGCCGCCCAGTTGTTGGTCACTGCAGTCCTGATGGTTGGAGAGCTAGAGTGGAGCACTTCCTTGGAAGAGAGCTTCCTCCAGAAACACCGAAGACGAGAACCTCTAGAGTAGGCATTGAATGGTTGAGGACAAATTTTGGCAACCCACCAGGACGGCATGCAGATGACCAGACAGTCACCTACTACTGCAGGGCCTGGGTGATGCATCTTTTTGGTTGTGTTCTCTTCCCATACGCGACGGGAGACACCGCGTCATGGATGTACCTACCCTGTCTGACTGACTGGCACACGGCTGGGGGGTACAGCTGGGGTTCTGCAGTTCTGGCCTTCTTGTACCAGCAGCTATGTGAGGCGTGCCGCCGGACTTCGAAGTCTCCTTCATTGGGAGGATGTGTTTACCTGCTTCAGCTTTGGATGTGGACTCGTCTTCCTATAGGAAGGCCACTTCCTAAGCCTGAACGTGAACGTGAGCCATGGTTCAATGTTCCAGGCCTTCGACTTCGCCCGACTTATGCCTACCTTTGGGATAATTTCCAGGGTCCCTTTGCCCGGACTAAACGCGCATACATCGAGTATGGAAATGAGCCCGATGAAATTCTGCCAGGGATGGTGAGTTGGCTGCAATTGACAAACTAAATGTTTTCTTCACAAAAGTAAGCACTAATTGACTAATGAATCTATTGCAGGTTAATTGGGAACTGTACGACGATGAAAAGTACGCTTACATTGGGCTAAGCGTGGCGTGCAAGATGGACGAAGACTTGTGTTTGATGAGTTGTCCATTGATTCATCATCCCTGTGTAGCCTTTGCAGTGGTTCATCATCCCTGTGTAGCCTTTGCAGTGTCCTTTGGTGCAGCCTTGACAAGAGCATTTATGACACAATGCAACGGCCATAAAACACCACTCCCTCTATATATACACACCAAGTTGGATGCAATGTAACCAAAATAAATAGCCTTTGAAATGTCTGGAGGCTCGTCTAGTGGGAGAGGGAAGGGGGTGGCAACGGGAGATCCCAATGCTTGGGATGGGTCTCTTGGTCCTGAAGACTTTAGTGAAGCCGTCGAGCGTTTCCCTGAGCAGAGTAAGGGAGATTTTAGCCGAGAGCAGCCTTTGAAAAACTACGAGAGATGGAGGGAACCTTGGCCAAAATGTAGACATGGTGAGGATTGCTTGGTGCAGATGTTCGCCAATGGGGAGCTCGATGGAGGACGGCGTTTCTTCAAATGCCCAAGAGCTATTGTAATTTCGGTTACTTTTCTTTTGTTAAATATGTTCGTTGCTTGCGCTACGTCTAACAATATTTAGTTTTTGTACAGTTCCGCCACCCCTGCAAACTGCAGGTTCACTAGGTGGGTCGACACTCGTCCAATATGGCCGCATAAGGAGTACATCTACTACCTGCAAGATCGTATCTTCGAGCTAGAGAGGGAAGTTAGCGCAGGCATAAAGGACTACACAGACGACGACTACGAGAATGAAGCTAGTTCACAGGAGCCACAATGCACTGATCCATATTGTCGGTGCCCTTGTCACCAAAACAAGGGGACATGACCACCATCAACGCTACCGCCGACAGCACCAACATTGGGTGGATACTGTGGTGAAGGGGCTACGCAGTTCGGCGCGTGGGAACACTACTAGGAGAACCTTTGTATCCTTGATACATGTTCTCACATGGCATGTCATCTGTTTGTTGCTTGGTTAAATTACCTAAGGCATGTTACGGTTAGTCGAAAGAACTACGTACCCTAGTTTGGTACATGTTCTCACATGCCATTCATGTGCATCTTGTTTGCTTTAATTACCGAAGGCATGTTAGGTGCAGCACCTCTGTACCCTTGTTTGGTACATGTTCTGCCATGCCATTTCGTGTGTTGTGTGGAGGGAATGATGTAATCCGCTATCTTTTATTTTCACTACTTCGATTGTCTGAACTGAAAACCGTAGTACTGAAAACCAATAATAAAAGGGCATTAAAATAAAATACATTGCATGGTCCATACACAACATTGTTCCTGAATAAAACATAGATCGAAGACTGAGTGCATCTGAAATTAAGGTCTAACCACACATTTTAAAGGTCCGAGACTAGACGACATTGATCATGCATAAACCAAAGAGCTACTGAGTGCAACGAGGCCACTTTCCCTTCCTCTGGGCATTGGGATTCTCCTCCATCACCGCCTTCGCTCTCTCGGCACGTTCACGCTTCTTCTGCACCTCCTCCCTATACGCAGCAGCACGCCTCCTTTCCTCCTCTTCCTTGTGCTCCTTTTTGTAGCCTCCTCTTTCATCCTCTCGTAGTTCTCTCGGCGCTTAGCTTCCCAATCCTTCTCGGCTTGTAGAAGATGCTTGTCCAACTCCTTAATCTCAGTGTCGATCCACTCCTCGAAGTCACAGATTGGTGGAGGGGTATGCAACAGAGGCAATTGTTACAAAACAATAATAAGATGGAATACTACATATAACAAAAAGAATTACTACGCAATTACATAATTACTCACCAACCACGTACTGCGGCGCTGAAGCGGTGTAGGTTTCCATTGAAAATTGGGACACATCCAATACCTCTGCTTATAGGTTTCCTCATCATCAAAAATCTCTACCTTGCAAGGATCCCCACAAAAACACATTGGCCTTGGAACGCCACTAGGGATAGGCTTGGGAATGTAGGCAGCGCCAATGGGTAGCGAGCGACCATAACTAAAATTGGAACAATTTTGTTTTAAAAACCAAAATCTAAGGACAATTAACACTAAACCTAAGTACTACAATGTCATGGAAAAATGAACTTATACCTTCGTTTGCTACGTTTTCCACGCCTAGGCATCCTAGGATTCAAATGGAACAAACAAGTATTATAAAGTGCATGAAACCCTAACTAGTGATGCTTATTAATCTGTAAAATACGACCTATGTATACCAAATCGAAGCACAAAAACTAAGGGAGGGTGAGAGGATACCTTGCTCTTCAAGATCTATGGATCAAATCCAACTTTCCACGGTCCAATATGAAGATTCGTGAAGGAGGGCGAAGTGCGGAAGAGTTTCACCCGAGAGGGGGGGGGGAGGAACAAATGCGAACTGGCTTGGGCAGGGAAACTGGGTCACGACCAAAGAAAGGCAGCTCGGCGCCAAGATCTGTGGTGCCGAGCTCGGCGCCGTGATCTGTGGCGCCGACCTCGGCGCCGTGGTCTGTGGCGCCGAGCTCGGCGCCTTGATCTGTGGCGCCGAGGTCTCTCCGCCACGTCAGCGCCTCAGTGGAGACCTCGGCGCCCAGATCTGTGGCGCCGAGACGTTATACCTCGGCGCCGCAGGTCATGGCGCCGACCCTCAGGGTCTGAAGATATATTTTTGACATCCAGGGGGCCAAATATAAATTTAGTTCGAAAAAAGGACCAAAATGTGAAAAAGACGGGGTGTTTCACGACAAACAGCGCGATGAAGATTCACCCAAATCCATTCAAAAATTCAGGGAAAACAAAACCCGAGAGCTGCTCCGATGCTCTTTTTTTTTTTCTTTACTTGGAGCATCTTCAACCGTGACAGCATCTAGCTTCTGAGTAATAAGGACTTGCTCTACTTTTCTGGAGCTTTGTTTTTAGCACCCAATTCCAATAGGGATATATTCCCTTTTTTTCATATTTTGATATAATATCTAGGAATATCCTAGCTTCGTATCACACCACTATAATTTAAAGTTAAATATCTGTAAACCACAAAATTCAACGATATTATTCAGATTCAAGTTTTCAAAAAAGATACTCAAATGCAAATTCAGATTTGTTGAGACAGAAATTGTGTAGGCTTATAGTATGTTTGATTGAGTCTTATGTACCATGAACACTGAAATAAAAAATGTGCGTGTGCTTAATTGTTTAAGACCTGTAGTTTTTTTGTTAAACATGGCAACTTGCTTAATTACGTGTTGTGAACTGCGGTCGTTTTGTACGTGGTGTTCGGCAAGGTCGCCACTTGATGTCATGATTCTTACACATGCATGCTTAATTGTGTTCCAGTTTTTATTTTCGATTCTTAACTTCTATAGATGCTTTCCGTTCATATTTTGATTGTCTTTGATTGATGTCCCACAATCATGTCTTAATTCCCATTCTCAATCTTTTTGTGTCTTTTTTTTTTACTTCGTTTAAACAAAAAAAACATAACAAGGAAAATGGAAGATGGTCTTCTCCGGTTGTTCCCATTCATTTTCGTCCATACCGGCCAGTTGCATGATGGATACTAGGAGAAAACCCCGCGCGTTGCTGCGGGAATCGCCGATGAGATTATTCTACTTGTATCTGCTAATATCATTGAATAAATATTATAATACATATTAGCAGATGATTTTTTGGACAACGAAATATGTTAATAAATGTTCTGGTATATTAACGTGAATAGTTTGAATAAAACATAATGGCATGTGTTAGTTGGATGTGTTAGTGGATGGTGACATGGACACTTTAATTGAATGTGCTAGTGGGATGTTGAGTGGATGATGATGTGGACATTTTGCATGGCAAGAGAAATAGCTAGTGGGGTTTATCTATATAAGAGATATAGATGACCCGGTATTTTGGTAACCTACCAATCACAACACAATTTATTGATAGACACGATTTTTATTTTCATTTATTGTGCAGTTGGCTATCGCCGTTGCGAGTGCACAGTGACAAGGACGCACAAATGCAACGGAGATGGGTGCGCGACATCACGGGGGCATTGAGCCATCGACTGTACCCGTTCTCTTCGACTATGTCCTACTCTGGGCGAAAGTAGAAAATGTTCACTTGTATTGTATGCATCCGAGTCGGGATCGGTTTATCTGGCCATGGACACCGGACGGCATATTGCACAGGTAAGATTACAACTCTAATTGCTTGCTTATTAATATAACGCCGGGCAACTTGATCTTTAAAGAAAAAAATATCAGCGCAAAGCATATTTGAAGAGCCAACATAAAGGGCGAAGGTTAAATTCTTTTTTAGGCTTGCCCTACATGGACGGTGCCTTTGAATCACAGAGTGACAGGTGTAGCATGGTCTTCAGCAAGACGTAACGTGTGTTCTGTGCGATCAAAGTGATGGCACGACTCACGAGGCGCGAGAAATCAGACGATTGGTGGTCGCATGTGTGGGAAACTGTGTCCAAGGTTTTGAGGCATTGTTTCTATCCAGATCCAGTGATCTTGCTCAAAGCCTACCATGTGAAAGGAGCGTAACCGAACGTTGGACAAAGCGATCGCCGCAGAAGCTCTTCATGCTTATTGTTGAAGAAGCAGACGCCTGGGGGGCCCTGGTTTTAGCAGCTTGTCGTCGGTGCTCAGCACAGCCTTCTAGCACCTCACGTGGAGCAATCACCTCGGTCACACAATCAGTTTCTTTAGTAACGGATCTAGGATTTTGAAATTTATTCAGGGGTAATGGGGCCTGAGTTGAAACTATGGCGAACTCACACGAAGCTAATATTGTCTTCCACTATAGCAACAATCGTCCTTATGCATATATGAAACAAATGATTGTATATTATATGTCCATCTTTTATATCAATGCGGGTTGTTCGACTGATGGTTTCTACGGCTGACAAGCCAGATGCTGTTTTGTTGTTGTGAGACAAAAACATTGTACAATGACTGATAGGTCCATGCGAAAATACAATAATTCAGAGTGCTCAAGTTAATAATTAGATAGAAAAAGGACACACATAGTGTATAATACAATCTTGGATGAGTTAAGCTCTCTTATCTAAACCTGTTGTATTTATTGCTACAATATTCCCATTTGACAAATTTCTTCTAAATGTAGAGTTGTAGATATATAAGTATATAACGAGTTCCTTTAAATTGAGCGCAACTAGTAACTTTATTATTGTATAAGAAATCAGATCAAGTTGTGAACTTCTCGTTTCTTACAGGAAATCTGAGATAATTAGGGAACTGCATTATTATTTAATATACCTTGATTATTGCTCGAGTGGACAAGTATCTTCTACCTACGAAACCCGAGTCCAAGCTCGGGCTGGTAAGAGTGGCCACGTCGCCTGCAAAATCTCGGCCCTTGGATCTCGATCGGACGGCTAAAGCCACTCCGCAGGTTGCTTTCAAATGCACTATTCATCTGGCAGGCATACTGTTCACTAGGAAGTTGCTAAGTGCACACGAGAGACGTACCAAAAAAGATAAAATAATCCCTTTTCCTTTTCCAGAAAATTTATAAATAAACTAAAACCACTCTAGAACGTACCTAAATATTTTGACCCCTTCTTTGTCATCCAAAAAAAAATTTCAAATTCCTCTCATTTGTGTTTTATCGATAAACTTAGGAAGTTTATATCTCATCCATCCTAACTCCGAATCGCGTAGTTCTTTCACCAAAAAATCTTCTAAAATAAAACCCCACATATTCAAATCTTTATCCCTAATTTTTCAACCTCCCTTTTTCATTATCTAAAAATCCAAAATAATATATATTTTCTCTCATTCGTGTTGTATCGATAAACTTAGAAAGTTTATATCTCATCCATCCTAACTTCCAATCATGTAGTTCTTTCACCAAAAAAATCTTGCAAAATAAAACCCTATATATTAAAAACATTTCTCCTAATTTTTCACCCCTTTTCATTATCCAAAAATCCAAAATAATCTTTAATTTTCTCTCATTCGTGTTTTATCGAATTTAGGAACCTATCCGAACTCCGAATCCCATAATTTTTCAACCGAAAAACTTCTAAAGTAAAACCCTACATATCTAAATCATTTTTTCTAATTTTTGGTGGTACCCATCTTCACCATACAAAAAAAAAATCTAGAAACAGTTTCCAAATTTCTCCCATTTGCATTTCATAGATAAACTTAGAAAGTATATATCTCATCCATCTTAACTCTGAATCCATAATTCCTCAACCAAAAATAATCTAAAACAAAAACCCTGTATATTCTGATCTTTTTTCCTAATTTTTGTTAATTATCACAAATGCAAATAGCCCTTCTTTTTAACAATTCTATTGGCAACCTAATCTACATATACCAAGAATTTGTATCTTTTTCAACGAACTTCAACATCTATACTCAGCGAGGAAGAAAGTTTAGATAGATCAGCAGTCATCTCTTCTTCAATTACTAAATTAACTCACAATCACTTATAAATGCAAATGCTGCTGTTGTTATACTGCCATTTTTTCAACGTAAATTCTAAAACTATAAAAACATACAAAATCACCATGCCAACCTTAAGATCCGTCATATAGCAAATTAATTCTACTAATAATATATATAATATTATTTTTCTCATAGATAAATCATAAAACTGTAAAACCACCATAAAATCAACACAAACAGATCAAACATGGCGCGGCAACGCCGCGCCCCATGTTTTCTAGTCGACTCCGAGTGCTGAGTGCTCTATGCGTGGATAGACGTTTAAAGTCCAGGTGCCCAGCAAGCAGTACCCTGCCAACCCCGGCGTGCGCTTGCCACGCTCGCTACTCGGTGAACTGGGCCTGGGCCTTATTGGGTCGAAACAAAGCCTATCTTCAACAGGCCACACAAGGAAAAGGTATATTACCTAAGTGACCCATTTCGCGAATGGAATGCCAATATTCAAACTCAGGAGGCACGGATTCAACGATCTCAGCCCGACAGCCCCGGCTACCTTACAACCAGAAATTTCTTGCGGGGGCTCTTTATCACAGCATCGAGTGTTCCATCGCCTAGGGGTCCCTTCGTTCGTGTTTACCCCATCGCAAATGGCATCTCACCATGATATGAGATGTCGGACGTATAAACTCTTTACCTCCTTCTTAACAAAACACGTGCTAAGCACGTTCTTGGATAAAAAAAAAAAAAAAACTTGCCCATTTGAGCTGCATTCAATCTACGTGTTCAAATTCTAACGATTATTATTTTTGTCTAAAAAATTTCATGCTAACTTTATCATAAGCCAAACAAAAATTTACTAAATTTATACAAAATGTTGATATTCATATTACAAAATATGACAATATTATCATGTTATATATACATGCTTAATGTCATAGTTGACAATTTTCTCTACAAATTTTTTATTTAAATTAAGATAATATGACGTAGGAGGAGTATCATGTTTTTTTGGGGAAGGTAATGGTTCCGTTTTTTGGAAGGCATAGCCAAATATTTCTTAAAAAAATTGTAGTTTTGAAATATCAACATTTCTAGTATTTTTAATATACTAGGTTCGTGCCTATGTGTTGCAACCGGAGTCCAAAATTTTCGTGACACAAGTACTCCATGGGTAGTATAAGTGTACACGTGCGTTGCCATGAAAGCCAAAAAAATACTTTTAATACATCAAGAGGAGCATGATCAAGAAGTTCTTGGATAACACTACAATGGGTATATGGTATTGTAAATCGTTAATGAAATATGCCCAGTCCTGTCTTTTCTGGGCTGAAAGCTTCTGCAAGAATTTAGTTTAGGTGCAATATCGGGCTAAAACCGGTGGAATCTTGATAACTGCTAGGTAATTGGCATCTGCTCTGAATATAGTTTGCTTCTGTTTTAATTTCTAAGAGCAGACAACATTGCCACATGTCACATAGCTCGTGTGCTTCCACTAGAAAACATAGCTCGTGTGCTGGTGTGGCATGTGTGTCCAAATATCTTCTGCAACAAACAGTAGACACAAAGGTACTGTTGACGTCGAAACCGGTCGAACCAACACACTACCGGGCTTTGGACACCCTAGAGGCCCCACACATGACTTGAAATGCGGCAAGAACGCAATGTAACCAACCAAACCGATTTAGAGACCGCTAGGGCCGATGTAGAGCTCGTTATTGGCCAGAAAAGCTTCCAAACCACTCCCGGAAAGATGTGTCCGGGAGAAGCACGTGGAGAATATCTTGGAACCAGCAAGGTCGTCCAAGATGCCAACAAATCTTGTGGAGAGGTGTTGGACAACAATGGTAGAGGGTTGAGAGGAGAAAATTAGGACTAAGAGTTGATAGGTTTGTTATTTTTTATTGATTGATTGGACGGTATCAATCGGCCATGGTCCTCTCAAATTTACAGAGAGGATAGTTTTATCCCAGTAGAAAACAACTCCAGATCATAATCTTTAAGTTCCCTACGTCCAAAACTTGCCAAAACACGATTCGAGATCGAATCGATTCAGACTTAGCTGGCTTGCAACCCGGCTTAGCCGGTTTATGCGGGCTCCGGCAGGGTGCCTGGCCGGCTGGGCAGCCGAGCCGACTTAGCCGGCCTAGGGACCTGGTTAAGCTGACTTGGGTGGGGGGGGATGGGAGGGTGGGGGCGTCCTGTCCTACTGGCCAAGTCGGCAGCCGACAGGGCCAGCTCGCTGTGGCTCGCCGTCTTCTCCGTGTGATTCATTGTTCCGTTTGCGACGCCACTTGACCTCGATCATATATGCGTCCTGTCCTGCTGGGCAAGTCGGCAGCCGACAGGGCCAACTCGCTGTGGCTCGCCGTCTTCTTCGTGTGATTCGTTGTTCCGTTTGCGACGCCACTTGACCTCGATCATGCGATCATGTCTAGAATATTTATAAATTATTCATGGTGCTAAAATCACCTTCGACAATTTTTGAGTGTATTACAATCTTAGTCACAACACGTTGTGGATTACGGATGGATGGGGATGGGGTACATGCATGTTTCCGTTTCCCGGATGATTCTCGTCACGTCAACCAGCCATCGCATCGCAGGAGGTGTAGTTGTGACGCCGGCGAAATAAGTTACTTGCGTGTGCACAGGTGCACGAACGCGGCTACGAGAAGAGCAGCCTTGAGCCTGACGCTCCATGGGAAGCCGTAGCTTCCCCTGCCCAGGGCAACAAGCCCCCTCACGAACGGCCAGAAGCAGAGGAGCAGCCAGCCGCAGCACACGAGCTCCCCGACGCCCGGGCCGACACCGCCGGGCACGTCTCCCGCCCCACCGAGGACCGCCCTCCACGCTCCAACAGTGACGGCAACCATGGTCAGCATCGTGAGCGCTGTCGGTGGGACGAACACCGGCGACGAGTCAAAGGTGAACCGCCCCAGATCGGCGGCGTCGTCCGCGCCATCGCCTACGCCGTTTCCGTCGGACGAGCTCTGCTGGTGCTCCTTGCGCGTCACCTCGAACACCGTCTCCGAGAGGCCTACCGTCTTGAGGACGACGGTGAGGAAGGCGAGCAGCCAGGCGGAGGACGACACGATCCGCTGCATCCTGTGGTTGTTCCACCCGGCGCGCACCGGGAGCCGGCAGTCCTTGTACTCGCCCAGGTTGTACACGTTGTAGCCCAGGAACAGCGCCACTGGGACGACGAAAGCCGGCTCTGACACCTGCATCACATCACAAGAAGAAGAAACTTCACAAACTTTGCCACTTTGGCAACAAGGACCGGTGATGGCAGCGATGGAGCATGCACTGGTGCGTGGGCCAGTGCGTGCATGCAGGTGGAGAGACTGGGCTGGAGCGTGCATCAAATGGTGCTTTTTATGCTGGGCTGCTATTGTGCTATAGGTATTTAAGTCTAGGAAGCTGAGAAACTTAATGGGCCATGGAAAATTATCTGGGCCGGGGGGTGTTGGGGGTGGGGGGTGGGGGGTGAGAGGGGGGGGAGCCCAGTTTCGGCCCCACTAAGCTCCGTCCCTGGGTAATGGCAACAAGGACCGGTGATGCTGGACAAAGATCGATTACCTTTGGCAAGAAGGAGCGGTTTGCAATGAGGCAGTAAGGTCCTAGCAATGCATAGCACAACTCGAAAGGTGCCCTGACGGGCCACACGTCGATGATTAGGTAGGCGACGCACTGCCGGAAATCGAGGCTTTTGAACGCGGAGAGAAGGAACGGGTTATGGCGGCTGAGGAGTATCTCCAGGAGGCCCGTGCCCCACCTCTTGTACTGAGTGAGGCTGGCCGGCCCACCGGTGGGCGCGCCGCCGAGGAATGCCGGCGGGTCGGTGGTGAGCATCGCCGACCTCCAGCCGGTGGCGTGGATGCGCTGCCCGGTCAGGACGTCCTCGGTCATGGAACCGTAGACCCAGCCAACCTGCAAGCATATGGATGAGTTGTTTCAGATCATGAAAACCTGCAAAAATGATAGCTGTGTGGACGGTGCTAAAAAGAGAGAATTATATATTCGGCACTGAAATAAATCGACCTTCATTTGACACTCAAAAGTTCGAACTTTCTTATCTGGCATTGAGTTAAAATTTTCAGAATTATGTATTTTCCATTAAAATAAATCGGTCTTCTTCATTTGGCACTAAAAATAAATCGGAAGACAAGGACAAATATGTTATGACGCAAAGACAAATAAGAAATCACAAAACTAACAATACTAGTTAGTGGTCGAAGAGTGTTGCCTGAAATCATCTTAAAGTTTAGGCATCTGAAATATAGGAGAAGAGTGATACCGCCCTAATCTGACCCGCAAAAGGGGACCTCCATCTCATCGGACCCCAAAAGCTATGAATCCCGCCTCGTCCGACCCCCGGAAGGCGTGACCCATCGCAGGATCGCAGCCGATCACTCAAAGGGACTGGCGACTCGCATTTTCCTCCGCCCGACCCCCCGCCGGGGATCTCCGTCTCGTCCAATGGCTGTTATGCGGAAAGGCCCTTAGGCAAGACGAACACGACGGTAGGGGCCCGCACCACTTTTCACATAGTCCGGATTAGACCCGCATGCCACAACGCAACATGGAAGAGTGTTGTCCTGGGCCTTAGGGCCCAGGATGGCCCATAACGCGGTACAATCTGGCACTATTCTACCTAAAACTGTATGGCCCACGTCTCATCCATGTTTTGGCCATTCTGGCCCTTGTAACGGGATGGGATGCCTCGCCCTGATTAACCGGCATAGTACAGGGAAGGACAAGGCACCAATTGCCATCGTCTTCGGTCCCGCGACCTACCACGCTAGACCAGAGGAGGAGAAGGCGACATCGTTGACCACTGCTTCTTTTATTTTTCTCTTTCTTCTTCGCCTATCAGTCGTTCTCTTTGTCTCGAACAGTTGTGACCCACCCTCCCCTTGAGGCTATAAAAGAGGAGGCAAGGGCTCCTCTATATAACCACGAGCACACAAGCACCCGAACTCACACACAGAGACTTCGGAGGCCAACTTCCCTCTCCCTCTGACTTGTAACCTAACAACAAACTTCGTGCAAGTAACACGAGCACCGGCTCACAACTGGACGTAGGTATTTTCAGCTCGAACTAGTATACATCCTCATGTCCTCTTTGCACCTACACCATCCAAGCCTTAGACACGCTTATAGATTTACTCGTTGGTGTTGATCCGAAACACCGACATTATGATACAAAGACAAATAACAAATCACAAAAGTAACAA
Organism: Alloteropsis semialata; assembly: GCA_004135705.1. Classification (NCBI taxonomy): domain Eukaryota; kingdom Viridiplantae; phylum Streptophyta; class Magnoliopsida; order Poales; family Poaceae; genus Alloteropsis; species Alloteropsis semialata. Next base: position 52,967,433 of record CM014273.1, read on the forward strand.
TACTAGTTAGTGGTACAAGACTAATGCCTAGAATCATCTTAAAATTCAGGCAACTGAAATATAGGAGTAGTGAAAAACATATACCTCCTGACCCCAGCTTGTGCCGGTCTCGTAGGTGCAGGCAGAAACTTGTTTTGCTGCTTCGATGCGACTCGTAAGATCTGCCACCACAGTTGGCGCTTTGAACATGTCCCCTGAAATGATGCTCCTCGCCGACTCGATCAGTTCATTCGATCTCCCAAATCTGTTCTGTATCTCCTTGTAAGATGGTGAACCTGCCAGAGTTTGTATTGTACAACCAGTCAAGAGCATAGACTGAATCACAGACGACAAGGAGCAGTCAGTCATTGTCGGATGTTTGGACCCGGCAGTCCACACAGGGTAGCCTACGTGGTTGATTTGTTGAGGGAGATTGTATTGCTGTGTATGAAGTTCCTGGAAGGATCTCCGTAGTTGGGTTCTGTCCTAGGGTTGTATCGTAGATGTTGTTGTTGTTGATGTTCGTGGATGTTGATGCTCTGGAGGGGGGTCTCAAGGCGCCTTATATAGTCCGGCTGCCTTGAGTTACAAGTCGGCCAGAGATCGTAACCTACCCGAATTACAAGGATTTGATCCTATAACGATTACAGATATCTTTCCCTATAATTCCGGCTAGTTTATCCTGATCTCCGAGCTTCTTGCGGGATACGCCGTCTTCTTTCCTCGCTGCGCGCGCCGTCGCGCCCATCCGGTTCGCCCGACTGGTGGGCCTCCCGACTGGTGGGCCACCCAGTCCGTCAAACCGGTCCAGTTGCACTCGGATTGGGCCGCCCCTTGCTGGTTGGGCCAATCCGCCTGCTGGGTACCCCTGGGGGTCTACCCCGACAAGCCCCCGAGTAGTACGTGGTTGAGAGACAAGTCGGCGAGGTCGTGCTGTCTGATGAGCGTCGAGCCTGCTGCAGTTGGAAGCGAAACCGCGTGATACTGGAGAGAAAAGAGCTGTCTTCCAACGGATGCGCCGTGAGGTGCGTCCGTTGGCCGTAGCCCCCGAGCCTTGAAGCGATTCCGAAGGAATCGGTCCAAGGGTTAGTAGCCTTCTTTTGAGGTCGTCAGACAATCAACGGATGCGCCGCGAGGTGCGTCCGTTGGCCGTAGCCCCCGAGCCTTGAAGCGATTCCGAAGGAATCGGTCCAAGGGTTAGTCAAGGAGCATCTGGCTAGATCATCCGACGTTAATTTCGGCGCCCAGCCCCCGAGCGTGAGGGCCAGCGGAGTCCTGCGAGACACGCCGAGTGGTCGTCCCGGCGCCAGCCCCCGAGCGTGAGGGCTGAGCACGCCGAGTGGTCGTCCCGGCGCCAGCCCCCGAGCGTGAGGGCTGAGCACGCCGAGTAGTCGTCCCGGCGCCAGCCCCCGAGCGTGAGGGCTGAGCACGCCGAGTAGTCGTCCCGGCGCCAGCCCCCGAGCGTGAGGGCTGAGCACGCCGAGTAGTCGTCCCGGCGCCAGCCCCCGAGCGTGAGGGCTGAGCACGCCGAGTAGTCGTCCCGGCGCCAGCCCCCGAGCGTGAGGGCTGAGCACGCCGAGTTGTCGTCGATACCCTGCAACAAAGTAAAAAAATTCGAGGAGAAAGCATTCGGCGATATAAATATTAATGAACTCCGCTTCCTGCTTCTAAGTCTTTTAATTTCCTCGGGTAGTTAGCCTGTTACGTTTATGCACCTGGTCCCCGATAGCCGTAGTCCATAGCGCAGGGAGCAGGGCCGCGTGCACGCGTAGGAGGGTAGGCGTACGGAAGAGCCGAGGTTTCACGGATTAAGGCGTGTGCTCCCCGAGTACTTTAGCAACTTGTTTTAAAGCTCGCGGGATTGGCGAAAATAATCAATTGAAACTTATCTTGGCGAGAGGTTCGAGTCCCGGAGGATTCCTTCTTTGTAGGATATGCCAAGGAGAGGCAGGCAAGGCGACGTCAGGAATAGTATTCCCGTGATTGCACATGGTGCTCCCGTGGTCGAGTGAAGCCAAAGGAGATAAGGGCGTCCTGTGCATTTCATGCTGGAGGAGAGACGCGTGGCGCGGAGCCCGCGCTCGTCATCATGGAGTAAATCTTCCGTCCTCCGGCGACCAGGGGCTATAAATACCCTTCG
>CM014273.1:52970551-52982953 GCA_004135705.1 Alloteropsis semialata
GTGGGGCATAGAGGCGCACGGTGAGCTCCTCCGGTGAAGCAAGGTGAAACTGTGAGAAGATATATGCAACAGACTAACAGGTGGGACCCGCAGAGGTTATAGTCGGCCACGCCAAGGACTTGGTCCAACTCAGCATGCCACAGTGGCAAAACCACCAGTCAAAACCACCTGGAGGGGTCATTTGAACTGTTTTGCAAATGTGAGGGAGTATAACATCTGATTTTGTAGGTGAAGGGGTGATGTAGACTACCTTAGATAGGTTAGGGAGTTATGTAGACTTTTTTTACTGGGTTGGGATGGTTAGACTACCTTAGATAGGTTAGGGAGTTATGTAGACTTTTTTTACTGGGTTGGGATGGTCCGACTGAGCTGACGGAAAAAAAAAAGTAAGGGAGAGAGCATGGATGGAAAAAAGGAACTTTGTCCCGGCCAGTTTTTCACCCCGGGACTAAAAGGCTTTTAGTCCCAGATCTAGCCATCAATCGGGACTAATAAGGACAGTCCATATTAGTTCTGGCTGGTGCACCGACAAGCAAATCAGTTAGAGTGTGGTTTTTTTCTTTCAGCATGACACGCTGTCAATATAGCCTGACACCACCATTCCTTAGAGATTCCAGCTGTGTCTAACATGGTGTTAACTAAATCAGTTAGAGTGCAGTTCTTTCTTTTGGTAACCCCATTTGACTAAGGTGAATAGGGAGGTGTCTTCTCGTGAATTATTCCATGTTCCTCGCAGAATAAAGTAAACAAGTGTGAAAAGTATTCTCCACCATGATCCGACCTTACATGTTTGATCTTTCTCTCAAGTTGATTTTCTACTTCAGCTTTATAGATCTTAAAGTAGTGCAGTGCGTCATCTTTTGAATTTAGCAAGTAAATGTAGCTGTATCTAGTGCAATCATCTATTAGAGTTATGAAATACTTTTTATCACCCTTAGTCAACACACTATTCATCTCGAAAGATCTCACCTTTGATGCTGCTGGTGGTGACGGAGTCAGGTGGCACGCCGTACATGACTTTCCTACGGTGAAAGCAGCCCGTCCCACAGTAAAATAAGCCTTGAAGTCCGGCAACTCCGTGTCCAATTTTCTACATAAGCTCACCAACGCAGACGACAAATTTAAGTTGTCGTTATATATAAGCTAATATAAGGTCACGTCAATCGATGTTTGCTTTGATTTGAGTAGTACAAGTGACCGAGTACTCCTATAACAATGACCGTGATGTGTACGTACGTCGAATAGAACCTGCATCTGGTTGCCAAAAGGATCGTCGTTGACATCTGGTTGCCAAAAGGATCGTCGTTGAGGGCGCCGTAGAACTTCTGTGGCGCCTGGACGAAGCCGCTGTTGACGTCGTCGTCGAAGCCCAGGAGGAGGCACATGGCGTGCAGGGCCACCTGCGGCACATGGCGTGCAGGGCCACCCGGGTTGTTCGCAAACATGTCGCAGTCCACGTTCAGCATGATGGGAGCGTTGGTCACCACCCCGGACACCCTCGTCTGCAGTCATCAGTTCACAGGCAGGCTTATCCTGCTGCATGCCATGTTGCCTTGCCAGTTGCCACTCATGGCCATATGCGGCACGGACTGCCCCTCGTTCTTTGACAGCTTCCGCCTAGCAGATCTCATTCTATCCGATCCAGCTACGCGACAACTATATACGTGATCAGTGACGTCGTGACCACAGATCACGTGTGCACGATTTTATCGTCGTGAATGATAGACCCTAGCTACTCGATCCCTCTAATCACACATTTGACTTGCATGCAGTCTACATGTTCTTCGGCCGGCCACCTTTGAATTGTAGGAAATTTTTGTTTCCTACGTTTTTCTACGGAAAATATACTGATTCCTTTAAAATTCTTTTACAATTCAAATGAAATTCCTGCATTTCAAAGAGACTTCAAATTCTGATGACTATTACTATCTTTGTCTCTAAAAATAATATTCTGATTTTATCCTAAGCTAAATTATTTTAAATTTTACTAAGCTACACAAAAAACATCCATATTTATATATATTACATAATAAAATATTTACTATATTAGAAAAATATCAATATATTTATATAGTACGGTGGACTCTAGATTGAATTTGGAACACGTACAAGAGCCTTTTGTTTTTGTCGTGGCTGCTACGCTGATCCCAGTGCAAATGGAGTCAGTCATATGGGATACTGATGGATTTCCTTACGTATGCTCAAATTGAACACTAGTAGAAAATGGGACTTTACTCCCGGCACCCTTTTCTAAGTTACTCCCGGTATTTTTTGAGCCCGGGAGTAAAGGAACTTTTAGTCCCGGTTGGAGCCATCAATTGGGACTAAAGGTCTGTGCCCAACGGCTCCTACGCCAGGCAGCAACCTTTAGTCCCGTCTGGTGGCTTGAACCGGGACTAAAGGTCAATCTTTACTCCCGGTTTCAGCCACCAACCGGGAATAAAGCTTTTGCCCCGGTTGAAGCCACAAACTGAGAATAAAGGTCGATCTTTACTCCGGGTTTGTAAGCCCAACATGGACTAAATTTTCCTAGACATATACTTTTAGCCCTCCTTCCTCCCCAAGCCCGAGCCATTTGAGTTGTGTTCTTCTTTGCTGTTGCTTCTTCCACCATTGTAGCTCTCTTCATACTCAAGTCCGGCTAGCCATCACAAGAAGGATTTCATCGACTCCTCCAACAATTATTCGGTTGCAAAGGTTACCATCTTCATTCTTTCATATCTCATTTTGGTGGTATAGTTTTTATACATGGTGGATTTTTTTGAGATTTTTAATGCATTTTAAGTTTAAAATCTCTTGATAGTTTGCATATATATATTTGGATGGAGGAAGCTTAATGTAGTTCATAAAAACTAGTATATATGCACCTTTCATTGTTAGTATCCATAACACATTTCATGGTTTAGAGATATAAAGAATTTTATTTTTTTATTAATTTCATTTGTTTAGAAAATGAGGAAATTACAATATTTTATAAAAAATGAGTATAGAGAGCAGATGGCAATTGCTTCTGGTGTCATGCATGCATGTTGTAATTAACTAATTATGTTCGAGGTTTTAATATGGTACGTAACGTGCATATATCATGTACTACAGATGATCCGGCAATAGATGTACAACGCTGATCGCCGCTCCCAAGAGTTCATTCAGGGGTTGCACTATTTCTTAAGTGTGGCCGAGAAAAACAAGCGAGACGGTTTTATGTCCGCATAGAGGAGATTTGGGAATTAGATTATGGACCTAATTTCAAGATCCCTTTGTTCAAGTGCCAATGGGTGAAGGTGGCCGGAGGTGGGGTGAGAGTCGACCCAGATTATGGAATGACAACAGTGGACCTCAAAAATATTAGGTACAAAGATGAACCATTCGTCCTCGCTAAGGATGTGAATCAGGTGTTCTATGTCAAGGATATGTCTACAAAACCGAAGAGAGCTACGAAAAATGACAAAACCCTAGTCAATGATCAATCCAGACGCCACATAATTCTTTCAGGGAAAAGAAACATCGTGGGAATTGATGACAAGTCAGACATGTCAGAAGATTATGAAAAGGATGACCGAATTGAAAAGTCATGAATAGCAAGTTTGGTCCACTCATCAAGACCTACAAATATTACATAGACCATTTTTGTATTTGACAAATCGTTTGCAAATTATAGTTCTAAATCCACAAATCTCTCTTATAGTTTCATAAACTGTAAGTGGGATTCAAGGTTTTGTGGCCTGTGGCCTGTGTTTATTAATACTTTCTCAAATATAAAAATAGTCTATAATAAAATGTATATCTTCATGAGTTATAAAATCTTTGTATTCAAAAGTTTTTCATTTTAGGTTATTTAGTGCCTGATTTGACCAAGTTTGACCAAGTCAATTTTTAGATTTTTCAGAAAAAAGACACTTTGACCCTGTTTTCAAAGCTCTAAATGGCTTCAAATAGAAAATTTATCAATACAAGTTTTGTTAAGTTCATCAAGATGTACAAATGTTGTAATGGTCAACTTTTCTTTCGATAAATTTTGGACCATTCAAATTTTGAATTTTCAAATTTTGACAACTCGGAACCCGATTTCGAAACCTTAGATGGTCTCAAATTGAAAAGTCATATATAGCAAGTTTGGTCTACTCATCAAGACCTATAAATGATACATAGAATATTTTTACATTTGACAAATCGTTTGTAAATTATAGTTCTAAATATATAAATTTCTCTTATAGTTTCATAAACTCTCAAGTGTGATTCAAGGTTTTGTGGCCTGTGTTTACTAACACTTTCTCAAATGCAAAAATGGTCTATGAAGAAAATATATATCTTGCTGAGTTATAAAATCTTTGTATTCAAAAGTTTTTCATTTGAGGTCATTTATTTCCTCATTTGACCAAGTTTGACCAATTCAACTTTTAGATTTTTCAGAAAAAAGACACTTTGACCCTGTTTTTATAGCTCTAAATGGCTTCAACTAGAAAAGTCATCAATACAAGTTTTGTTAAGCTCATCAAGATGTACAAATATTGTAATGGTCAACTTTTCTTTTGACAAATTTTGAACCTTCAAATTTTAAATTTTCAAATTTTGACAGATCGGAACTCGATTTCGAAACCCTAGATGGTCTCAAATTGAAAAGTAATGAATAGAAAGTTCGGTCCACTCATCAAGACCTACAAATGTTACATAGACTATTTTTGCATTTGACAAATTGTTTGCAAATTATAGTTCTAAATCCATAAATCTCTTTTATAGTTTCATAAACTCTTAAGTGGGATTCAAGGTTTTATGGCCTGTGTTTACTAACAGTTTCTCAAATACAAAAATAATCTATGATTAAAATGTATATCTTGATGATTTATAAAATCTTTATATTCAAAAGTTTTTTATTTGAGGTCATCTAGTGCCTCATTTGACCAAGTTTGACCAAGTCAACTTTTGAATTTTCAAAAAAAAGACTATTTGACCCTGTTTTCGAAGCTCTAAATGGCTTCAAATAGAAAAGTCATCAATCGAAGTTTTGTTAAGCTTATCAATATGTACAAATGTTGTAATGGTCAACTTTTCTTTTGACAAATTTTGAACCATTTTTAAATTTTCAAATTTCGACAGCTCGGAACCCAATTTCGAAGCCCTAGATGGTCTCAAATTGAAAAGTCATAAATAGTAAGTTTGGTCTACTCATCAAGACCTACAAATGTTACATAGAATATTTTTACATTTGACAAATCGTTTGCATATTATAATTCTAAATCCATAAATCTCTCTTATAGTTTCATAAACTCTAAGTGGGATTCAAGGTTTTGTGGTCTGTGTTTACTAACACTTTCTCAAATGCAAAAATAGTCTATGAAGAAAATATATATATTGATGAGTTATAAAATCTTTGTATTCAAAAATTTTTCATTTGAGGTCATTTAGAGCCTCATTTGACCAAGTTTGACCAAGTCAACTTTTGGATTTTTCAGGAAAAAGACACTTTGACCCAGTTTTCGAAGCTCTAAACGGCTTCAAATAGAAAAGTCGTCAATACAAGTTTTGTTAAGCTCATCAGGATATACAAATGTTGTAATGGTCAACTTTTCTTTTGACAAATTTTGAACCATTCAAATTTTAAATTTTTAAATTTTGACTGTTTAGAACCCGATTTTGAAACCCTAGATGGTCTCAAATTGAAAAGTTATGAATAGTAAGTTTAGTCCACTCATCAAGACCTACAAATGTCACATAGACTATTTTTGCATTTGACAAATCATTTGTAAATTATAGTTTTAAATTCATAAATCTCTTTTATAGTTTCATAAACTCTAAGTGGGATTTAATGTTTTGTGGCCTGTGTTTACTAACACTTTCTTAAATGTAAAAATAGTCTATGAATAAAATGTATATCTTGATGAGTTATAAAATCTTTGTATTTAAAAGTTTTTCATTTAAGATCATTTAGTGCCTTATTTGACCAAGTTTGACCAAGTCAACTTTTGGATTTTTCAGAAAAAGACACTTTGACCCTGTTTTCGAAGCTCTAAATGGCTTCCAATAAAAAATTCATCAATACAAGTTTTGTTAAGCTCATCAAGATGTACAAATATTGTAGTGGTCAACTTTTCTTTTGACAAGTTTTAAACCATTCAAATTTTAAATTTTCAAATTTTGACAGATCGGAACCCAATTTCGAAACCCAAGATGGTCTTAAATTGAAAAGTCATGAATATAAAGTTTGGTCTACTCATCAATACCTACAAATATTACATAGACTATTTTTGTATTTGATAAATTATTTGCAAATTGTAGTTCTAAATCCATAAATCTCTCTTATAGTTTTATAAACTCTGAGTGGGATTCAAGGTTTTGTGGCCTGTGTTTACTAACACTTTCTCAAATGCAAAGATAGTCTATGAAGAAAATGTACATCTTGATGAGTTATAAAATCTTTGTATTCAAAAGTTTTTCATTTGAGGTCATTTAGTGTCTCATTTGACCAATTTTGACCAAGTCAACTTTTGGATTTTTCAGAAAAAAGACACTTTGACCCTGTTTTCAAAGCTCTAAATGGCTTCAAATATAAAAGTCAGCAATACAAGTTTTGTTATGCTCATCAGGATGTACAAATGTTGTAATGGTCAACTTTTTTTTGATAAATTTTGAACCATTCAAATTTTAAATTTTTAAATTTTGATAGCTCGAAAACAGATTTCGAAATGCTAGATGGTCTCAAATTGAAAAGTCATGAATAGCAAGTTTGGTCCACTCATCAAGACCTACAAATGTTACATATACCATTTTTGCATTTGACAAATCGTTTGCAAATTATAGTTCTAAATCCATAAATCTCTCTTATAGTTTCATAAACTCTATGTGGGATTCAAGGTTTTGTGGCCTGTGTTTACCAACACTTTCTCAAATGCAAAAATAGCCTATGAAGAAAATGTATATATTGATGAGTTATAAAATCTTTGTATTCAAAAGTTTTTCATTTGAGGTCATTTAGTGCCTCATTTGACCAAGTTTGACCAAGTCAACTTTTGGATTTTTCAGAAAAAAGATACTTTGACCCTGTTTTTAAAGCTCTAAATGGCTTCAAATTGAAAAGTCATCAAATACAAGTTTTGTGAAGCTCATCAAGACATACAAATGTTGTAATGTTCAACTTTTCTTTTGACAAATTTTGAACCATTCAAATTTTGAATTTTCAAATTTTGATAGCTCGGAACCCGATTTCGAAACCCTAGATAGTCGCAACTTAAAAAGTCATGAATAGCAAGTTTGGTCCACTCATCAAGACCTACAAATGTTACATAGACCATTTTTGCATTTGACAAATCGTTTGCAAATTGTAGTTCTAAATCCACAAATCTCTTTGGGATTCAAGGTTTTGTGGCCTGTGTTTACTAACATTTTCTCAAATGCAAAAATAGTCTATGAAGAAAATATATATCTTGATGAGTTATAAAATCTTTGTATTTAATTTTTTTTTATTTGAGGTCATTTAGTGCCTCATTTGGCCAAGTTTGACCAAGTCAAATTTTGATTTTTTTTTGAAAAAAGACACTTTAACCCTGTTTTTGAAACTCTAAATAGGTTCAAATAGAAAAGTCATCAATACAAGTTTTGTTAAGCTCATGAAGATGTATAATTGTTGTAATAGTCAACTTTTTATTTGATAAATTTTAAACCATTGAAATTTTAAATTTTCAAATTTTGACAGCTCGAAACCCGTTTTTGAAACCCTATATGGTCTCAACTTGAAAAGTCATGGCTAATAAGTTTGGTCCACTCATCAAGACCTACAAATGTTACATAGATCATTTTTGCATTTGATAAATTATTTGTAAATTATAGTTCTAAACTCACAAATCTCTCTTATAGTTTCATAAACTTTAAGTGGAATTCAAGTTTTTGTGGTCCATGTGCTTTCCAGTGTCGTATTGGTCTCAAACTTTTTCTCAGGCTGGCAAATGCTCTATGTGAAGGAACCATCAAGTTTGGGATTTTTCTAAATTTGTTTGGTACTTATTTTTGTTTATTTGAATTTTCGTGGAACTTCAACTTTCATCGAACCCTGATTATACAATGAGTGACGAAGAACCAAAAGTTTGACGTTCAAATGATGTGAAAACAAAATTCCTGTCAAAAAATAAAAGATCTAATGACTATAATTAAAGACTAAATTTTTGCATTAACGAAATAGTTATTACTAGTACCATTAATGTGCAATATTTATTAGGAAAATCAAATTAGTTTAGGTCACATATTTTTCATGTGTGCACTAAATTAAAAGCAAATTTATTTTCTTTTTTTAAAAATTTATGCATAATATGTTTTTACTACGCAAATAATAATAGTTTAATATTTATATTTAAATAAATATATATAAATAGACTCGGGTGCTTGAACTTGGCGGGAAGCGAAAATACAGGCCACCTTTAGTCCCAAGTGCTATCACGGGCTGGGACTAAAGGTGGCTGTATTTTCGCGGCCCACCAAAATTTACCTTTAGTCCCGGTTGATAATGCGAACCGGGACTAAAGGTCAGACCTTTAGTCCCGGCTTGTGTTTGCAGCCGGGAGTAAAGGACTTTAGTCCCGGGCTAGGATAGGAGCCGGGAATAAAGTTAAGACCTATATTACCAGCGCCCTTCTCTTCCTCCTCCGTCCAGTTTCTCTGCTTCGTCTTCGTCGATCTCCGCCGCCGCCCGCGCTGCCGTTTCGCGTCCGTCACCTGATTCAACCGCTCTGGCCACACCCAACGCGGCCCTCCTCAACGGAGGCGCCCCGGACGCCGTCCTCACCACGCGCCGGCCTCTACGCCCGCCTCGTCCACCACATACGACGTGGCTGGCCGTCCTCCTCGGCTGCAGGAGCTCGTGCGCGACGTGAGCAGGAAGCTGCAACCTGTCCACGCCCAGCCACTGCTGCCGCACCAAGCCACCGCAACAGCTAGACCTCGCCTCTGTGATGCTGTCGTTCGTGCCGGCGTCCATGAAGAAGCACCGGATGTCGCTGCTCAGGCGCTGTGAATACCGACCTCACCCAAATCCCGTGCGTGCCCCGTACATATGTGGACTTCGAAGTTACTAGCTGGTGACGAGATCTATCACACGCATCTTCATTTGTGACAGCACATATAAATTAAATGCTCTGATGATAACTACTTTCGTATTGATGGATGATAATTCATTTGTTAATGCTAGTGCCTTTTATGCTCTGAATCTTTGCTCTTTATCTCTCTTATTCCTATAATTAGATAATCTCTCTAATTTTTGCAGTTTGCAATGAACTGTTAATAATGGTCAATGGAATTCGATTTTCTGTCAAAAGGATTAGAATCCAATCTGCAAAAACTTGTGCTAGAATAAGTTAGACATATACTCTTAAATAATTCAGAAAAGTTGTATCACCATCTGGGACACTATGAGAAAAAAACAAAAAGAGTACCAAGTTATGATCGATATTATCTAGGGGTAATTGTAGTCTCTCTAGCACAACTATATATATATATATATATATATGAGTGTGGAATTTCTACAACGGTGGGTAACTAACCACCCTAGTGTGGTAGCTACCACCCAGCCGGATGTGCAACATGTGGCGGTACGGGAGCAATCAAACGGACTGGCGGTGTAAGCAAAAGAAGTTGAAAAAAAGACATCCATTCGGAGCTGCAGTAGTGGTCCTCACATTAGTGGTCCTCACGTTGAGGAGTTGCCTGCTACCAGCTCACGTACATGCAAGGAGTTTGAAACTTTTACATAATCAAGGTTCAAATGCTTTTATTTCTTTAACCAAATATCCGATTTCTAATCTATTTTCACCATAATATTTTTTAAGATTTTATCTACAAAACAAGATCTCATATGGCCATATTTCTTTGAAAAAATAATAATAACATATAAACTCTACGTGTCATGCTCAAAATTTGATTGAGCAGTACCAAATAAAGTGGTTTCCGCAAACTTCTCCAAACAGGAGTTACAAATAGAAACAGAAAATTATATCTACTTTTTTTTTTGGGAAAAAATGCATGTAGATGGAATGGAGGAGTAGTACGCAGCCGCAACTATTGGTGTTTCGTACTGCAGGGCTTACCAGGGGACCACTGCTCGTGCTCAATATGGATGGGGGACGTCCATGTTAGCGGCTCGCATGCACTGTACCTCTTGTCATGGGTTCTGGCGTTGGCGTAGGGAAAGTTGCTTGCATGCAGAGTTCAAAATTTTAGATAATCTTGCTTCCACTGCTAATGTTTTTTGAACCATATGTCTGATTTATAATCTATTTTTATTATAATATTTCTTATGATTTTATCACCAAAACAATATCTCACATGACCATATTTTATTTGAAAAAAATGACCCAATAACCTTTCGTGCTGCCGCACGCAAGCTTTTTTACATATGACCGAATGCTTTTGATGTTAAATGAGTTTTTTTTTTAAGAAATTTTGGTGTTAAATGAGTTGAGCCAATGGGTTGGATTGAACCAAAACCCCAAAAAACAATTAGCTAGGTTGAGTGGGTTATGTTTTGGGTGTGACGTGAATACTACTGATTCAACCACACCAACTCTGCTAGCAAATCCAGAAAATCCTGAGCGAACCCTTGGTGTGGTGTAACGAAGCGGCATAGACTGGCATCGGCTGAATGGCTGTGCATGTGCGCGATGGTGCTAGTGGTCCACCCACATGCAAAAAAAAAAGTAAAAGAAAAGCAATCTGGCAACCCAAAACTGTTATTTATCCCCTGTTTTTCGTTTAGCGTCCATATGTCAAAAAAATGATTTTACATTAAAACGTAGCCAAGTGAGATCTTGTTTTATAAATTTAATTATAAGAAATATTATGGTGCAATCGGATTATAGAAATCTTGCACCATTTAGAAAATATAGCCATTCAAAGTTTCTTAATGTTGCATGTGGCGTCAGTACATGTACGCACAATAAAAAATTCTGCAGGCCCTGTCATGGACTCGTACTCGTTTGGGACGACCTCATGCAGACTCGTCCTGCTACCTTCACCTGCTCACGATTTTTCGTTGCTATATCCGGTAATAAGGCTATGTGCAGCAGTGCCCTGTAAATGACACTGAACCGGTAAAATAGCAGTTTTTAGTCCGATGGACGCCTGCAACGGTGCCCTCTAAATGGGTCGCTATCATCCAGGTCGCATCATCCATCCGGTAAACATGGGGGGCGGGGTCTGCTCCTCCAAATCGTCTTCTCCCGAGTTTTGCTTCCCTTCCCCTGCCGCGCGCCGTAGCGGAACACGGGGAGGGACTCCACGACGGCGCGGTCGACGCCGGAGTTCCGGCGGTCCCCTGCCGCGCCGCCCACTGAGGAGCCGAACCCCCCGCCGCCTCCCCCGTAGGGCCTCGACGATTCCGCGGCGCTGCGCTTGCAGTGCTTGGCGTAGAGCAGGAGCAGGAACGTGATGGAGAAGACGCTGGAAAAGATCGTCGCTGAAAGATACGCCAAAGGAATAGATGGGGCTAATTGGTGGATTATCGGCCGGCGCCGGCTGATTAGTGGCAGGCTAAACAAGATTAAGGAGCACTAGCTAGGGTGGTAGCATCAGGCCAGGCCGGCCATGAGATGGAAGAGCAGCAGGCAGCTCTAGCACGACGTACCGGGAGAAGACGCGGCCGCAGTCGCAGGTGTGGCCGCGGGTGCCGCAGGCCCGCAGGTCTTGAGGTGGGCCTTGTAGTCGGAGTGGACGGCATAGGCCTTGGAGCAGCGGGCGCAGGCCCACTGGCGGTGGCCGCTGTGCTTGCGGCGGAAGTGCTTCTTGATGCCGACGAGGTCGCCGAGCGCGTGGGAGGGGTCGTGGTGGAGGCAGCTCGGCTCCGGGCACACGAACACGCGCTTCCGCGCCGCCTCGCCGGCCTCCCGCTTCAGCAGCTTCCACGGCACCTTGTGCCGCCGCCGGTGCATCTGCAGGTTCTGGTCGCGCTGGAACCCCTGCCCGCAGATCCAGCGCGAGGTCCAGCGCGTCCCGCGGCGCTGTGCCGTTCCCGTGGTGCCGGCCGCCGTAGGCTTGGAGGCCCCCTGCACCGGTGGTTCGCGCGGTGGCCGGGGAGGCCGGCCTCCTTCGCCGGCCGGCCGGGGAGAGGAGAGGCAAGGTCCGGCGCCGGCGTGGTGTGCTGTGTGTGCGGCGCCGGCGGTGGTGGGTGGAATGTGTGGATAAGACGGGAGGGAAAAATAAAAAAATAAATGAGAGGTGGGACCCACGATAGGGATGGAAATGGAGGACATTGCTGCAGCACATTGTTGTTTGGAGGGTGAAAATTTTTAAAGGATCCTTCAAATATTGCTTTAGGGGGTGGTATATAGAGGGTACCGTTGCAAATAGTCTAAAGTGTGAAGGCAGAACTGTTTAGCTATTTTGGTGGAGCGGGTAGCTACCACACCTAGGTAGACAGCTACTACC
>CM014273.1:52983244-53046125 GCA_004135705.1 Alloteropsis semialata
GCCCCCTCGGTCGCACGAGCCCAGCTCGTCTCCTCCCCCGGCGGCAGCTTCTCCGGTGACGCCTCCGTCCAACCCTCACTCGAATCCGCCTCCTCGGATCCTCGACTCTCCCCTCCTTCCCCTTATCCCGGTTCTTCCTAACCTACCCCGCCGGCGCTGCCCCTCAACCTACCCCTGCCGGCGCCCATCCCCAAGCCAATTCCCGCCGGTGCCCATCTTCAAGCCAACCCCCGCGGGCGCCCATCCCCACCCCACGCCGCCCATCGGCTCTTCCGCTTCCGCCGCTCCCCAGGTCCTGGCTGCGGCGGGCATTCCCCAGGCCCTGCTACCCACCACCGGTGGCGGCGCGGATCCGCTTCCGTCATCCGGTGGCACGTGGAGCCCCTGGTCCTCCCCCGATGCGACTACGGCCGTGGCGCCGCTTTCCCCGCCGCGACGGCGGCCACGGCGACCCACCCCGACTCCGACCCGACGGTGGCCGCGGCAGCTCTCCCCCAACTCGACTCCGACCTAGCGGTGTTCCTGGGGAGATCTCACGCTGGTTCCATCTCCCTTCCACCCGATCGCGGCGTCACTGCCGGCGGCACAGCTCGCCCCACAGCAACGGCGGCACTCCTTCGTCCACACCAACGGCAGGTTCCACCTCCCTCGCCTGCATCTTCTTCTCCTGCCCACATGACCCCACCTTCTCCCCTCACATGTTCGAATGGTGCCTCCTCCAGCAGATAGGGCCGTGACGTCCTTCCCCTACATCTGCAGGCTTCACTCGGCCAGTTCTACACGGAGCTAGCTCGCCTTCATCAGGATTCACCTCGAGGACCATGTGTCTACAGTGGTGTCTCCTTCAAAATCCAGGCGAGTTTGACCCTTGTCCAGTGCTTGCTCCTTTCAGACCTGGATGTCTGATGCACTTTCCTTCCGATGATGCACTTTCCTTAGGTTCCTCAAATTGGTGATGTGTGATAGGATATTCTTCTGATGGTTCCTGAAATGGCAGCTGACTGCTAGAAATCCAAGAATGTATGCTGCATAATCTGGATGTGATTTATAGGATGGATTTTGTTTTTATCAACAAGACTTTATTACTACAACTTCACATAATGAATACTCATACTACATTGTATTAGTAGTTTTAGTAGTTTTCCAAATACTCTATAGGAAAACATGGCCCTAAGATAGTTATGGTTTTTTCTTTTTGTCTGAAGCGACAATAGTTTTGGTTATGAGCCAAATATTCTCATCCTGTCTGTGCTCATTGCTTCTGTTTGTCTATGCCGTGGTATTTTTTGCCATCACATCCTACTGCAACTTTAGTTCTAGTATTTGATCTTAAAGATGTTTCTAGAATAACGAATTTGTCTTCATTAGTGATAGAGCAAATTTTTACAGATAATCCAACTAAGATAATAATTGTGGTCTACGAAATGAACGTTTGTGGTTTAGTATAATTTTGGTCATAATTGGAAACCACATTTGCGGTTGATAGATAAAATTTTGTGGCTGACAACAAAGTGATTAGAAGGATATGATGATTGGTTCTGGACGGATTATTTGTCATTTGCATGCGTTGTCTATATCTATCTTAATATAGTTTTGTTTGACCATGTATAAAAACTGGCTGGAAGTTGACATCTATGCATGCCTTAAAGAAATCCGTGGTTCATGTCAAATTCGACCTGAACTTATTTGGTGGTTTTGTCATGGCTAGGGCTATCTCCATGGTGTCACTGTCCTCTAGCTTGGCACAGGGGAGCTGACCCCAATCATTTTCTGCTCACCTCCAGGTGCTCATTGATGTCAGTGAGCTTATCCTTAAGCATATAGGTGAGCTTGAGCTAGGTCTGTTTTCCTATTTTAGTTGGAAATTTATCTTATTTATCTCTGCTTTATGATTGCTTAGTTACCCCAAGCATTTTCTCCACTTTACTCTGATGTGAACATTTATTAGTTATGATTCCTGGTTCGAGCTAATAGTTTCATCAAGGTTATTTATCCTCTTTTCTCTCTGTTTTTTTTTTTTGTGCAGATCACAAGTGCTTGCCATGAAAGCATCCTCATTCATCTGCTCTGTGCTCTCCGTGATTACTCACATAGGTAGTTTCTTCTACAATTACTGATTTAGTTTGTGTGGCTAATTGTGCTTGAAAAAAATACAAGGGTATGAATTCTGTATTTGTTTCCATTGGAAATTAGCTTCTTTTTCAGCTTGCTAATTTTCCATTGGAAAGTACAAGCATGATTCAAATTTCAGAAAATTTTGAAATAAAGAGACTCAATCTACGTCTATTCGAGGTTATGGTTGGTTGCTGCCATTGTTTACATCTTCTATCAGCTGATTGCTCAGGGGAATAAAATTATTCGCACTTGGGTAGCATTCTTTGATTTCAGGCATCAATTATTTGTAGTGATGCTCAATGCTTACCAAATACTGCAATAGCTCTAACATGAGACTAGGTGTTTCAGATTAGATCAAAGTCGGATTCTGCCTTCTATAAACTAGTTGAATAAATTAAATTGATCAAATACTGCAATAGCTCTAATATGTATATCTAATTTTTTAGCATGGACAATCCTGATTTCCTGCTAGAATATGAATCTCCAGTAACTTAAAATATCTCTTTCCTTCTCTTTTTTATTATGGGCACAATTCTCCTCTCTTAATTTGCTTCGTTGCACCTAGGTTGAGCCTCAATTGATAGATTGGGATCAGTTTGTATTCTATATATACATGTTTGCACTGACTATGGGTCCAGCTTGTTTCTTTTTACTAATTCTGCATACCTAACCATGTGCCCATGCCCAATACTCGTTGAAAAAAAATCTAGGGACTACTCAAATGATTGACCTACTGGTTGCCATCTTTATACAGATTTTGATTATCAAATGTCACCAACTACATATATGTTGAAGCAAACAAATGTCTATTTCTGTTCTCCAGATTCAGTATTACACTTTGTTTGTCCTATTTATTATCTAGACCGCCAAGGTCCTACTTTGTAATTGATCTCGATAACATATAATTCTCATGACCTTTTACACGGATTTCGACTCCACATGTCAGATTTTATAATAATGCTCTCATAGAGGGCCTATAATTGCAGATAAAATTTAAATAATGGATGGTGGAGATAGCTACCGATTCCAACAATCTAACCTGCGAGCAAGAAGCCCTCGGCGGCGCGGCTCGCCTCCTTCCCCGACCCGCGGCCCTCCCCCCACCACGGCCCGCGGCGGCAGGTCGGCATCCCGCGCGCGACTCGCGGGCTGCGGCTACAGGGGCCTCGTGCGGCCAGGCCAGATGCGCGGGCATGGCGAGCACACCTCGTCGCCGTGGCAAGATGCGACGAAGATGGCGTCCCGACCGGTAGTGGCGACGGCGTGGATCCGCCCCTCCCGTGCAGCAGCAGCGCCGATCCGGGTCTCCCCGTGCAGCGGCAGGGCGGATCCCCTGGATGGCGACGGATCGACGCGTTCCCGACGGACGAGGGCGTCCCATGGTGGCCGCGCCGGCGTGCCCTGGTGGCCACGCGTGGGACCTCTACGGCGACGGCGGCGCGGCGGACGGGAGGGCGACCACGAGCTCGGCCGCCGGGATCTCAGGCCAAGGGCGGCGCTGGTCCCCAACCAGCAGCCGTGGTCACCACGTGCGGATGGACGGCGACGCTCTCTCCCTTCTACCCATCGACGGTTACCACCTCCACAACCGGCAGCACGGGTCTACTACCGGCGGCATCTCATGCTTCTGCTCCATCCCGATCCGCAGCTTTAGCGAGTTCGTAGCTGTGGCCGCCGTTCCATCGACCTCCCTCGACTGAAGCAAGGTATGTGTGCCTGCAAAGCATATGTTTGTATACATCCTTAAACTGCAGACACGCCGTGACCTTCATCCTTTCTGCAGCAATGTGAGCAGGAGCTTCGGCTGCATCTCCATGACCTCAAGAGCATGCCTGCAAAGCATATGTTTGTATACATCCTTAAACTGCAGACACGCCGTGACCTTCATCCTTTCTGCAGCAATGTGAGCAGGAGCTTCGGCTGCATCTCCATGACCTCAAGAGCAGGGGCTCCCAGTTCGGCGCCACCCCAGCCATCGCCAGCCTCCCACCCACGAGGATATGGAGCTGCTTTTAGTACAAAATTCATGCTCGTGTTCCTATTTCTTTGATGCATGCTAGTTCACGCAATGTGCGATGTGTGGTTAACTTTCTATGCAGTTTTGGTTGAACTTTTATGCCTGGTAAATGTACAGGCAATAAGGATTTTTGTGTGCTTGATTTTCATTAATTATGCACCTTATTGATATGATCTGCTGTGTATATAAGTCTATATGCATGGCTAAACTGGAGTTAATTTAAATTTAAAATTCCAAAGGAAAAAAATAGTAGTTTTCATGCCTCCAAGCATATGTTTGTATGTATCCAGAGAAAATTTTAATACTTGCAGTAACATGTGATTTTCTATACTTGCCATGATAAGTTTGTATGCATATCAAAGTTAGTATGAATAGTTGTAGAGTTTTTTTTTTGTGCTAGCATGTGATTTTCTATACTTCAGCGCTGTCTTTTGTGATATGCTTGGAATTAGTGGTTGCAAGGTCCTGTGACTACTAAAACATGGTTTTTATACCTTTGTTTGCTGTTGTACATGTTTTTGTACGTGCTTGGTTTTTATACTAAAACATGCTATGCCATCAACCTTTTTATACATATATTATAAAAAATCTGATTTGTCATCACTGTTTTTATGCTTTTATAGTCGTAAAAATGGCTTGTTCAAATTATTTATGCTTCTAGTCCGTTGCTTTTGAGTCCCTATCCTTGTTCAAATTATATGCATTATTGGAACGCACCTGAAAACGCATGCTTGGATTTGTGTGTAGGACAACGAGGTAGCGGCGATGGTGGCTGCTCCACCCAGCTCGCATGGGCAGCGGTGGCCGGCGAGCTAGGGCCTGTGGTGCCAGCGAGATCGTGGGCAGTGACTGCTTTTCTCCATGATATTTGGTACGCCGCCACGCCATTGGCCTCCCAACGCCATCTGTTGTGAGCTATAGAAATGGAACAAGCATTTTTTATCTGCACTCCGACTGTTTTTCCCTCCACTGGGCTTTGTATGCTTGATAATTTAGATTTATATGCAATGTTCTTGTGATTTTTTGCATTAATGTAGCTGAAATTATTTATCATGAATTGGTTTCTGTGCACACTAAAATATGATTCTATAAGGTTTAAGCACCTACTAAAATATGTTTATGCACCTACTCATACTTGACTTTTGGTCATGGGGGTAGTATAGTATACATTATTAGAACACATGGTCATGTGGGTAGTATGGTATAATTGTTAGAACAGATTTTTATACATATTGAATCATTATAACTCATTGGGAATATTGTTAGGACAGATTTTTATACACATTGGAGCATTATAACTCATTAGCAGTATTGTATACATTGTTAGGAAATATTTTTATACATTATTTGGAGCATACTAAATCATTCGGTGTGGGTAGCATTGTACACATTGATCGAACAGCTTGCTGTTCTGGAGGTTCAGATGCATTTAGAAGAAGGTTTAGATGCACTGTTGGAATAATTTTCTGTGCATGTGTTGTTTTTATGCATCATTATTATCATCGCTGCTGGTATACTTTAAATAGCTGAGACTCCTTGTTTATGATTAGTAACTGCTGTCCGATTCATGCTCGATGAAACCGGCGTTCTATCTTGGCTGAATGATTATTGGTTTGCATCACCAGGAGATGATTTCCTTGCTGTTCTGGAGGCGGCTACGTCATGGGTCCAAGGATGGCGGAGGCTGATGGTCTTTGGTGAGCTGCAAAAGTTGCTAATTTGAATTTTTAGAACCTTTTCACATACATAGGCAATTGTTGAGTTGATTCAAATTTCAAATTCCATTGGAAAAAATTGCTATTCACTACCACAACTTTTATACATGGTTAGAGTACTCTTTTTTATGCATTGTTGGAACACAATGATGTTACTTGTTGGAACAATTATCTATGGTTCTACATAGTTCTATGCATTGTTGACACACAATTCAATACATTGATGGTATGTTAAGGAACCGGATAAAATGTTTTCTCTAGAGGGGTTTGTTATGTTTCTATGCATTGTTTCCCTAATAATCATGCTTGCTATTAATTATACACCATAATTGAGAACGATGGCTTTCGCTTGGGGTTTACACAACATTTTTATTCATTAGAACGGCACATTTGTCTACATTGTTCTAGAACAGTTTTTGCCACCATGATCTTGTATGCAGTCAACCTCCCCCCTATGTGCGCACTACTGCTGATCCAAAGGGACAATTATAGTTTTTATGCTTAGTTGCATAGGTGGAACTCCAATTGAATTTGTATTTCAAATTTATAAGAAGTCTGTATGCATCGTTTGAGCACACCTATATGCAGAGTTTCTGTAGGTGTATATGCATACACTGTGCAGGTTTATATGCTGGACGTCACTAGGTTCCCTTTTATTAACTAGGTTTCTGAATTGATAGCTGCTGCAGAGATGGAGCAGCAATGTTTTTGTGCAATTTATTTTTGATTTTGATGCTTTTTGAGTCAACAACATCAACAACCAATCATTAGTCTTACAGTGGTTTTTATGCAGGTGAGTGGAAGCAAAGCATAGGATGCCTCTTAACATTTATGGATTGTTCTATGCACATCATGACTTGGGTACAACAATCCCATGCACATGGCGATCCACGCCTGGGATCAGGAAGATCCTTGGCCATGCGTGGAGATGGTGGTTTGTTGCCTCCCTCGATGGCTTCGTTGGCAGCAAGTGTAGCTCCGACAAGCACGTGACGGTCTCCTTGTGTCGGGTCAAAGCCATAATAGACAATTGATTTGAAGATATTGTATATGGATGATTTGTATGCTCCATGTTAATTACTATGCCTCATGTGATGAATGTTTTTAGTTGGAGGTATTTTAGACCGAGCTTCTTATGCTTGATGAGTTCGGTGGTTGATGTGGGTTTGAATTTTTATGCTTAGTGTGTAAATGTTTCTATGCACCTCTTTTTGTTTTTCCTAGCTGGAGGTGCTGTAGCTAAATGTATCTATGCTTCATGTGTTTCAAATTTTAAATTTTGGATAAGATGAAGTCGCCAACATGGGTTTATGCGTGGGGTCTCCTCGTTGTATGCATTGTTCTCTTATTAATTATACACTCCCACATTGAGAAGCACGCTGTTGGAGTCAATCAATGTTCATCACGGGAAAATATGCAACTTTTATTCATCCAGGCAGAAACTTCTATGCAAAGTTGGCGTCAAAAACTGTTATGATTCAAGTGTTGAGATTTAAAATTCAAAATACTGTGATGGCAGCGACGCGCGCCACGCACGGCCTTGGGCGTGGGCACCGAGTGTCCAGCACTGCCACGCCAAGCTGCAGGTTGAAGTGAATCTAGATTTCCTGATTTATTGGAGAAACAGAGACGTTCATTTTAGTAACTTATACTCCCTCCATTGCACAACAGAAACCCAAAGCCGTTATCCATGCACAGACAACTGCACCAAGCAAATCATGAAAGATGCGATAGAACAATTCTGAAATGTCCATTCCTCCTCTGCATGCCTTATCTGCATTTCCCATTTCTATTTGCTAACAACATCAACCCTGTTACTATTATACTCATGTACTGTATGGCTACATGGATACATGGCAATCTTGGTGCACAGTTCTTGTTCGAAGTGTCATAACTCGACACAATCAGCATGTGCTTGCCAAACATATCAAGATTGCTGAATGAATTTTACTTCTTTCAAGACAAGAATTTTATCTAGCCCCACTGAACCAATCTAATCACATATGTACATTTTCAAGACACCACGAATGTAGTTGAAACGTCCTAGCTGCTAGAGAAAAACAAGGATGATCAGTGCATTAGAATCCTGTAGTATTTGATAATCCATTTCCGAGTAAAAAGCTCACTGCTGCTAATCAATTTGAGGAATGAGAAAAGAAGATGAGTAACATGCCTTGAGATCTCACGCAATGACATAGGCCATTGGGAGGTAGAATCAGCCCATCATAGATTGATATCGTAGCTCATATTACAGAAATACTCAAACGCAAAATCATTCCAGGGCTCCCTATATTGTAGTACTTCTTACAGCTGGATCCCATTTTCTATCAAAGTCTGGAGTTTAAGACAGCCCATCAAAAGTCAGCACAGCAGCTCCCTCATCAGACCAGCTGCCCCTCACGCAGATATCCAAATGCGTGATAATGGCCTACAGTTGCAGTACTTCCCATCCGCAAGAACTATGTTTTAACTCATTTTGTAGAATGGACAATCCAAAAACGTATCCATCCATGAACTAATTGCATCAGAACTAAACTACATGAGAATGATGGGTATTTAGGGATATTTGAAAAATCGGTGCTATTCAGAGTCCTGCACACAGTCTCCTACCCACTCCTGGCAAGTACTCCTAGAAAATGCCGAGGCCTGCTATATATTTTATACTCTACTTGACACCAAATTCTAAAGGTATGTTGCAGCATTAGATAGGTTCGTTTCAGACTGGAAAAAAATAATTAAAAAAAAGAAATGGAAAATCAATTAGATGCCATGAATCGCTCACCTTTACTCGTCACCCAAGTTTTTATACAGTTCAGGAACACAGAGGAAGATGATCGGGAGAAAAGGAGAGACGAGCAGTGGAGAGCGGAGAGAAGAACAAGCGATCTTGCCTTGGCACACCGAGGAAGGAAGAGTTCACGGCAGCCGGGCGAGGAGGAACTGCTCGACATCAGGGATGATGTCCGACGGGAGCTGCGAGCAGATCGAGGCACAGGCTGGAGGCGGGGCACCAGGGAGCCTTGGCGCTAGGCAGGGGCGGCCGCGCCTTCTCTCCCCCGATGAACAGGCCGGCGACAGATGCTGGCCCATGGCCCCTGGTGACTGGCTGGTACCCGTGGCCGCAGGCACCAGGCGGCGTGGGCGAGCGCGCAGCAGGGAGTGAGCAAAGCCCCTTGGCTGCTTCAATAGCAATGCTGTACCGGGTATTCCAGTGCAGGTGGCCTCCCTTCTTACCATGGAGCATCTCCCCAAGGCTGCCATTTCTTTCATCTATGCTGAATAAATCGAAGTGTCTTGACTATGGATGGATGGCATGCTACCAGTTCTGAATGAATCGATGCTGAATAAATCGAATTGTTGCACATACCATCGAATTGCTGAATGAATCGATTCTGAATACATCGAAGTGTCTGAACAGATTGGTCTATGTTTCTATTGCACATACCATGGATGTTTCGACTGAACAAGTGAGTGCGTCGATGCTGATAAATCCAACTGTGATGCTGCTTGTCGATGCCTATGAGCCCGTCGTAGTACCGCGTCTCCACGTACTCCTCGTCGCCGTCCGCATTCCCTACTGCTCCGTCAACACAAATTTCAGTCAAGATCCAAGTGAACAACAAAAATATCAAGCACTCACACTGACTAATTGTGCAGCAGGTGCTGGGGGCTGGGGAGAGGAGCGAGTGCGGATGGCGGATGGCCTTCACGGTGTGCTCGGCTCCGGCGCTGAACCCGAGGAGTCGTCGTGGAAGCAGCAGTTGGGGAGCAGCTCAAGATCCTCTCTTGCGCTCAAGATCCCCTTGACGACGAAGACGGCCTTCCGCCCGAGCAGCTTCTGCAGCTCGTCCACGTTCGCGCCCCCAGGTTCCCGATGGCCGCGTTCCACCGCTCTCCCGACGACGAGGACGGCGGCGGGCCGGCGGCGCCGGCGCCGGAGCTTCGGACGAGGACGACGGAGAAGGCGACCCCGACACCGAAGCACAGGATTGGGGAGAGGGCTTGGGCTGGAGTTGCTCTCATGGAGCGTGGATTGGGGAGCGAGGTGGTGGCTGGGGCCGCTGGGCCAACCGCACGCGCGGGAGGGCGAGGGAGAGCGCCGGGCGGGCTGAGCGAGGGAGAACGCGGGCCGAGCGAGGGAGAGCGCCGGGTGGGCCGAGCGAGCGAGCGAGGCCGGGCGAGCGAGCGAGCGAAGCGATAGGGTGTGGACGATTGCTTTACGAATGTTTTAGTTGTACCAGATCCAGCTACTACGCGACAACGACTACGGCGAGCTAGCAGCCTAGCAGTTAGATAGCTGGATCGGGCAGCATCCACGTTCCGACGTGATCAGTGACGTCGAGACCACAGATCACGTGCATGCACTGCCGGCAAATCATTGGCTTGGGGGGGGTCCCGTCGTCGGACCGGCGCTTACTGGCCGGCCGATCTCCTTGCTGTTTTTGTCCGTCGGACCGCTTAGAATTTTTTTTTATTTTTAGTATTTTTTGAAAACTATTTACGAATCTGGGAAGGTAAAATAACTATTTTCAAATCTAGCAGGTTTCGACACGCCTTTGCTGCAGGCGCGGCTTTTTACCTGAGCCGCGCCATGCATGTTGGCGCGGCTTGGCACGCCACGTGGCAGCTCACATGCACGGTGCATCCGACGTGGCAACTTAAGCCGCGCCGGCATGCACGGCGCGGCTGCACTTTCAGACTTGAGCAATGTACTGGTACATGCGTGGTACTGTGTGTGAGAGAGACACCGCATGCGTTCTGTAAAAAAGCGGCAGGCGACTGTAGAGCATGCGTGCTGTGCAGCCTCGCGTCACATCCTCGACTGTAGAGCACTGCTGGCAACATACTGGCTGCCTGTGTGTGTGGGGCCTGCCTGTGTATGTGGAGTCAGTGCACAGTACCTGTGTGAGAGAGGAGCAGTGCGTGTGTACTAGTATGCGTGAAAACGAGCCGGTGTGTGTGCATGGTGAGAGAGAGAGGAAGAATAAAAGTCTCCGGCATGTTTATGTGCGCAGTAAATGTGTGTGCATACTTCTCCGTCCTAAAATAAGGAACGTTTTAGGTTTCATGTTAAAAATTTGACTTAATTTATAGAAAATATATACAACGCTGATATCTTCAAATAATTTTATTAAAAACTAGACTTAAAAATCTTTTTGATGATAGTAATCACTTAACATAAATATTAATATATTTTAATATATAATTGTCGGTAGTTTTTTCTCGGAAAGCGAGAACGACACTTATTTGGAACGGAGGGAGTATGAGAGAGAAGAGAGGAAAAGTAGTTCTAGAAAACATGCAAAAGTTGTGTATCACTGGCTCATCATCAAGTTTTTAGCAAATAGTATTTATATTTATGCTCTAAATTAATTTGTACGAAAATATACTTTATAATTAATTTAATAATATTTTTTTAATAGTGCAATTATTTATAATTTTTTATCTATAATTGTCCAAACATGTATTGTGTTAGAATTGTATGTTTTCTAGAACGAGTACTTGTATTATGTGTATTATGTTAAATGCAGAATATACCGTTTAACTGCATGCCAATTTGCGTGAGCAAAATACAACATGTTGTGACTTTTCTCAAAGTACAATGAGTTGACTTACCAGCTGCCGTCATCACCTATTTTTTAAAGAAGATAGAACTATTGACTAGACTAGTATGGCCCCACACACACAGGAAGCTGATATGTTGCGCAGTGCTCTCTACAGTCGAGGATGTGACCCGAGGCTCGCCTGCCGCTCTTTTACAGAACCCAGGTGTACCGGTACAATGGTCCAAGCCTGGAAGGTGCTGCCGCGCCATGCATGCCGGCGCGGCTTAAGTTGCCACGTCGGATGTACCGTGGGTGCATGCTGCCACGTGGCGTGCTAAGCCGCGCCAACATGCATGGCGCGGCTCAGGTAAAAAGCCGCGCCGGAAGCAAAGGCGCGTTGAAACCTGCTAGATTTGAAAATAGTTTTTTAACTTGCTAGATTCGTAAATAGTTTTCAAAAAATGCTAAAAATAAAAAAATCCTTACTGGCCGGCCGATCTCCGTNTGTGTATCTATAACTCTTATATATAAAGCTAAACCCTATTAGAGATTTCCCTCAACATGCAAGCTATCCACATCAACAATCCACTAGAACTTATAATTATAGCCAACTAGCACATGCAATTATGATAGTTATCTCATCATCACTAACATGCATTTAGTTGTCTACATTGATGTGTCAAACCATTAACTAATATTAATTTATGATGATTTCATTCATATTATAAATATAAATAGTCTAACTTTTTTTAAAAAATTATCTGAAATCTCCGCAGCAACGCACGGGGTATTCTCCTAGTTTTGTAAGGATCCAAGTAAAGAAAAGAGAAGGGAGAGCAGTTCTCGGATTTGGATTTGAATGCTGATCAAATTGACTGATGGATGTTGTTGAATGGATGAGTCTTCAATGAGTTTGCTGTTTGTGGTGTCGTGAAGCGCCGGTCTTTGTACGCACACTCCATGGGGTTATCCAAGTATATTATGGAGTGAAACTGATAGTTTGTTTGATTACTATGACGTCATGACGTGACTTTTTACAAGTAGGCCTTTTAGAGAATTGTTCAACGATCACAACATGTCAACATGCCTTCCATGCGTGGTTATTCTAATACGTTTCAGGATTGGGATCGCCATGCCATATCAAATTAAACACTTAGATAGTGTTTGGATCGGTCCCATGTAACGCATTCCATTTTATCCTAGTATAAAAATTTGCGTTAAATCGTGTTTGTTTCCGTGTCAGGCACAATCACATCCTGTGTAATCAGATACCGTGAAAACGGATACCCCTCCCATCCTTGCATGATCAGGTAGATAGCATATGGGACCCGGATAGTCTAGCACGGCACCCAGCACCCATCGACCCTCGTTTCCTTCTCAGCTCAAAGAGACGTTTCATGGCGACTTTCGTCCATAGTGCCACGGTTCACCCCTCCCCCACCCTGCCTTCGTCTCCACCCATGAGCACACAGAGGAAGCCCACGCTCCCAGCAAGGACGGCGGCAGCAAGTGAGCAACACTGTACTTCCCCTGTTCATCTCCAAGGATGGATTTGTGGTGGTTGGTGGCTTTAGGGCGGCAGTGCGTTGGTGGCGTCGATCGCAGGCTTACATCTTTGCAGGGCTTGCTAGGAGCTCCCGGACCAGTCGGATAACTTGCCGCCAATCGAGCAACTTCTGATTTTCTATTTACGAAAAAAGCATTGAAAGAGAATCACAACACACCCATAGTCAGAGGTGCCTTTCATATGTATAGTGATCTACCGCTAGAGTATACAGCCTGCAGTACTCCATCCATCCTGAAATATAAAAAACCCAGTTTTGTCTAAGTTAAACTATTATAACTTTGATCAGATCTATAGAAAAGAGTATTAACATCTACCACATAAAAAGGTGTATTATACAAGATATATTCCATAAAGTATCTAAATAGGTTGATTTCAAGTCCAACATATTTTTCTTATTTTTTCTATAAATTGGGTAAAAGTTAGGATGCTGCTAGCGCTAGGACGTCCGATGGAGTGAAATCCATTGGACGCCTGCCCCACCTGCACGCGCATGCCCACAAAAAAGCGTTTCCCCACCCGACGCGCGTCCCCGTCCCGCCCCAGCACACGTGCCGCTTGTCCCGCCAGGCCGCGCCCGTGTCCGCGCGTCCTGCCCCAGATCGCGCGCCTGTGTCCGTGTGCACGTCGAGCGCAGAGAAGGGAAAAGAGAGCGCCGCGCTAGATTGGCAAGTGCAACATCTTAAAATCGACTACTGCAACATGTTGAAATCCACTATTGCAACACCTAGAAAAACGACAGGTGCAACATCTTGAAAATCGACTGTTGCACACCTTAAATTGACTACTGCAACATCCATGAAAACATGTTACAACATCTCGAAAACAACAGTTTCAACACCGGGAAAAAGCAATTTGCAACATCTTAAATCAACAGTTTCAACATCTCGAAAAACAGTTTCAACATCCACGAAAGCTGTTGCACATCTTAAATCAACTATTGCAACATCTCAAATCAGCAATTTGCAACATCGGGAACAAGCGTATTGCAACATCTCATAAAGCAAAACAGCCGCAACATCCAGAAAATACATATTGCAACATCCTCAAAACGACTACTGCACGACCGCGAAAAAATCCACTGCAACCACGAGAAAAATGGGAAAAAGAGTGAATGCACATGAATTGGGGCGTTGTCGGGGTTGCAGATCCACCACGGGGAGGCCACCATAGCCGTCATCGCTGCTGGATCTGCATCGTTCTCCATGGATCCACCACGGGACGCGCAGCAACAGCACGTCGCCGCGGTCTACATGGCAAGGCGACCATGGTTGCTATCGAGGTTGAGAGGGGCACGCCACAGTGGAGGAGGCACGTCGGGCTTGGGATGGGTAGCCGCCTGCTGCGTGCTCAAGCTCCGGCTAAGGAGAGGAATGGGGGAGGGAGTCGCACCGTAAGTGGGGGAGGAAGCCACATCGGGAAGGGAAGCCTTGATTGGGGACTCCCCGGGTAGGGCGTAGGGTGGGCGGCGGCGCCGGGGGTGGAGGAAGCAGCCGCGCGGAGTGGGGGAGGGGACCACGCCAAAGGTGGGGGAGGAAGCCACAATGAGAAGGGAAGCCCCGGTTGTGGACTCCCCGAATAGGCCACGGGGTGGGCGGCACCGCCGGGGTTGGAGGAAGTAGCTGTGGTGGGATGGGAAAAGAGGACTACGGGGTGGTGGACGGCACACACCAGGTGTTCGTAAGGTCACCAGCAGAGGTGGCGGCCAGCGGCCAGGTAGCCATGATGTGCGTCGCTGTGGATGGGGAAAGAAAAGTGAGCGTGAGCACCGGATAAGGATGAGAGGGGGGGGGAGTGAACCGGGTATTTTTTTTAAAGGCATCAGGCGGAGCAAGTGAGGGAGCGCAGGGTGCCACACGTCTGTCCGAAGCAGGCAGTCCATAGGACACGTGACACACAGCATTTCCGTAAAAGTTACTATAGTTTGCCTTAGAGCACCCGCAGTGGGAGGGTCGAAGCCGGTCCTATACAATAAATGCCAAGATAGAACCCGGTCCCATACACTGCAAGCTCGGTTCGATGGAGCACCAGGCCCTTCGGATCGAACCTGGGTCGAAGAAGTAAAGAAATCGCGCTCTCTTTCTCACCTTTCCTCTCTCTCATGCCATTGCTACTCGCCCCAAGGATAGGAATCATCGTCGTCCCCATTGAGACGGAAGGGCTCTAACGAGGGCGGCGGGCTTCGGGTCAACTCGGTGCTGTCACGGGAGCAGGGAGCCCAGCCGTGGTGCCGCTGCTGAGGCCGAACTACTCCATGGCCGGTGCCGCGAATCGTCGATGGNNGCCACTGCTGCTCACCGAGGCGGACCGCACCGTCGCCGTCCGTGGGCGACGCAGGAGGAGGTCTGCGGCGCGGAGGCCCGAGAAGGCGAGCGGCGTCCTCGGGGACGGTCCCCGCCCCCGCATTCGACGAGGCCACGCTCCTCGCGTCGCGCCTCCGCCACCACTAGATCCGGGGAGAAGCCCCTCATGCTCCACTTCAGCAACCTGCACGGCCTCGGCGGGGGAGGAGGAGCGGGCGGCGATGACCCGGGGAGGGCGTGGATGTGCTGCCCATGCTCCTGCTCCGCGCGTGGAGGACAACAGGTGGAGACGGGGAGAAGGAGGATGAAGGCATTCTTTTTATTTCAGAGGAAAGGCAGTTGGCTTGATTAATGTAGTGGGTCCCCTATATGGACTCGGGCTTGGTTCTCCCCACTATGGAGCTTGGAGCAGGACCCGTCGCATCATTTGTGGAGCCCAGGTTCGTACCGACCCCGATGCTCCACACTGCGGGTGCTCTTAGGACAAAACTAAATTCCTTATATTTGAGGACATAGGGAGTACAAGTGAAGTACAACTAATGTAATTTTTTTAGATGATGGAACAAAGTGAAACAATTTGTGGTATAAGAAGGTAGACTATCCAATTATCCTCATCTCCACCCGCGGTCGTACCGGTAGGAACTGGTGGTGCTTTGGCTTGGCTCTTGCTCGACTGGTGGGGTGGTGAAAGCTTGCGTAAATTTATCTGCTTCTCTCGCCGTGCACCGACTCCGATTTTTTATAATGTAGACTGTCCATTCATCTGTTGCAAGAAGTCTGTACAAGCACAGTGGAAGGTACCTATTATACAATCTTAGGCAGAGCATGTTGTCTGTAATATGGATGGATGGAGTTGCACATGCAGACATGTTTTGATTGGTTCCCGTCACGTAAACCATTGCATATTCTGACGCCGACGAAAGTTACTTCCGTGTGGAAAAGTGCACGAACGCGGCCACAAGCAGGGCAGCCTTGAGCCTGACGCTCCATGGGATGCCGTAACTTCTCCTGCCGACGGCGACGAGCCCCCTAACGAACGGCCAGAAGCAGAGCACCAGCCAGCCGCAGCACACGAGCTCCCCGACGCCCGGGCCGCCGGGCACGCCTTCCTCCACACCGGCGACCAGCCTCCACGCTCCAACGGCGATGGCGACAATGCTCAGCATCGTGAGCGCCGTCGGCGGGACGAACACTGGCGACGAGTCGAAGGTGAACCGGCCCGGGTCAGCGTCGTCGTCCACGCCGCCGTCGGACTGCTCCTTCCGTGTCACCTCAAACACCGTCTCCGAGAGGCCGAGCGTCTCCAGGACGACGGTGAGGAACGCGAGCAGCCAGGCGGAGGACGACACGATCCGCTGCATCCTGTGATTGTTCCACCAGGCGCGCACCGAGAGCCGGCAGTCCTTGTACTCGCCCAGGCTGTACATGTTGTACGCCACGAACAGCACCAGTGGGATGACGAAACCCGGCTCTGACGCCTGCATCGCAATTCATATCACAACAATATGAGAGAGAATTCGAGGGAAGGTTTCATTTCACCTGAAATGGTACATGGATTGTGTTAGTAGAAAGATCGATTTTTTTTACCTTTGGCAGGAAGGAGTGGTTTGCGATGATGCAGTAAGGTCCGAGCAAGGCGTAGCACAGCTCAAAGGGTGCCCTAATGGCCCACACGTCGACGACTAGGTAGGCGACGCACTGCCGGAAATCGAGTTGCCTGAACGCTGCGAGAAGGAATGGGTTATGGCGGCTGAGGAGTATCTCCAGCAGGCCCGTGGCCCACCTCTTGCACTGGGTGAGACTGCCCGGCCCGCCGGTGGGTGCACTGCCAAGGAACGCCGGCGGGTCGGGGTTCAGGAGCGCCGTCCTCCAGCCGGCGGCGTGGATGCGCTGCCCGGTCAGCATGTCCTCAGTCATGGACCCGTAGACCCAGCCAACCTGCAATGGAAGCACATGTATCCATTACCACGCTGTTTCTGTTTGTAGCAAACCGGCAACAAGATGCTGTGTGATCTGTGATGTGAAGGACAAGACAACAGTACTAGAATGTATGGATACCTCCTGACCCCAGCTCGTGCCAGCCTCGTAGCTGCAGGCAGAAACTTCTTTCGCTGCTTCGACGCGACTCGTTAGGTCGTCTGCAATCACCATCGGCTCCTTGAAGATGTCCGCAGAAATGATGCTCCTCGCCGACTCGGTCAGTTCTTTCGAGCTGCCAAACTTCTTGTGCAGCTCCTTGTACGATGGTGAATCTGCCAGAGTATGTAGTACAGACAGTTGCATTGCATGATCTACTAAGTTAAGTGCGTGGAGCTGAATCAGAAATTCAGAATACACTGGGGAGCAGGAGCAGTCATTATTTTCGACTGGGTTTCACCTTTGATGCCAATGGTGGTGGTGGAGTCTGGTGGCACGCCGTAGATGACTTTCCTACGGTGAAAGCAACCTGTCCCGCCGTAAAATATCCCTTGAAGTCCGGCAACTCCATATCCAACTTTCTACGTAAGCGCACAGCACAGACGACAAAATTGTGGATATATAAGCTAATAACGTCAATCGTTGTTGTTTCCAGTAGCACTTAAATATAGTGATCTGTAAGACTGTATGTAGTACCTCGTATATAACCTGCATCTGGTTGCCGAAAGGGTCGTCCTTGAGGGCGCCGTAGAACTTCTGCGGCGCCTGAACGAAGCCGCTGTGGAGCTCGTCGTCGAACCCCAAGAGGAGGCACATGGCGTGAAGTGCCACCTGCGGGTTGTTTGCGAACATGTCGCAGTCCACGTTCAGCATGATGGGAGCATTGCTCAACACCGCGGACACCCTCGTCTGCAGAGACCACAAAGGAATGTTCAGGCTCAGGACACACCTCACCACTCCATCACTCAATAGTGCACTACACGACGGTGAGCTTATCCCGGTGATGCCATGCCTGCCGTTGCCACCCAAGGCAAGCAATATACGGCACGCCTCTATAGAGCCTGAACACAGATGGCGTACGTACCAGGACGTTCATGGCGCCGGCCTTGAAGTGGTGGTGCTGTGTGGGGCTCTTTTCCCTGGAGACGTATATGAGACTTGGGACTCCATCTCCTGCAGCAGCCTCATTGCTCTTGCTGCTGCTGTCCCACAGGACCTGAAGGAACGGCCATGTTTGTTTGTTAGCTAGAAAACAAAAGCAACGAGATGGGGCTGCTGGATGGATCCATGTTCCATGAGTTCGTCTCTCTACCTTGATTATTGTCGGATGGTTTCTGCGGTCACCGCCGACGAACTCGGCGAACTCGCCGTCGCCGCGCCGGACTAGAGAGTCCTCGTCGGCGTTCTCGATCCGGCGGACCAACTCCTCGTACTCATTCTACATGCAGCAACAACACGATCAGAAGCTGGCACGTAAGTGTGCAGTGCACGGCGGATGTTACAGTAGCTAGCTTTACCTTCATGAGTGTCCAAGCACGCAGGAAGTCGCTGTCTCCCACAGCGCCGGAGGAGAAGTACACGAAGGGAGGCCGGACCTTGACGCCGTGCTTCTTGCAGAAGGGCACCCAGAGCTTGGCGAACTCAGCGGCCTCGCGCAGCGCGTAGCAGGTCACCGCCGAGCACCCGTCGTCGGAGACGTAGCACGTCAGCTTGCCCGCGGGGTAGTCCAGCGCCAGCAGCGACAGCACCGTGTTCACCGTCACCACCGGCGGCTCCAGCTTCGGGTCCGCCGTCGTCACGAACATGTCCACCGCCGGCAGCTCGTCGGTGCTGCTGACGAGAAATAAATAATTGTACAGCGCAGTACATAGATTGAGTTGACTAATAAGCAGAAAAAAAAAGTAAACAAAAAAAGCTACGTACTCCGATCCTACGTAGTAGCGTACCGTTGGGCGAGGCGCTTAGGGTGCGTGTCGAAGCGGACCGGATTCCACTTGGCGTTCATGTTGATGAGCCAGACCACCGTGAACCACGCCTCGCAGACGAGCGCGGCCAGCCAGCACCATGCCGCGCCGCCGCTGGGCGCCATCAGCGAGGACACACGGTAAGCGAGGAGGGCCAGGAGCAGGAAGAGAACGGCGAGGTCGGCCAGCTTCCACGCCGTGCGGGGGAGCGGGACCCTCTCCTGCAGCTGCAGCTTCGTCTTGGCACTCGCCATGACCGACAGAGCGAGCCGGACGACGGACCCTTGCTGGTCACTCTCACCACTCAGCTCTGTAGCACACGAGAACCGCAACAAAACATATAAGGAACCAGTTGGTAAGACGGGTGATTATATATAGATGATACATGCTCCCAGTTCATTATTTAATCTCCAACACGTACATAGTTTATTTATAGACTTCGTGGCAAACGTGGTTAGCAATATCAAAACTTTTTTTTTTTTGAGGAATAGCAATATCAAAACTTGACTCAGAAAAAGAATAGTAAATTTATTTTTCCTTTGTTTAAGGTCATTCGCAGCAAAGAGTTTCGTTGCGTTGTTTCGTAGAACATATAATGTAATAAAATTTGGATAAACCATCACTATCAATGCATAGTTTCATTCACTTATTTCATATAGACATCTTAATCCTATGAGTAATCTTGAGTTGGTAACGGAGCAAAAAAGTTCCATCCTTATAAAACTCTTTTTTTTTTCTTTCTTATTAAAAACATTGTCACGTCATCGAAAACCTTTGTGTGGCAGCTTATTAAATGTAAACAAAAATTTGACAAAACTCACTGAAAATAGCCTTGTAGTGGTTATAATTATAAGCCACATTTTTTAATACTTGTATACTCTTAGTAAAGGCCTACTTGTAAAAAGTCACGTCATGACGTCATAGTAATCAAACAAACTATCAGTTTCACTCCATAATATACTTGGATAACCCCATGGAGTGTGCGTACAAAGACCGGCGCTTCACGACACCACAAACAGCAAACTCATTGAAGACTCATCCATTCAACAACATCCATCAGTCAATTTGATCAGCATTCAAATCCAAATCCGAGAACTGCTCTCCCTTCTCTTTTCTTTACTTGGATCCTTACAAAATTAGGAGAATACCCCGTGCGTTGCTGCGGAGATTTCAGATAATTTTTTAAAAAAAGTTAGACTATTTATATTTATAATATGAATGAAATCATCATAAATTAATATTAGTTAATGGTTTGACACATCAATGTAGACAACTAAATGCATGTTAGTGATGATGAGATAACTATCATAATTGCATGTGCTAGTTGGCTATAATTATAAGTTCTAGTGGATTGTTGATGTGGATAGCTTGCATGTTGAGGGAAATCTCTAGTAGGGTTTAGCTTTATATATAAGAGTTATAGATACACACCCCCCCCCCTCCCTCCCAAAACAAGTGACACTATATTATCCACGTCGATCAATTTTTCTGAGTTTTTAGCAGATGCTTTGCCGGTCTTCACTTCACTACTGGCTACTAAGGTGTTGGGTTTTAATGTATTAGGTTCAGTTTGTTGGAGTTGTATGGTGCAGGATCCCCCTCATGTTTCTTGTTTTTGTTTGTGTTGTGGTTTTCATTGGTAATTCATGGATTACCCGCGAATCCTTTGTATTTGGCTATGTTGTAGGTCTATTGACCATTCCCATCTGCTTAATGAAATACAGGCTATATGCCTAATCTCATCTTTTGTAGAAGTATCAACAACATTTGTATCTCCAAATAATTTTATTATAAAAAAATAGATTCAATAATCTATCTAATGATACTAACTAATAAATATTAATATCTTTGTATATATTTGATAAATGTTAAAAACGTTTCGCTTCTCGGGAAGTGAGAAGATGTCTATTTTAGGACAAAGGGAGTAACCAGTTGGATCCTGAGTATAGCAGCCCCCTTTTCTCTTACTTGGCTCATGTATTGTTTTATATATTTATTTATATTTTTTGTGGAATCTAGAGGGGTTTGCACCTCTACAATGAGTATATTAAAGCGAATAAATAAAGATTACTAAGAGTTTAAGAAAGAAAGAATTTAAGAAACACAAAGAAAAAACAAAAAGAAAATTAAATAAGACAAAGTCTACTAATTACACCAGAGTTGGTATCCATTGATCAAAAGGTGTCGAAAAGTCTTGAATGATTTAGCTAGTGTTGAAAAGTTGGTATCCATTACTATGGGAGAGCAATAGCAATTCCCTGAAGAACTCGGCTGCAATTCTTCCACTTTCCGTGAGATGATTTAGCTGTGTGAAGGTTATTTCAGAAACTTGTAGGTGGAGAAGTTGGCTAATATCATCTTGGTTGTTGCAGACTTTTTCAACAAAGATATCTTTGCAAAGGAGAACATGTTACAGGTCTCTGGTGAGCTAGTTTTCAAAACTTGGTTACACTAGCTATCTTGCCAAAACATATATAGGCTTTCCTATGTTTTACCTTCCACAGCTGCCATGACCATATAATCTGGAAGTTTTTTCAAGTTATCTCTTGCTAGCTTCCTTGTTTTATTACATTTATGCCAGAGTAGGTGTGAGATCATGAGCTACTAAGCTGTGCCTATGAGACCACTAGGTCTATGTTTGTACCTGTGAAGCTATGTGCCGTGAACAATATGAAATATGTGTGCGCGCTTCCTTGTTTAATAAGACACAGACACGTACGATTTTTGTTAGACACGGCAACTTGCAACTCATTGCTTACGTGTTGTGGAGTGCAGTTGTCATTGCTTACGATGTACTTACACTCTCCCAAATAAATTATAAGACGTTTTGATATTTTTATATATTCATATTTTTACTATATGTATCTAGACATAACATATATACGTAGGAGTGTAGCAAAAATTATAAATTTATAAAAAAACCCAAAACGTTTTATAATTTTGACGGTGATATCCTTTGTTGTTTTGACGTCCCACAATCATGTCTTTATTCCCAGGTCTTTTTTTTTACTCTGATAAAAAAGAAAATGGTATGAGCTTCCTTGCTAGCTCCCATTCATTTTCATCCGTACTTGTATATATGCAGCCTGTTTCAATATGATAGAGCTATAATTATAGTTAGACAAAAAAAATTAACACAAATTAACTGAAGATGGCCAACAACTAGTTGTTGTCTTGACTAACACGTTAACCCACCTATTAGCCCTACCCTTGAATGGGCTAGAGCTAGCTAGTTTTGACTAATTTTTGCTAGCAAGCAATTAACTCTTGTATCGCGAACTGATCCTAGATCAGTTTGTTAGGTTTCTTGTGGTGGAACTTGCCCAACAGGGTTCAAGTCTTTGACTTGGCACTGGTGTTCACATTTTTCTGGATTTATTCTAGAATTTTTCAGTGCTAAGCATTCAGTGGTAGGCGATGTTTCTATCAACAACGAGGCATTTGTGGTGACTTCTGCCGATTTAGTCCTTCAGAGATGCTCATAGAAATAGAGTTTGCGTACGTGTATTTATAAAAGGGTGAGTGTGCATGCGTTTGTGGGTGTCTACGTTGTAATGTGTAATTAAAAAAAGTTAACTCTTGTATCGAAACAAGCCCACAGTCGCGTGATGGATGTCTTTTGGTCCACACCCCAATCACAACATAGTAGATTGATCGACATGATTTTATTATCTTGAACGATGGAACCCTAAGCTACCCCGTCCAATCAGAAAAGGACTTGTCCATTTGAGTTGCATGCAGTCTACATGTTTTGTTAGGATTGCAGGAAAATGTTCTCGTGCGAGTGCGACAGCTTAGCCCGCGGCAGGAGCTGAGCTGAATACCCTGATGGAGGCCTGGAGTCGGATCGGGGAGTATGGAGGCCTGGAGTCCGATCGGGGAGTTGGAGAGCCTCTATTTCTTTGACAGCTTCCGCCTAGCAGATCCAGCTACGCGACAATTACGTGATCCGTGACGTCGTGACCACAGATCACGTGCATGCACTGCCGCTGCTGGCGAATCATTGGGAAAAAAATTCTATGCAGGATGGCTGCAGACCATGTCCACTGCAGGACCTATCCGCTGCCGTGGATTAGCTGATGTGCGATGCAGATGCGGGATGGAGTTATGCTGGCCCCAAACATCGGCTTGAATCACGGACTGCGGAGCTGCAAAGGGACGAGACAACCGTCCATCAGGTCACATCAACGGCAGAGGAGAGGTCCTGCAGTGGACATGGTCTGCAGCCATCCTGCATAGTCCCATTGTCGGCCAGCCGGCGGTTACTGGCCTCATCTCATTGCTGTTTGTCCGTTTGCCGAGAGTGGTTTTTCCAAAGACCACTTGCCAGGAACACATGTTTTGGTCCGTCCATGCTGGGACATCAAGATTGATACCAATAAGTAGGTATCGACTACTTGTATAGAATACAGGACGCCGCTGGCGCGAACAGGAGCGAGCTTGTTGCTTCTTCCTCGCGCTGCCTTCTCTGCCGCCACCACACTAATCGTCAAGCCCTCTCTCCAACTCGTCCTTGACTTCGACCCCGCCGGCTTCATGCTCCTCCCACTTCGGCCATAGCGCCCGCGCCTCTCCCTAGCCCGGCCGCTGAGGGCACCACCAGGGCCCCTACCGCCCGTGCTCCTTCCCCGCCGTCGGGTCGGCCTGCCTACCCCTAGCCGATCGGGCCCTTCTATAGCCCGTCGGAGATATCTTCTTCTCCCTCTCCGGCGACCTCCTCCTCACCGGAACCCTAGCCACGCCGTCGTTATCTCGGTGTCTGGTGAGTTCAGATCGAGGAGGAGGAGGAGGATGAGGAGGTGGCCTACCTGTGCCAATGTCGGGAGGTCATCGCGCCACTAGGGAGGTCAACGCCGTTGGGGAGGTCACCTCCACCGAGGAGGGGGGCGGCGCCGGTGGAGGGCCGGAGGGGCGCAGCCAGGGTAGGTGCACCACCTAGGTTGGGCGCCGTCGGGGTATAGGGGCGCCGCCTGGGGAGGGTCCTCTCTCGGTTCGCAAGATACGGAGGGAGGGAGAGGACAATGTGTTTTTTACCACGAGGATGATGGGTTTGGAGGAGAGAGAGACAGGATAGGATTGGGTATTTCTGTCAAATACAAGATTTTTTTATGATGGTCAGTGCACGAATCTTGAAGCATATCTTGTGGCTAAAAAGATGTCTTCCTGGGAAGTTGCCTTTGGCATATCCTTCACTGTACTGTGTGGTGGACGGACGGGGTTGTCATCCTTCAATCTCCATGCACCTGCAAGCGACGTCGAACGGTCAATATATATTCCCTAGCTGGATTAGAGCTCTTGCTGCTTCCGCAAGGCCGACCGGACTCCTTCACACGAAGTATATAGCTTCCTGTATATCAATAAATGGATGTGCACATGGGTATTTGGGTAGGAAGAGAGCTTTGCGATGACTAGCAAATATACCCCTGTTGACGGTAGATAAGTATCAATTTTTAACTGTCAACGCAGCATGAGAAAGGACTAAATCATAATTACTAGCTAGATATAGGGGTTACACTAACAGAATTCCACGAGTTTTGGTGAATGTCTATTTCTGCAGGGGATTATCAGGAAACGACCAAAGGAGGCCCACATGTCATATTTACGTAGAGAGAAAAGGACCACATATATAAAAAGAATAATCTAGAAGACACGGGAAGCGAAACCCTAGGAGGTGGGACCCACCTGTCACTGTGACAGGGGCGGGCGCCCAACCCCCCTGGGCGGCCGCCCAGCCCAGGTGGCCAATCAGGGCCGACCTCGCGGATCATGCCTCCACCGCCTTTGAGGATCAATAATAATCGTTCATCAAGGTCGGTTTGATCCAAGGGCTATGGTGCTTCCTAGAGGGCTATATAAGCAGAGCCCCTGGCCCCAGGAGAAACCCTAATTCATTCTTGAATTCATTCCAAGATACAGAGCATTCCTCTGAGAAGCCCCAGAGCCACCATCTCAATTAGATCTCTATAGTTTAGTAGCATAGTTACATAGGATTAGAACTAGAAGGAGGCAAGCATTGCTTGGATTCCGGATCTGTCAAGAGGATTCCTGGTAATTCTCCCCTACTTTTATATTCGTTCTTGTATTATTTATCTAGTTCATCATTTGTATGAATATGACTTTAGTCTATTTTATCATATTGGATATGACTTTGCTCTATTTGATTATGTTCTCAATTATATTGTCCTTAGTCTACTTTGATTATATACTTGGCATAGTTAGATTAGAATTATATTCAAGTATAGGATCGTATAGCGCTTGCTCGTTAGATCGATGGGTAAGTGGTAAAGATTGTGTAGGCGTGGTGCCTATACCGTATTTACCTGCGATTGCACCCTATATTCCGGACCGTGTGGTAGATCGCGGGAGTGACAGTCCTGTTGAGTCATTCGTAGTCCACCTCCTGAGTATAGGGCAGGCAGAACACAACTATTACAGGGAAGTGATTGCTATGTTCTTCATCTTCCTTCATAATATCACTATGCGTAGATATAACCTTCTCTTGCTATGATTGCTAAGTGTAATTGCACTAATCATCGTATGCTTTGACCTTATAGTTAGAATAACTTAGGAATTATCTTTGTAGTTCATCCTAATCCATGCTAGTGCTATAAGCTTAGAGTAATCTATTGAGATATTTATCTTTTATTATGTGGCTATGTGCTTATCAGTTATTCTTTATCATATATATATACTATTTATCTTGTGACACTTACCCTATATGAAAAGATAGATAAAGACATGGTTATACTCTCCATTACCACATGTAGTGATGCTCATTGCTCATTATCCTTAGCACTTCCTTCCCAGTGGTAAAAATATAAATAACGATACCTGGATTACTCCTGGTTAAAATGCTACATCAGTATTATCTGTGCGCTTGCGGATTTCATATTTATTCTAGAGGAACAATTGCATTTATTAATAGTAGCACCTCTGGCGCCATGCTGGGGATGACAACCTAGCTTAGGTGGTGTTAGAGGTGTCAACAAGCATTTTTGGCGCCGTTGCCGGGGAAGGTTGAGTTGCTATTCAATGGATAATGAGCCATCACTTGCATCCACTAATGAGATTGAGAAACCATCATCCTTCTCTACTCATACAGCCTTACCCTTGTCTTTTGTCTATTTATATATCATATACAGGGTAATGTATGAGCAGGTTTGACCTTCCAGATAATTTTCTCGATAATCCA
This sequence comes from Alloteropsis semialata, assembly GCA_004135705.1. Lineage (NCBI taxonomy): Eukaryota > Viridiplantae > Streptophyta > Magnoliopsida > Poales > Poaceae > Alloteropsis > Alloteropsis semialata. The sequence continues at coordinate 53,009,578 of CM014273.1, forward strand.
GAAGCATTAATCAGAAGGACAAGAGCCAAGCTAAAGAAAGTTCAAGCAGCAACATCATCAACATCTCAGCTTGAAGCTCCACCTCCTGAGTTGGAAGATCAACTAAGCGTATTTCGAAGCTTAACACCAGAGTTCGACGCCATGGCCAACAAGTCACTCCGTGAGTTCTCAGCTCCCACTACGGATAACATCCGTACTGGACCTGCTGCGGACATTGAGAAGTCATTCGAGCTCAAGCCAGCACTGATCAACATGGTGCAAGCTAGCCAGTTTTGCGGAAAAGCACATAAAGATGCTAGTGCTCATCTCCAACACTTCTTGGAGATTTGCAGCACTTTCACCATCAAGGATGTCCCCAGAGATGCCATACTACTTCACCTCTTCCCATTCTCACTCTTGGGGAGAGCGAAGCAGTGGTTCTATTCAACTAAGGAGAAGAATACTACGTGGGCACTCTGCTCCACCAATTTCCTGGCGAAGTTCTTTCCCATGGGTAAGACAAATGCTCTCCGTGGGAAGATATCAAATTTTCAACAACAACATGATGAGTCAGTCCTAGAAGCATGGGAGCACTTTCAAGATTACATCCTAGAATGTCCTCATCATGGAATGGAGAATTGGCTACTCATGCAGACCTTCTATCACGGGCTCACTAACAGCACCCGTGAGACTATGGATGCGGCCGCTGGAGGAGCATTCTTATCACTCACAATTGCTCAAGCCATAGCTCTTGTGGAAAAGATGGCGTCCAACCAAGGTTGGAACGAAGAGAGAACTCAAACCCGCAAGAGAGGTGGAGGTATGCACCAGCTGAAGGAGGTAGACATGCTGTCCGTCAAAATGGACCTACTTATGAAGAGGCTCGATGAGAGAGCCAGCGAGAAAAATGAAGTCATGCATATCCATGATTCTCGCATGACTTGTGAAGAATGTGGAGAGACTGGGCACTCAAGCAGTAATTGCCCAGAGCTACAAGAGGATGTGAACTACCTCAACAACAACAACAACTATTATCGTCCTCAATAGAATCAAGGTTGGAACCAACAGCAAAGGCCTAACTACTCAGGTAACTACTCAGGTAATTATCAAGGTAATAACTCTTACAATAATTTTAATCAGCCGCCTTTAAGAGAGTTAGTACTTAATCAAGGAAAGTTAATGGATAACCTATCCAAGAAGTTAGCATCAAATGATAAAATGCTAGAGACAATTAATAATAGGATGGATAACTTCTCTACTACCATTAAAAACCAGCTTAGCTTTAATAAGATGCTAGAGTCTCAGTCACAACAGCTTGCAAATGTTGTCCCTCCTACTACCCAAGGTAAGATTCTGAGACAACCGGAAGATCTAGAAACTACAAACCTTATAGACATATTCAATGTAGGAAGCTACTAGAGTGACCCTATCTCAAAAGGGTGGAACGACGAGACTCTACCGACCAAGAAGGGTGATCCAGGGAGACCAGTCATCCCGATCTCCATTGGAAGCGTGAACTTCAACGAGGCCATCTGTGACTTCGGTGCAAGCGTCAACATCATGCCTAAGGTGATCTACGATAAAATGTTCAATTATCCTTTATTATACACAACCATGTGCTTGCAGCTTGCAGACCAGTCACTCTGCTACACCAAAGGAATCCTAGAAGACATCTGTGTATGAGTAGGCAGCTCGTACGTTCCTGTAGACTTTGTGGTTATAGAAACAGGTGGTGATGAAAGGTCGCCCATCATTTTGGGATGATCATTCTTGAACACCACTAGAGCTATCATGTATGCCAACACTGCCAAGATATGTTTCAACATCAAAGGTAAAAGAGAAACCTTCTTCTTCAAGAACAGAGTGCTACAGTTCCCTACGCATCCACAACATGCCTACGAGCCGAAGAAGAAGAACAATCGGAAGAACAAAAACAGAAATAGGAACAAGAAGTCACAGCAACTCCTGATCCATCACTGAGTCTATCTTTGCTCAGGGATGAGCAAAAGGTAAGCTTGGGGGAGTTTGTTGACGGTAAATAAGTATTAATTTTTAACCGTCAACGCAGCGTGAGAAAGGACTAAATCATAATTACTAGCTAGATATAGGGGTTACACTAACAGAATTCCATGAGTTTTGGTGAATGTCTATTTCTGCAGGGGGTTATCAGGAAACGACCAAAGAAGGCCCACATATCATATTTACATAGAGAGAAAAGGACCACATATATAAAAAGAATAATCTAGAAGACACGGGAGGTGAAACCCTGGGAGGTGGGACCCACTGTCACTGTGACAGGGGCGGGCGCCCAACCCCCCTGGGCGGCCCCCCAGCCCAGGTGGCCAATCAGGGCTGACCTCGCAGATCATGCCTCCACCGCCTTTGAGGATTAATAATAATCATTCATCAAGGTCGGTTTGATCCAAGGGCTGTGGTGCTTCCTAGAGGGCTATATAAGCAGAGCCCCTGGCCCCAGGAGAAACCCTAATTCATTCTTGAATTCATTCCAAGATACAGAGCATTCCTCTGAGAAGCCCTAGAGCCACCATCTCAATTAGATCTCTATAGTTTAGTAGCATAGTTACATAGGATTAGAACTAGAAGGAGGCAAACATTGCTTGGATTCCGGATCTGTCAAGAGGATTCTTGGTAATTCTCTCCTACTTTTATATTCGTTCTTGTATTATTTATCTAGTTCATCATTTGTATGAATATGACTTTAGTCTATTCTATCATATTGGATATGACTTTGCTCTATTTGATTATGTTCTCAATTATATTGTCCTTAGTCTACTTGAATTATATACTTGGCATAGTTAGATTAGAATTATATTCAAGTATAGGATCGTATAGCGCTTGCTCATTAGATCGATGGGTAAGTGGTAAAGATTGTGTAGGCGTGGTGCCTATACCGTATTTACCTACGATTGCACCCTATATTCCGGACCGTGTGGTAGATTGCGGGAGTGACAGTCCTGTTGAGTCATTTGTAGTCCACCTCCCGAGTATAGGGTAGGCAAAACACAACTATTACAGGGAAGTGATTGCTATGTTCTTCATCTTCCTTCGTAATATCACTATGCATAGATATAACATTCTCTTGCTATGATTGCCAAGTGTAATTGCACTAATCATCGTATGCTTTGACCTTATAGTTAGAATAACTTAGGAATTATCTTTGTAGTTCATCCTAATCCATGCTAGTGCTATAAGCTTAGAGTAATCTATTGAGATATTTATCTTTTATTATGTGGCTATGTGCTTATTAGTTATTCTTTATCATATATATATATACTATTTATCTTGTGACACTTACCCTGTATGAGAAGATAGATAAAGACATGGTTACACTCTCCATTACCACATGCAGTGATGCTCATTGCTCATTATCCTTAGCACTTCCTTCCCAGTGGTAAAAATATAAATAATGATACCTGGATTACTCCTAGTTAAAATGCTACATCGGTATTATCTGTGCGCTTGCGGATTTTATATTTATTCTAGAGGAGAAATTGCATTTGTTAATACCAGCACCTCTGGCGCCATGCTGGGGATGACAACCTAGCTTAGGTGGTGTTAGAGGTGTCAACAACCCTTGCATTGTTGCAATAGGAAATTCAGCTGGATGCGTGGTTATCTTAACAACTTGTGGCTTAGAGAACTGTTTAACGATCACATCAAGCATTTCATGCATGGTTATTCCAATTTATTTTAGGTTTGGACTCGCCATACCATGTCTAAACACTTAGATAGCATTTGGTTCGTCCCGTTTGACGTAATCCATTATTTAAAAGCTGGCGAACTTTTGTGTTAAACCATGTTTGTTTCCGCGTCAAGCACAATCACATCCCGTGTAATCAGATATCCCCCTCCCATCCTTGCGTAATCATATAGAAGGCATGGGACCCGGTGTTACCGATCTAACAACAATATCACTTAGGTAGAGTAGGGTAGCTTGATTACACGAGATCGGTCGCTGGTGATCGCCGAGCGCTACCGCCACCGTCACCCTCTGGGTGCGGTTCTGAATCGTGTTCCAGTCCAAGTTCGCTAGCTGCCTTTCGGCCGTTACAAGAAGGAGCCAAGTGCTACCTCCAGCTGGGCCTCGCAGGGCCGAGTACTACTTATGCCATTTCGGCCCATAGATCATCGTATTCGACTTTCTTTCTTGGGTAGACTTCTTTCGGCCCATCTCCTTCCCGCCTTCTCTTTCGGCTTCAGAATTAGTCTTGGCGCCGACAACTTGATCTTCAATGCCATCAGAGACAACAGCTTGAGCACCGTCGCCGCCTAATGTAACAGCGGAGTCATGGACGGTGACATCCCTCCCTCCTTGAGAACTAGCTTGTCCCCAAGCTGGTGCACGGGGAACTGTTGAAGCAGAGGGCTTTCATCTTCCTAGGTAGCTAATGAGGTTGGCATATCAGACCAACGGATGAGCACTTGGGGAATCATTGCATCCTTGGTACGATGAAGGTGTTGATCCACAACCTGAAGAGGAATCTATAACTCATGATCAGTAGTAGGCAGGGCACTTACTGCCATTGTTGAGGAAATGGCCTTCTTAAGCTGGGAGACATGAAAATTTGGATGTATATGACAATCCTTGGGAAGTGACAGATGATAAGTAGATGCACCAATCTTGTTGATGATGGTAAATGGACCAAAGAACTTAAAAGCTAACTTATTTGAAGACCTAGGCGCCAGGGACGTTTGCACATATGGTTGAGCCTTGAGGTAGACTGAATCACTGATTTGAAACACCCTATCAGAGCGGTGTTTATCTGCTTGAGTTTTCATTTTTGTTTGAGAAGGTGCTGTCTAACCCATTGCTGCATGAGATCTCTATCAAATAACCACTGATACAACTCCAGTGATTGACAAGCTTGAGAAATGTCAATATCAAAGTGCTTTGGTTCATGCCCATAGAGTACCATGAATGGTGTTTTGCCTAGAGAGGAATGGAATGATGCATTGTACCAAAATTCAGCCATGGAGAGCCATTTGGACCATTTTGTTGGAGAAGCATTGACAAAGCAGCGAAGATAGGTCTCCAAACATTAATTCACACGTTCAGTTTGACCATCAGTTTGTGGGTGGTTTGCAGTACTCATCTTGAGATAAGTGCCTATGATATTGAACAGCTCTTGCCAAAAGTGACTTGTGAATATTTTATCCCTATCTGAAACAATAGCCAGTGGCAGACCATGCAACTTGAAAACATTGTCCATAAATGCATTGGCCACTTGAAGAGCAGTAAATGGGTGAGACAATGGAATGAAATGTGCATATTTAGAAAATTTGTCAACCACCACAAGAACGCAATTGTAGTTGGATGACTTAGGTAGACCTTCAATAAAATCCATAGTCACCATTTGCCAAGCACCATCAGGAACTGGTAAGGGAGCCAATAGACCAGGGTAGGTTGCTCTATCATTTTTGGCTTGTTGACAAACTAAACATTCAACTACAAATTGCTTGATAGTATCTTTAAGTTTGTACCAAGCAAACATACCTTTGACCTTTTTGTAAGTCACTTCATACCTAGAATGGCCTCCAATTGGGCTAGCATGAAGTGCATGCAGAATTTTGTGTTGCATAGCAGTGTCATGGCCCACCCAAATCCTGCCTTTATATTTGATGATGCCATCTGAAAGAGTGTAGGGGCCAGTTGAGGAAGTAACAACTAATTGAGAGAGAAACTATTTTGCATCAGGATGAGATGTATAAGTATTCTAGATCTGGAGCAGCCAAGTAGGTTGTCGAACAGAGACAATAGCAATATCATAACTATCAGTAGATATTTTTCTTGATAGAGCATCTGCAAATTTGTTTTCAATGCCCTTCTTATAGATGATTTTATAATTCATTCCCATCAACTTTGTCAGCGCCTTATGCTGCCAAGGAGTGGATAGCCTCTGATCATCTAGGTGAATGAGACTTTTCTGATCAGTTAAGATAACAAAAGGAGATGTTTGTAAATAGGCTCTCCACTGATCCACAACCATCAATATTGCAAGGTATTCTTTCTCTTATGTTGACAATCCCTGAGCTTTTGGTCCCAACGCTTTACTGACAAAGGCAGTTGGATGACCATGTTGATGAAGGACAGCTCCAATTTCAGTAGCTGAAGCATCAGTTTTAATGTAGAATTGTTATCAAAGTTAGGTAATGCCAATACAGGAGCTGAGATTAGTGCCTTTTTGAGAGCTTGAAAGGATGTTTCAGTAGCAGATGTCCAAATGTACATAGCTCCTTTCTTTAATAATTCAGCCAAAGGTTTGCATATGGCTCCAAATTGAGGCACAAACCTCCTGTAATACCCACCAAACCAAGGAAGATTCTAAGTTCTTTAACATTGGATGGTTGAGGCTAGTCCTTGATGGTAGCAATTTTTATGGGATCTGTAGCTACACCATTGACACTCACTAAATGACCAAGATAAGATAGTTGTCTTTGGGCAAAAGAGTATTTAGATAGTTTAACATGAAACTTATGATCTTGTAATAAGGACAGTACAACTCTGATATGTGACAGATGTTCAGACCAGGATTTACTGTATATGAGAATGTCATCTATGAAGACCACATCATAGATTCTTAACAAAGGCTTCAAGATAATGTTCATGATAGCTTGAAATGTGGCTGGCCCCCCTGTGACTCCATAAGGCATAACCCTGTATTCATAGTGGCCATTGTGGGTCTGGAAAGCTGTTTTATGTGCTTCCCCAGGTGCCATTCTTATCTGATGAAATCCTGAACAAAGATTCAATGATGTAAACTAGCTGGCCCCATGAAGTTCCTCCAACAGTTCTTCAATGATAGGAAGAGGGTATTTTTTTATAGTGAGAGCATTGAGTTTTCTATAATCAACACAAAGTCTCTAATCTCCTATTTTCTTTCAGACTAGTAAGGCTGGTGAGGAATAAGGACTGTGGCTCACTTGAATCCACCCTTTTTCTAGCATGTCTTTGATCTGAGCTTCAATTTATGTTTTCTGTGTAGGAGTGTATCTATATGGTCTCAAACTGAATGGTTGAGCTCCTTCCAAAAGAGGAATAGAATGATCACCTTCTCTTTGTGGTGGTAGCTCAGATGCTGAGGTGAAGACATGATCAAACTTAGATAACAAAGTCTATAACTTAGGAGGTATTAGAGTAGAGGGTTTTAAGGAACTAGAATTGGTAGAATTATGCTATAGTTGGACCAAGTATAAGATGGACTCAGATTTGTCTAAGTCTTGCAACTGATGTGGAGTAATTGGAGATCCCATGATAGTATGGCCTTTAATGCCTTGAAGTTTGACTGTCTTGTTTTTTAGTGGGATTTGCAGCCATCTTTCTTCCCAATCCACTTCCATGGGGTTATGGGCCTTCAACCAGTCCATCCCAAGAATTGCATCATATCCCTTCAGTGGAATAATCTGAAAGTTAGTTCTGAAAGTATGCCCTTGGGTGCCCTAGATTTGTTGATGTAACTGATGTGAATAATTAAGGACATCACCATTAGCTACTTTGACAGAAACAGGTTGTGGTAGAGGGGACCATTCCAAAATAATTCTGGCCAATTCTTCATTGATAAAACTGTGAGTGCTTCCTGAGTCCACTAGCATTATCATTTCCTTATCAGATAAATGCCCTCTCAGCCTGACTGTTTGAAAGCCTTCCACACCTTGAATTGCTTTAAGAGACAATGCCATCAAATCATCTCTAGAATTTGAGTCATCTTGAGGGTTAGTCAGAGCTAGAACATCATCCTGAGGAAGACAACTCCACAATTCTTCGATAGCATGGACTAAGATATGTTCAGGACACTTGTGTTAATGACTCTATTTTTCACCACATTTGAAACAGACCCTTGGCTCTTCTGAAATTTTTCAGAGCTTGCAAGGAGTTCTCAGCATGCTTGTGTTTCACATTTTCTCCATGCTTCTTATCTTCAGTGGGCTTTGTATAGTCAACACCTTTGTTCCCTTCAGAGGAAGTCTTTTTGGGAGTATATCCCAATTCGTGCCTCTTGACAGGAGTGTCTTGGAGAGCTTCTTCCTACAAAAATGTCGGAGAAAGGTAGTATCCAAGTCGGTAGGTCTATGCATCATAACAACTGCTCTAATCTCTTTCTTAAGGCCATCAACAAAGCGGTTTGCTATAGCAATAGGAGAAAATGTGGGGTCATGAGCAAGTAATTGGTGGACTACATCACTAAATTGCTCAACAAAATTTGTAATAGTGGTGGTTTGTTTCATATGGAAGAATTGGCGAAGTAAGTGGTTATGTTCATCCTTATCAAAGCGGTTGCAAACTGCCTTAACATAATTGTCCCAAGTCATTGTTCGGACAGAATCCTGCACAATCTGGTACCATAGTGCAGTCGAACCAGTGACTCGAGTAGTTGCCAAACAAACCCATAGAGATGGATCAGTCTGATAGATATCGAAGTAATTCTCACACCGTTTGATCCACAAACGTGAGTTGTTGACATCAAACTTATGGAATTCAACATCAGGAAACAGTGTGTATAGAGGGTGTGGTGGGTAGGGATATGGGTAATACTAATGAACAAGCTTGCCATGCATAGGAACAACAGAAGTATGAGGAGGCTGAGATGATATAGCACCTGACGAAGATGGTTGGCCTGGGGCAGTAGTGTATACCACCCCGAAGGCCTTCACGCCGCGGTCTAGCGACCCAGATGCCGCCCCTGCGGGGTGAAGCTCTAGGTGGGAGGAGCTCGGCATCCCTTGCTTGACGCCTGTAGGAGTGAAGTGGTCCTCCTTGAGCGACGCTGAGAGCGATGGCGCCCCCTGCGCGATGGTGACCTCGGCATCAGCATCGACTCCCGATTCGGCCGAAGGCTCCATGAACTGAGCTTGAGGGAGAAGCTTGTTGAAGGCCTTGTCAAAGCGCGCTCCGAGATCTAGGACGGCGTGCTCGAGTTCATGAACTCTTTTGTCGACGTCGGGCATCCAGGTGAGCATCTCCGTCTTCACCGACTGCAGATCGCTCCTCATCGCGTTCATCCCCTTCTTACTCTCCTCCAACATGGCCAGGATTTGGCCATACTGTTCCTCCAGAGTCACCATGGCCATCTGTTGTCGCGTCCAGTGTTGGTGCGCCGCCAAAATCGGAATCTCGCCACAAATTGGCCCGTGTGCTTAGGAATTACAGAGAAATCTCTGGCGATAGCAGCTCACTACCGATCAGAGACCTCGATCCAACCCAAAGTGATGGCAGTTCCGATCGATGGAATAAGAGCTCGCGAATTCTGTCGACACAATTGGGGAAAAATTCATGGCGGAAGGTGGGTGGATTGGTGAGAGCTGATACCAGTGTTACCGATCTAACAACGATATCACTTAGGTAGAGTAGGGTAGGTTGATTACACGAGATCGGTCGCCGGTGATCGCCGAGCGCCGCCGCCGCCATCGCCCTCTGGGTGCGGTTCTAAATCGTGTTCCAGTCCAAGTTCGCTAGCTGCCTTTCGGCCATTACAAGAAGGAGCCGAGTGCTACCTCCAGCTGGCCTCGCAGGGCCGAGTACTACTTACGCCATTCCGGCCCATAGATCATCGTATTCGGCTTTCTTGCTCGGGTAGACTTCTTCCGGCCCTTCTCCTTCCCGCCTTCTCCTTTGGCTTCAGAATTAGTCTTGGCACCAACAGCTTGATCTTCAACGCCATCAGAGACAACAGCTTGAGCACCATCGCCGCTTGATGTAATAGAGGAGTCATGGACGGTGACACCCGGATAGTGCAGCATGACACCCCCGCCCATCGTCTTTGACTCGTTGTTTCCTTTTCAGCTCAACAGGACGTCTCATGGTGACTTTCGTCCATAGTGCCATAGTTCATCCCTCCCCCACACCCGGCCTTCGTTGCCACCCATGTGCGCGCAGAGAAAGAAGCCCACGCACCCGGCAAGGATAGCAGCCTTGTTCATCTCCAAGGATGGATGAAACTAAATTCCGTATATTTCAGGACATGGGCAGTACAATTTTTTTTAGGTAATGGAAAAAAGTGAAGTACAACTTGTGGTAGAAGGTAGACTATTGTCCTGATCTCCACCCGTGGTCATACCGGTAGGAACTGGTGGTGCTTTGGCTACCCGTGCTCGATATGGTGGGATGAAAGCTTTGCCTAAATTTAGCTGCTTCTATCGTCGACCACCGACCCCGGTCTATAACTCGTAGACTGTCTATATTCATCTTCAGCAAGAATTCTGTACAAACAGTGGCATGTACGTACTGTACAAACTTAGGCAGAACATGTTGTCTGTAGATTGTATTATGGATGGAGATGCACTTGCAGACATGTTTCCTACATGATTGGTTTGTCACGTCAACCATTGCATATTCTGACGCCGGCGAAAGTCACTTCCGTACGTGTGGCCAAGTGCACGAACGCGGCGACGAGCAGAGCAGCCTTGAGCGTGTGCTGTTGTGACATGTGACACATGTGTGTCCAAATATCTTCTGCAAGAATTCTGTAAAAACAGTGGAAGCCAAGGTACAGTACAATCTTAGGCACAACATAACATTATGGATTACGGGCGTATGGGGGCTGCAGGCATGTTTCCGTTTCCCAGATGATCCCCAGCCATCGTACTTCTGACGCCGGCGACGTTACTTGCGTGTGCACAAGTGCACGAACGCGGCCACGAGCAGAGCCGCCTTGATCCTGACGCTCCAGGGGATGCCGTAGCTTCCCCTGCCGACGGCGACGAGCCCCCTCACGAACGGCCAGAAGCATAGCACCAGCCAGCCGCAGCACACGAGCTCCCCGACGCCCGGGCCGACACCACCGGGCACGTCTTCGGCCGCACCGACGACCGCCCTCCACGCTCCAACAGCCATGGCAACGACGGTCAGCATCGCGAGCGCTGTAGGCGGGACGAACACGGGCGACGAGTCGAAGGTCAACCGCCCCGGTTCGGCGCTGTCCGCGCCATCACCAGTGTCTCCGTCGGACGAGCTCTGCTGCTCCTTGCGTGCGACCTCGAACACCGTCTCGGAGAGGCCGACCGTCTTGGGGACCACGGTGAGGAACGCGAGCAGCCATGCGGAGGACGACACAATCCGCCGCATCCGGTGGTGGTTCCACCAGGCGCGCGCCGAGAGCCGGCAGTCCTTGTACTCGACAAGGTTGTACACGTTGTAGCCCAGGAACAGCGCCAATGGAATGACAAAACCCGTCTCTGACACCTGCATCATATCACATCACAAGAAGATGAAATTTCAGAAACTTTGCCACTTTGGCAAGGACCTGTGATGGAAAAAGATCGATTACCTTTGGCAAGAAGGAGCGGTTTGCAATGAGGCAGTAAGGTCCTAGCAATGCATAGCACAACTCGAAAGGTGCCCTGACGGGCCACACGTCGATGATTAGGTAGGCGACGCACTGCCGGAAATCGAGGCTTTTGAACGCGGAGAGAAGGAACGGGTTATGGCGGCTGAGGAGTATCTCCAGGAGGCCCGTGCCCCACCTCTTGTACTGAGTGAGGCTGGCCGGCCCACCGGTGGGCGCGCCGCCGAGGAATGCCGGTGGGTCGGTGGTAAGGATTGCCGACCTCCAGCCGACGGCGTGGATGCGCTGCCCGGTCAGGACGTCCTCGGTCATGGAACCGTAGACCCAGTCACCCAGCCAATCTGCAAGCACATGCATGGGTTATTTCATATTACAGAAACCTGCAAAATGCTAGCTACGAGGGACGGTGTTAAAAACACGAGAGAATTATATATTTGGCACTTAAATAAAGAGGTTGTCTAAACATTACTCACGCAATTTATGGCTTCCTGTCACACGATGTTCTGTCGTATATATTGCGATGTTCTGGTGTGTTCTTGGCGATGTTCTGGACACACGTGTCCTCGCGAGGAAACACGCCCGGACATCGCAAGGAACACGGCAAAACATCGCGAGAAACACGTTAGAACATCGCAAGGAACACGGCAGAACATCGCGAGAAACACATCAGAACGTCACAAGAACGCGCCAGAACATCGCAAGAAGAAACACACCAGAACATCACTAAGAACACGTTAGAACATCATAAGAAACATAACAGAACATCGTGTGACAGAAAGCTAAAAATTGCTTGAGTAATGTATAGCTATCTTGTAAATGAATCGGTCTTGTTTTTTTTTTTTGCGACAAAGGAACTTTTATATTAAAAGATTACACCATTTTACATAAAAGTCCCTAAACACACTAGGAATTACACTGACGTCCCTAGGCAGTTCTCCATCCTTCTCCATCCTTCCTCTTCGCCGCCGCCGCCACTGCCGTCGTCGACCTTGGCCATCAGTATCCAAGTTCCTCTTCACGTCGTCAAGGATCCTCAATCGTGAGTTTTCAACATGAATCGGTCTTGTTTGTTGGCACTCGAAAGTTTGAACTTTCTTATCTAGCACCAAATTAAAAGTTCCTTCCATAGATGGCAGTGCCATCCATTTAGATATACTAGTCCATCAACCCAAGCTCTCCCATAGGCTATAATTTAGGAGATATATAAGTATTATTATGTACTATTTAACAATTTTTTGATTACAAATTATAAGGTTTTGACTTTTTAATATATTATTTTTCCTATATATCTAGATAGTATATCTAAGTATATAGCAAAAGTTATGTATTTAGAAAATTCAAACGTCTTATATTTTGGAATGAAGAGAGTATAGCTAACTAATAAAAAAATTACTTTTAATAAATTTTAAGTTTTTTCTTTGTTTATCTTCTAACACAATAAATATAAAGATACTTTGTAGTCTACATCTAGTAATCATAAACTCGTTAATTACTATTTTTTAAGAAACTTTCATATTTTTTCTTTGCATGACACCTTTATTTATTTCAAATATAAAATTATTTTGGAACCTTACCATTAATCATGGTGGCTCTTGATGCATCATGTATATTCTAAAGTCATGATTCTAAATTTTGATTTTTTTAAATTTTATTCTTATTTGATCGCTATGGATTTTCTCTCTCCTCAAGTTAAGTTAAAACTATTATGCTTATTATATCTTTCATTAACTCTCCTTCCACTTCTTTAAAATAAGGATTTTAGTCATAGGTAATTCAATAGCATAAGCCATTCTTTGAAACATGCACCATATCACCTAAGATAAGCTATAGAGCTTGAAGTGAGATTTAGTGCTAACCTTATGATAATTCTAATACTTAAACCTTATCATGCTTGACTTTTTATCCTAAAGTATTCTTAAAGGATCCAAAAATATAACCACCAGTGGTCTCAAACATTGCTTAAGATGGTTGAATTTTCCTATCAAGGAATTACATTTGCAGTTATGGTTGTACTATCAATACAAACATATGAAACATTTTAGTTAAAATATACAAATATTTCTAAAGTCACAATCTACATAAATTATATGTCATGGTTACTAATATAGTTTTAAATAATTTGTTACTATCATTAGTACCTGAGCTGTTAATTAAGAAAATAGTTTTTATGTGATGAAACATAACATATACATACACGACGCGCATGTTTACTTTAATTAAATCTTACTATATTAATATTGAAAGACGTTGTGTAATATAAAAACATATATATGCTCTTGTTATCTAAAGAAATTTGTTGTAACAAAAAATGCTGATAATTTAGATGTAGATTTAATTTGAGGGGAAATTAATTTTTCTAATAGTCAGATGAAAAGTGAGTTAAATAATCAATCATAATGAGAGGACGCCAGATAAATGCAAATATAGGTCTACTTTAGATCGTGTTTCTTAACGACATATGTGGATAATATAAATTAGAGTCATAACTTAGTTTATTTGTTTTACAAAATAGCAGTAGTAGATAATTATTTAGAAAATAGAATAGATACATAGATATGTTATTATCAATGGTAATTAGGTTATACTTAATTGATGGTAAAATGTTTCTAAATTTATAGCAATTTCTAAGATCTATCTTTTGTTTTCCTATGAAGTCTTGAGATGATTAAGAGCTCCGATAGGCATCTCTGTTTAGAATTATTTATTTTTTAGTGTAATAGGAGTATGTATTTAATTCAAATCTAATCTTAAGATATATAAACTCTTCATACAATCCATTTTTTGATTTTGTAAGTCTATGGTTTATCTTTAACTTTAATTCAGTTGTTGTAGTTTTTCACATGTTAATTAGAAGTTCTACTATTCGTTACCTTTTACTCAAAAATATTTTTTATTAAAAAGAGTCTAGGTCCTAGTAGTATTATTTTCCACATAAATTAAAACTTGGATTGCATCGTGACAATAAACGTGTTAAATTTATTATATCATAGAAATATATGTGTAGTATTATTTATATATATTAGAGTATATAAAATTTAATGGATAATATTGATATGGCATACTGTTTTAGTAAAGACCTATATAGTTATTTAAATAATAAATTATAAAATTTATTATCATGGATAAGTGAATATTTTTTTAATGTTTTATAAGTTGTAAAGATAAATAATTATTCCAATATATATATGTTTATTTGATATAAGTGGAACATTAGCATTATAATTATTTTATTTCATGGTTATAGATGTATTTAGAAATATATATGTATCACACTTTATGAATATTGATTTTTTAATAATATACTACTATTTATGTGTAGATTTTAGATACTTTTTTATAGTGGCTATGGTACATACAAACATAAATATAATATCTTATATTGTCTTTCACAACAAAATGTATCATTTTGTTAAATGTAAACTTAGAATATTATTTTGCATTATCTTTTATAATAATAATGGTGGACATTTTATAATTTTTTTAGGAGTTATTTTAAATTATCTTTCATAATGGTAGACATGGGTAACTTTGTTTGAGCCTAAACATGGCTAATTTAGATACAACGTTATAGGATTATTTTACATTATCATTCATAATGACCAAGCTGGTTAATTTAGACGCAATGTTAGGGAGTTATCTTAGATTATATTTTATAATGACTAGTGTGGGTAATTTGGATGCAAATTCAGAGGATATTTTGAATCATTTCTATAATGACATATGTGGGTAACTACAAGGATTCAACTCTAATGCCACGCCATAAGATAGCAACACCACTAATTTGGTTGCCATAGGGGGGTTATATTGCAACGTTTTCATAAAATGGTTGCAATATGTGCCTATCTTGCAATGGACTAAATGTGTTGCAGTATGTGTGGTTAGTCGTTGCGACAGACATATGCTACTGCAACCATTTTAGAATTGTGTTGCAATTAGTTGGCATTATTGCCATGGTACTTTGGAGTTGCATTAGTATTGATTTTCGTTGCAATTACTTTGTGTTATTGCAACTATATTTGATTTGGTTGCTTTTACTCATAACTATTGCTATGGTTGTTATGGGTTGCAATAGTCTTTAGTGGTGTTGCAATTGCTAGGTGGTTATTGCAACTATAATTATGAATGGATGCAATATAGTGTTCCTATTGCCACGGTTTGTTGGTGTTGTAATAATCTTATGTGGTGTTGCAATTGTTAGGTACTTATTGCAACTAGAATCCTAGATGGATGCAATATCATGTTACTATTGCAACGACTTTTTATGTTGCTATAGACTAATGTATTTGGTGGGTTATTCTTTGTCTATGGCCAGCAGCACACGTGAGCGTCCTGTGGGTCAGAGATGCGCACGGCTCTCCCGATCGGTAGATCTCTTTAACACACGAGTGCCACGCCCTATTGACGGTGTGGAAGCGACACAACACAGCTCTCCCCATTGATGTGGTCGCTCGTCGATCACAACAGTTAGCAGTGATGGCGCCGCACTCATCATCTAAATTGGGCAGCCAAGGAGCCCAACCCCCATACATATATCATATAGTAGATATGCGCCCTTGCGTTGCACGGGGTTACAAATTTTTCCCATGCCTATAACGACCTACGTGGCTTGCAGGTTAGACAGAATACTAAGAAATATACCAACTTAAATATATATAGAAAATATATAAAGCCCATTTTATGATGTTTATCACCTATACCGTGTAGATTTATTAGCTTATAGAAACCTAACAAAATAGATTTTATTTATTTAATTAATACAATTTATTATTATGAATTTTAAAATTTTAAGTTGTTTTGATCATTTCAGAAAATAATAAAGAGCTAATTAGGCAGTAATAGTAAGCAAGGGGACCAATCGTATACATGTATACTATGTTTATACAGTGCCAAACTAAAACTCAAGGCCTTTATAAACATGATAAAAAAGTTGTGTATATATAAAATTTTGTCACACCGAATCCGGAAGCAATATTTATATAAAATAATAATTATAAAAATTCTTATAACTTTACTTGATTTCAACTAAAAGTCGCTGCCAATATTGCTGAAGGGAGACGTGCATGTAGAGCGTGTTCGCTTTTTGGGCTCACCGTATTTAGCTTTTGGACTCTGGCGTATTTGCTTTTTGGGCCAAAAAAAAATAATATAGTACTATTCTAATAATCTAGTTTCTAATACTATACTAGTAGTACATACGTTATATTGGAGGGCGCTAGTTACGTGGGGGCCTGGTGGCTGCCCAGTTTTCTCAATTCTTAAAAAAAGGGCCCAACGAATCGCAATAGGTGAAACATATCGAGAGGTTTGCCTTCTAAGTTCTGGTCGCCGCTGCTATCGATCGGACCTTCAATGATTTGGTCTTGGATTGTTTCTCGCCGAGTTGCTCCGTTGCCCTGATCCGATCGCTGCTCCATTGCGCGGTCACTGGCCAACTCACGTAGGGTACGTGCCTGCGACACTCTACGCAAGAGACGAGTTCATATCAGGTACGGTGTTCCAGGTACCCTTCGTTTGCCCAATTGCTCCTAATTCCCTTTGTTGATCTAAAAAAATAATGAATGTTGAATTTACCTCGTCCAATGTTTATTCTTCAGAGGACAAGATTTGGCAATCCCCTAAGTCATACGGTTCAAATTGCATACGTGCAGTTAGGGCATTGCCATCTAAGAGTTGGAACTATTTAGTGAATAATCATTATCTCAAGTTCTCAACTAGGTAATTTACTAATTTTTTATACCTCCGTATGTATATTTAGTGGATATATATGCATGCATGCTAGCTGATGCCTCTGTTTATATGTAATTTTAATTTTTAAACATATCTGATAGAATTCTAATTTGTTTTTGTTTGATGTGGTCATCGTCATGCAGAATATATAATGTCACGTGAAGATAGGAGTTGGATGCGCTTGCCTCGTACTTCAATGGAGTGGCAGCAGAAATTCCGACAATTTCTCGACATCAAATTTGGTGGCACATCAAGAGGTGGAACTGCTGCTTGTCCATGTCGATGTGTATGCATATCATACAGACCGCAGTCGTTCAGGTTCATTTGCTTGCGAGAGGGTTTGATGAAAGCTTTATCAGGGAAGGGGAAGATTCAGATGTGGGATTACACAACCAAGATGCACGTCCAGCTGATGTAGAAGTACATAATGACGCACCGCCACCCGTTGATGTAGAAGTAGGCAATGAAACCGCAGCACAAGAAGTTGGAGATGACAATAATGAAGAAGGCGCACCGAGTGAGGACCGTGGTGCCACTCATTTGGTTAGATCACTAATAAGAGGTGCTATACATGGAGAGATCAGAGATTCTGATGACAATGAACAGCCGAATGAACATGCCAAGATCTTCTTGAAATTATTACAGGATGCAGAAAAGGAATTGTATCCAGGTTGCACGGATGCTACTAAGGTCACTTTTATTGTGGAACTTTTTCAGATTAAGTGCTCGACCGGTATGAGTAACCGTGCATTGGAGGCGGTACTTAATCTGATCTCAAGGATTCTGCCTAAAGGCCATTGTGTCCCAGACACAATGGAGAAAGTGCAAAGGGTGGTTTCGAGATCTAGGTTTGAACTATGTACTTTATAGATGCCTGTGAGAACGATTGTGTGTTATTTTGGAAGGAAAATGAAAAGCTGGATACATGTCCCAAATGTGGCGAGTCTAGGTGGAAAACGCCTGATGACGGTGCTAATGATCAGAGGGGCAATGCGGATGGTGGTGTTGATAGAACAAGTAAGAAGCATGTCCCACGTAAAATACTACGATACTTTCCTCTTACTCCTCGGCTACAAAGATTATATATGACAGAGAGCACATCATCACAAATGCGATGGCATAAGGAAGAATTGGTTAGTGATGGCAAAATGCGTCACCCTGCTGACTCAAAGGCATGGAAGCACGTGGACAAGGAGTATGCCTGGTTTGCAAAGGATGCTCGTAATATTAGGCTGGGTCTTGCTTCTGATGGCTTCAACCCCTTTGGTATGCAAAATGTTACGTACACCACATGGCCTGTTATCCTAATCCCTTACAATTTACCTCCTTGGTTGTTTGAGAAACAACCATATTGGATGATGTCGATGTTAATACCTGGTAAAAAATCTCCTGGAATGAATATTGATGTATATTTGAGACCCCTCATTGATGAGCTGAAGGATCTTTGGGAAAAGGGTATTGATACATGGGATGATAAGGTAAAGAAGAGTTTTACATTACATGCTATTCTGCTTTGGACAATTAATGATTTTCCTGCATATGCAATGCTTTCTGGTTGAAGCACAAAAGGCAAATTTGCGTGTCCATACTGCCACAAGGATACAGATTATTTGTGGTTGAAATTTGGGAAGAAGCATTGCTACATGGGACATCGTCGTTTTTTGCCCTTGGACCATCCATGGCGCATGAACAAGATCAGCTTCAACAATGAGGTGGAAACCAGGGAGGCTCCAGTACCACTGTCTGGTGAACAGGTGTTGGAGCAGTATGAAACTTTTGATCAAGTGAGTTTTGGAAAGGCGACATCAAAAAAGAGGAAGCGTGATGAAGATGAAGGATGGCACAATTGGAGGAAGAAGAGTATTTTTTTTAGCTCCCTTATTGGTCTTCTTTGCTCATAAGGCATAATTTGGACGTGATGCACATTGAGAAAAACATATGCGAGAGCATACTAGGTACTTTGCTTGAAATTGAAGGTAAATGTAAGGACGGCGAGAAGGCCCGGCTTGACATGGAACAGCTAGGGATAAGGCAAGATCAGCACCCTGTGACTGATGATGATAGTTATACCTTGCCACCAGCCTTATACTTTTTAGATAAAGATGACAAGAAAAAATTATGCCAATTTCTACAAGGAGCAAAGATGCCTGATGGGTTTAGCTCCAATATAAAGAGATGTGTTGATGTCAATGCATGCAAGGTATCTGGACTCAAAACTCATGACTACCATATTATTCTACAAAAATTGTTACCCTTAGTCGTCAGAAAGATTTTGCCTGAAGACGTTGTTGCGCCATTGATTCAGCTCAGTAGGTTCTTCAATGCACTTTGCTCGAAGGAGCTGGTGGAAGATGATCTTGACAAACTTAGTACTTCGATTAAAGAGACTCTTTGCCGACTAGAGATGGTATTCCCACCTGTGTTTTTTGATATCATGATTCATTTGCCGGTTCATCTAGCTGAGGAGGCCAAACTTGGAGGGCCCGTCTATTATAGATGGATGTATCCAGTTGAGAGGTATCTACGTACTGTTAAAGGCTATGTGAGGAACAAGACCCACCCAGAAGGTTCAATAGCCGAGGCATATATAGCGGAAGAGTGCCTTACATTTTGCTCTAGATTCTTCGACGTCAACACCAAGCTGAATCGGGTTGATCGTCATGAAAGTACAGCTGTAAATGAGCCGCCGCCGTCTGGTCTAAGCATATTTAGTGAAATGGATTTACAAGAGGAGAGGACAGACTTCTGAGACGTTTAGTGGAGATGAGGTTTGGAAGATGAGACACTACATAATTAGTAACTGCGCTGAAGCGAGACCAGGGGTCGAGTAAGTTGCAAAATATCGTCATTAATTATTGTACTATTTGTTTGTGGCATCAACTAATTAACTGGCTATTTCGATGTAGGGAGCATATGAAAGAACTCAAAGAAAATAGTACAAGGAATCTTAATAAACGACATGAGCAGCACTTTGTAAGGTGGTTCGAGGAGAAGGTTAGTTTTATTTTTTTTATTCAATGTGATGGTTAGAACGATGTACTAATTAACAGAGACATTTGTTTTCTTCAGATCACCAAACTACATGAGAAAGGGGAAGCAAGTGAACTAATGTATGCCCTTTCTCAAGAACCAGACCCTCGAGCTCGTGTCTTCAATAGATGCTATATCAATAACTGGCTATTTCGAACGACTGCCATTGAGAGAAACCTCGTCACACAAAACAGTGGTGTGCTTGTGAGGGGTGATGTTACTACTGGCAACATGACCTGGTACGGAGTGATTAGAAGAATTATCTCACTCGAATTCAATACAGAAAAAGAAGTTGTATTGTTTCAGTGTGATTGGTATGATGTGCCGGCTGCCAGAAGTAGAGGATACAGTAGGGATCAATATGGTGTTATCGATATCGATACTTCCAGGTTCTGATATTTAAATGAACCCTACATTCTGGCGACACAGGCTGAACCGGTGTTTTTTGTCAACCTCGTGAACAAGCCGGGATGGTCCAGTGTTGTTGCGGTGAGACCAAGAAATTTGTTTGCCATGCCAGAAACAGAAAATGAGGGTGACATGGAAGTCGGTCTACTTGATGTGGGAATCCAAGAGATGAATTTAGTAGGCCCAGATGAGGATTTGTCAAATTGGACAAGAGCAGACAAGGAAGGCACAACCGGTGATGCTTCCTTTATTAATCAGGTGCGTGGTGAAGCAGTTCCTGAACCAGATGATGCAGTGTTACTTGATGAGGATGATGATGATGAAGATGACACCTACATTGATGATGGAGTTGTTGCACCAGTTATGGTAGAAAGCGAAGAAGATGATTTCTTTGTTTAAATACTTATTTTTTTTGTTCAACTGTGACGCATACTATAGTTGATTCTCTATGTATTCTTGATGATTATTGATGTCTAGAACCCAAAATCAAATTAAAATACAGTGCAGGCTGATTGGTTCCTGTCAAGCAAAAATATCAGCAAAGCTCGACATTTTTTTGTTTTCTGAAAGGCTTACAGCTCCATTAATATACTTATTCAATTGTGAAACTGTGCGGATGGTGATAGCAAAATTGTCATCGAAGTTGCATAGAAGCAGCAGTGCAGTAGTATTCAGACGGCAGCATGTCTTTTATATTGCTCCATCCAAGACATATGTTACTCTAAATTCCTAACTCCAGTTCCCTTCTTATCGTTTTCTCAAATTTCTCACTGAGTTTCATTTTTTTTCAAGTAAAATACCTGTAACTTTCTCTTTCAATTAAGACCTTGAGTTTTGTTTTTTTTGAAGTAAAATACCTGGAGCTTTCTCTTTCAATTAAGACCCGAAAGAGAGCTTCCAGACAAAATACGATGTCCAGCTACAACAGCACAGCAAACCGGGACAATGATAAGGCTTAGACAGGCCTCAAACACAACTAAAGCAAACAAAGTATAGTGTTATAATCTTCATCCCAAATAACCTTGTATACAAGTTTCGGATCAAAAATTACAATGTGCATACAACATCTTATAGCATATCTATCATCAACTCTTACAGATCAATTTCAGAACAAAAGCCATTGTCTCAAGTAGGCTTAAAAAATTGTACACAGTCTATTTGGGTCCTTTACAACATCTGCAAGGTATCCATCAAGTTTACAACAGGCTGATGCTTCTTCCAAATGGGATGCGAAGCTCATTCAGTATCTCTGCTGGTGTTCAGTTTTTGTATCGATCTTCTCACTTATATGAACTGACTGCAACATAAAGGAAAAAATAAACATCATCAACATGTACTAAACAGCAAGAGCCTAAAGTCTTAATTAGGGGGTGTACTGTAATAGTAGTTCACATTAACATCATATCCTGCTAATGTAAATTGCTTTTACATGTGCATAAACGAATTACAGAAAAAGGACATGGAGAGGGATAATTCGGCTTCAACCACGATGTCGCCAAATCCATGTGTGCCAGACCAAGCAATTTCAGAATTGATCGTGGTCCATGTGCACCTGACCAAGCAACTTCAGAATCGGTCATAGGCCAACCTGACAGGCAAACATGGGTTGTGCACTAGTACAGCGCATACCTAGGAACTTTCACCGGCGTCGGCGGCGGAGGGAAGGGCGCCGGCGGAGGTTGCGGATCGGAGAGGATCAAACCACCCGGCGGAGTATACCTATGGCCAAGGTCGCAGCAGAGCACTCGAGCCGTCGGTGCCCGAGCGCCGCGTGGGCCGCGCCGTCGTCGAGCCTGAGCCCCAAGCGGGCGGCGGCAGAGCGCGCTGTGCCGCTGCGCGCGAGGTCGCACGGTCGCGTTGAGCCCCTGGAAGAGCGACGAGCTGGCAGCAGATTGGAGGCCAGCGGACGGCGACGTTCCGGCGTGGGCCAGGGCGGCGGCGTGGGCGGACTGGCTGCGGTGCGATTCCGCCTAGGGGAATTAGGGACGGCCCCTCCCGGCCTCCCTGCCGCAGCTGATCCTTAAGAAAATCAGTTCGACATGGTACAAATAAAATAAAGTCCGCTTACCTTTTGAGTAAACATCAGTACCCCGGTTGGAGATGAGCCCCAGAATCCTCGGTTCGAATCCCGTGTCGATCAGGTTTTGTTAATTTTTATTCTACTCGTATAAAATTTTTTCTGACATTTTTGCTTTTTCCTACTTTGATTCGAAATATTTTTGTGTTGTTTTCTTACTGTTTTCATCTCTTTATGAAACTAATAATGTTAAGAAACCTTTTACTACTAGTAGTAGTACTTATAGAATTTATTCACCATGGAACTACCTCCACTCACATTAAACATGTATCACTCTATATTTTCAAAGTTATGGATATTTGTCACTCATAGCTACATTGTTTTAAACTGATTTCAACATTAATTATGGAAAAATTTAATTACATGTGATGCCAACTACTACAATATGGTTTGTCTTTTCACCGGTTCAGCCGATTTTTATCAGTCATGGGTAGTCTTTTTAAAAGGCCCGGACCTGCACACTCTCATCAGTCATGGGTAGTCTTTTAAGAGACCCGGACCTGTACACTCTCTGGTTTGGTCATTTAGTGGTCAAACTATCGCTCCGGTCTAGTCCTAATTAATATGTCTACTATTATTAGCTAGGCAACGACGGCGCCCATAGACGTGAAGAGCGTGTAGCTAATTTTGAACCGCAACACAAGGCCCATATACCCCAGTGCCTTGCTGGTGGACTGCGCCGCCGATAGCGGTGTCCTGCGATACCGACTTCATTACCTTAATGTGGCCCAGCCTAGCCGCCACCAGAGCTACATGCACGTTTTCCATGGTCGATGTCATGTTCTGCGCCACACCGTCGGCCACCTCGTTGCCCATGTGCACATGTAGTAGAACGACACGGACGGGGCACGCCTGGATGTTGTTGCGGACCTATGACGCTAGCGCCACGAGGCTAACAGCGAAGTTGGAAAACATGTCGGTACGCACTTGCGCGTGAAGAAGGGATAAGTTCATGGGAAGGGGTTGCCTCGCACGCGGGAAGGATTCATAGGCATGCACAATGGCTGAATGGCCAGCGGCACATGCTCTGCAGGTATAGAGGTTCAAGGATGGCTAGCTATCCAATTTGGAGAGCCATGTAGAAAGTTTGTTGGAGACAACTTTTTCAAATAATAGCTATATTTTCATTTACAAAACAATTTACTAATATGTTAGAGATGCATTAAGGTTCCTGAGTTTAAAAGGTGACTTTTGAAATTACCAATTTTTTAAAATTATCAAGTTCTTTTTTAAAAAAAAAAATTGCCTAGTTTTTTTTTGAATTATCAAAAAATTGCCTAGTTTTTTTTTGACAAATTTTTTTTTTGACAAATAAAAAATTGCCTAGTTTAAAATTATCAAGATGTTGTATGGCTCTTCGAACACCATTTGTTTTAATCGAGCTAACATTTCATTTATTCGAATGCGTTAGTAAAACTTGTTCAAATATCATCTACTCATTAGTTGGCCATCTATGTGACGAGACAACAACAATGGTTGAAAGTTTGCAAATTTTGGAAACGTCCTCCACTGTCAGAGATCCCACCAAATTTTCCAAATGAAACTCAGTGGCGCCATTCTTTTTTCTATGAAAATTCTAGCGCCAAAACCCCGCGCCCACGAGTGGTCCCACTGTTTTCCCTCCCCACATTACGTGACTATTCATCTCCATTCCTAAGCACTCGCTAATCTAATCTGGTGGGAGAGCAGAAAGCCGCAGCCGCCAGGCGCCAGTTAGGGTTCTCGGCTTCGATCGGGGAGAAAATGGCGACCCCTCCGGAGGGACGGACGAGAGCGGCAACGGGGACACCTGCGTCATCATCGATGGCCACACCTGCAGCGGCGACGGTACCTTCGTGCTACACGGGAACACCTACGTCGGCGCGCCCACCTGCCTCCACGATATCCAGACCCATGGCGGCGATGTCGTTGTTTCGGACACCTTTGTCCAGGACGGCCACACCTCCTGCCGATGAAGATGGAGGTGATGGCAGCCAAGGACGAGATAGGTGCCGGCGTTCCTTTCAGACTGACGACAGGTAAGGGCACAAAATATCCCTTCGCTTCCCCATGTGCACCTGACGAAGAGCTTCTCATCCCTTCCTGCTGTGTGAAACCGAGCACCCAGCCCTAAGCTAATTGCCTATCCGTATTCTGATATGATCTAATCACATGAAGTACGATCCCTTTCTAGATATGATCTGATCTAATTAGATGCTGATTCAAGAAAAAATTTGCTCTGTCAGAACAAGTGCTCTGTCTTAACATACGCACTATACATCTTTTATCTGAATGAAAGTTACAGGTTACACTTGTTTCTAAAGCAATCATCTTTTAACTCAGAACACAATAGACTTTGCATCTGAATCATATGTTATTATCTGAATCATCTGAAACTCAGGACTGCCAGAATCATGAAATGCCTTTTCCTTTGCATCTGATGTGTTCCATTATCTGAACTTAATTTGCTCTGACATGAATAAAAGAACTGTATAGTTCTGGGGTTTGGATTGCTCCCTCACAATCTAAGTGTCAGACTTTCATGCACTAGAATCTAAAATTTGAAAATTTATTATCTGAAATCTTTAATTTGCCTACTCTCTACGATACAGCCCTGTTTTCCATGATGTAGTATTACACCATCATGTTGGTTCTGTAGCAATGAACATTATATTGGATATTAGTTTTAAAACACCAATAGTACAATAACTTTGGTTACTTCAACTAAAATTAGTGCACAATTGTGGTCTCACTGTAGATGTTATACCTGTCCCAAAAAGATGTTAATCCTCCCCGAAGCCTTTGTCAAGTTGTTCCTTCTATAAATTTTGATTCATCGCCTGTGCTTATGTTTCTCATTATATTTTGTGACAGCTTGGAACAAACATGGACTATGTCTTTCACTTGCAAGGGGCACTGGGGGGACAAGAATCTGCTCAGTATAGGATTGACAGGGATGCAGTCACATTTGGTAACTTAATAACAATGAAATCAAATTTGGGGTATGGTGCCAGGGACTACCTGTACTATAAGAGGAGATGTGGTAACGCTGTAGCAACACTAAATGAGATTGAATATGATGAGGATACAACTGCAATGTTGTCAAGTAATGCGGAGGAGAGGGAGGTAGATGTGGTAACGCTGTAGCAACACTAAATGAGATTGAATATGATGAGGATACAACTGCAATGTTGTCAAGTAATGCGGAGGAGAGGGAGGTTAGACTTGTATTGTCAAGGGATCAAATAACAGAGCGAAATGTGGCGATAACACCCATTAAATTGCCAAGAATGGCATCAGTTAGTGATGACGATTCCACAGAGGAGTCAATTGATGATTACAAGGTGTGGCTTAGCAAAATGCATGAAGAGAGAAAATTCATGGGTAAGTTATGTTGCTGCCCTATTCTAAATGGTTATATTATAATATATTGCAATGGCCACGTCACTGATATCAGCAAGTTTTTTGCAGAATTTAAAGATGTATACAGGGATGACACAATCGAGACTTACAAAGAATGGTTAAGGGTGCAAGGACAACTTGATGATATTTGTAATAAACAACTTTTCCCAAAATTTAAACCAAATTATAATAAGTTCTTCGCAAACCATTTACAGCTTACACATGTGACCTATATATTGTCTGCAGGTGCATATGACAGCCATAGGAATCAGATAGATCTATTAAATTCAAGTCAAGGTAGCAATACAACACCACCTCTGAACCTACCATCTCATGCTCAGCGTGACAAAACACAGGGAAATAGTAAGTAATGCTTATTATGATTTTATTTTGAGGTTGAGTTCTGTTGTCCCTAGTAAACAATTTTGTCTAATCTATTGCACTGTATATTGTTTCAATTAACAAGACTCCCAAAAGAGGAAGGCACGAGGTATCATGAAAGGATTGGCAGCCTCCCACAAGAGATCCAAGCACGGCGGTCAGAAGCTTAAAGTCGATTTCTCTAGAATTGGAGGAGCTGCAGGTGAGAACACACGCACATTTGTTGATGAAATAGTACTGTTTACAAGGAGAAAAGCCCCACTCATTGGAGTGAGAACATGTAGAAATATCCACGCAGATGTAAAAAAGTCAATAAAATCTCATATTATGGTAAGTTCTGATTTGTTTTTGGTTGTGTGCATATTTACCAAATTATTTAAGAAGTGTCCTAGTATTAATTAATGTCTTTTGATCAACAGAATAAGTGGGACATTGAGGATAACGAGGAAAACTAGAAAAGGATATGGAAAATCGCAAATGAGCATTACAGAGGATGGCGCTCAACATTTAGTGCTACGTACAAGGCATACACCACCTATGAGGAGAGAATGAGACACAAGCCAGAAGAATTGGACATTGTTGAATGGCACTATCTGGTGATGTATTTTGGCCACAAAGAGTTTCAGGTTTGATGACATTTATTTTATTCATGCCAGTTGAACCTGCTAAACAAGGATATGTTTCGAGTAAAATTCACTATGTTTTTTTTAAAAAAACTCCTTGTGCAGAGAATTAGCAGCAAGAATTCTCAAAATCGGCAAAATCGAAAGATAAACCATGTGACCGGATCAAAGTCTTTTTCTGAGTTAAGCTATGAGAAGGTAATAACTTCATAAGCACATGTACATGCTTCCTTACATAATGAAATGTTGCTAATTTGTTTCATTCTCGCCTCATTAGAGGGACCCACTAACTGGTGATGAGCCTAATGATTTGGACCTTTACATGATGACACACTCTAAGAATGGGCAATGGCCAAGCCAAGAATCTAGGGATGTCTATGTGAGTATATAACAGTTTGTACAAACCTTTTTAATTGATGCAAACTGAACTCCTGCAATTTCTTTTTAATTAACTACTTTTATTATCCTCTCTTTGCTAGGATAATGCAAGCAGGAGAATTTTAGAGAGGGAAACAAATGGAGATACAAACATCATCTCGGATGTGGAACAAAATCATATTTTCCAGATAGCCTACAAGGAAACAACAAACTGCAAATCAAATAAGATCCATGCTAATGGATACATGGCAAAGTACCCAACTAGAAGGCAGCTACTATCTGAGGAATACCAGTACTGTGTCCGTCAGGACGCGACACTAGCCGACGCGTTTGCAAAGCTACAGGAACTGCATGAAACTCAAGAGGCTGAAAGGCAAGCTGAAAGGGAAGAACACAGGCGTCAGATCGAAGAATTGAATAAAGCAAGGGAGGCTGATAGAGAAGCATTTAGGCAAGAGTTTAGGTCAATGATGCAAGCAATACAAGGACAAGCATCAATACAACAGGTAATATTAGTGTAAAATCTTAACTTGCCAAACAGATTAAGTTAATGTGTTTATCTATCTCTCAGTTCTATGCCTACCTGTACCTTGCTACAAACAATGCTTATAGTACTTCATTTCTTACTATGCCTCATAACTTCCATGGCTGTACCAGATACAAATATGCCCACACAGAATATAAGTTTCTCAAATATGTAGATAATAGGCAATGTAATTATGATAGCATTTAGAATATAAATTTCAGTGTCCCTAGCGTTATGAATTCCAAGTCTTGTATATGATATCATGTACGAGGTCCACATAACATACTAGCCAGTACCAATGTAAAAGCACTCCACACCCTAACAGGAATTTGCCATGTTGGGTAAAATTATAGGATAGACGCAATAAAGATGCATTACTGAAACATGATCTCTAGGCTGTGTGCTGAGATGGTAAAAGATGGCAGAGCAAGCAAAAAATGGTAGCAGCAGCACCGAAATACTAACTCGATTGTCGTCATCCAAAATATATAGGTATAATACAGTCCTTATTAAATATATAAATTTATGCAGCGAGCCGAAATTGTGAGAACATGTGCTAGGATCATGTCACTCCCTAATCAGTAGGCTTACCTTTTATGAATATCGTATCATTATGGTTGTATGAATCCGCTTCTTGAAACTAATTGTATTTACCTATAAGTTGGTTTAGAAGATGATTCATTTAATTTTACCACATGTTCGTACGTGATCCTAAATAGATATTTATGAAAGAAGACATCAGCTTAACATCAATGTTTGAGCTACTACTATTAGCTTTCCAAAGCCAAAGGATAGTGACTGGAGACTGAATGGCCTTCTGATAGAAAATGCCTGACATCCCCAATTGAAAGTCCATTAATCCTTATTATCACCATTTAGAGCCAAATATCTTCAGTTAATAGTAACAATTCATTATATGCTTGCCTGGTCATGGGAATTCAAAAAGAGATCCACACTTTTGAGAGAGAGATGGCAGCTTGCTTGATTGAACGTGTAAACGTCATTTTTGTACTTTCAAACTCTAGACATGATTTTTCTGACCAAACTTTAAATGCAGGGTAACAATGATGGGGGACTAATTGCCGAGGTTGCTGCAACAACAAACATGGTTGAAGGAAATGTAACAACTACAGAAAGTGAAGAAATATCAAATCAGCAGGTAGTTTGAGAATCAAAGAGTGTTTAATGTTATGTCAGTCCATAGTATGGGGCCTAATTTTCCCTCCAACTATTGATTCGTAGGATAACCCACATAGCAGCCCGCTGCAAACACAACTCGCAGCTACTGCAGGGACAAGTATTGGTCGCACTAGCAGCATGCCAGAAACACAACTGCCATCTACAGGACCTACAGCTACCGTTAATACTCGCGCAACTAGGAGTGCTGCAAATAAGTCACAAACAGGCCAAAACAAAGGAGAGAATGCAGCAGTTTCTTATACTACTACAAAAGCATTGAAGGATGATGCAGCTAAGAAACGAGCATTAGGCAGAAGGAAATAACAAGCTAGCAATACATAGGTAATTTTTTTGTAACTCCACTACCTGTAAATATTTCTGAATCTGATTTGTGTTGAGAGTTTTCTATATGTACCTGATTGACTTATAGGTTTGACATATAGCCTTTACATGGGGAATTTTACTATTGAATAATTCTACAGATTTATATACAAACCTGCTAGCTAGTCTTTAGTTTAAGATTCCAAATTACTTATTTTGCCGACTCCATGCTTCTATTGCCAAAATAATACAGTTTCAGTTTACCTAATATATATACCAATTGTTAATGATTCTTTTTAGGAGCAAGATAGAGTTTGAGTGGAGTGCACGATTGATGGGATGGTCAACATCAAGGCAGCCGTACCTTTGCTACAGAGCTCCATAGCTCATTGCGTTTTGATGTGATCAAATAGATTGTGATCTTTGTCGGACACCTTATGTGTTTCAGTTGTGCGTGCATTATCTACTAAGTTTGACATTGGATTGTTTTAGTTCCATTAATTATTTGTATGAATAAAGCACATTTTGGTTTAATGGATGTCTCTAAATGTTTCATTCATCATATATTGTTCAGCGTGCAATTATTGTTTGTATCTACCAAACAAAGCGTTGCAATATGGACTATCGCATTATCATTTGACGTTGCAATATATGCTATAGCAACAAACAAACGTTGTGGCTAAAACTAATGCCAATGAAATAGTGGGTGTTGCAATACAGTTCCACCTATAGCAACCACATTATTTAATGTGGCAATACAAAGGACACCTCTAGCAACCAAACCATTTGTCGTGGCAATAGATAGCTCTACCTATAGCAACTACATCGACAAGTGTGGCAATAGAGAGACCACCTTTAGCAACCAAAACATTGTCGTGGCAATAGAGGGTTCCACCTGTAGCAACCACGTAGACAAGTGTTGCAATAGGGAGACCACCTATAGCAACCAAATATTTGTTGTAGCAATAGAGAGTCTACCTATTGCAACCATAGAGACAGTGTAGCAATAGAGGATGCATCTATTGCAACGCTATTGATGCGTGGCAATAGGGTCTATTGCAACACTCGTGGTCATTGCAAGAGTACCTATTGCTACTCTTCGGGTATGTGGCAATAGATATCTCTGGCAACACCTAGTATGTTGCAATAGTTACTATTGCAACACCCACGGTGGTTGCTTTTACTATGGCTCGCAACACTTTATGGTGTTGCAAGAACACTCTATTGTGTTGCAATAGAGAAAAGTCTATCACAACACCAAAATAAAGTGTTGTGCAATCCTATTGCTACCATGACAATTGCAATACCTCCCAACCAAATTTTTGTGTTGCAATTTTGTCTATCGCAACACTTTCTGGCCTATTGCAACACTTTTAGGCCGTTGCATCAGGGGGAAAACCTTGTAGATTTATATACAAATATAGAGGGTTATTTTGAATTATATATTGTAATGGCAAAGTTGGGTAATTTACATGCAAAATTACGAGGTTACTTTATGTGTTTTCATAATGGCAGTGGTGGATAGTTTTCTTAATAAATTATAATAGATCCAATAGCTATTATCAATAATGATGATGGAGTTTGGAAAATTAAAGTCCAGATGTTTCTGATTATTGTGAGAAATTTTATGATTTATCTTTTTTTCTTAGCGCGCCTGAGCTTCTAATTAGCAATAGTAAGATAAGATTTTACAATATGTCTATTTATTTTTTTCCCTATTTGATGCCGTTACTAGTCCAAATATATGATAATGCCATCTATGGAAGTAGATTTCAACTGTGTCAGGTAAGAAAGTCTGAATTTTTTTAGGGCCAAATGTATAATTCTCTCCGAAAACATATACCTCCTGACCCCAGCTTGTGCCGGTCTCGTAGCTGCAGGCAGATACTTGTTTCGCTGCTTCGATGCGACTCGTTAGATCTGCCACCACAGTTGGCGCTTTGAACATGTCCCCTGAATTGATGCTCCTCGCCGATTCGATCAGTTCATTCGATCTGCCAAATCTGCTCTGTAGGATGGTGAATCTGCCAGAGTTTGTATTGTACAACTAGTCAAATGCATGGACTAATTTAGAATAAATACAGTGCGGAGCACTCATTTGACAATCTACCAAAGTTTTTGTCACCTTTCATGCTGCCGGTGGTGGTGGAGTCTGGTGGCACGCCGTACATGATTTATCTACGGTGAAAGCAACCCGTCCCACAGTAAAATAGGCCTTGAAGTCCGGCGAGTCCGTGTGCAATTTTCTACGTAAGCTCACCAACACAGACGAGAAAGTTGTCGATATATATATATAAGCTATATAACGTCTACGTCAATCGATGTTGCTTTGATTTGAGTAGTAGTACAAATCAAGTATTTCTCTTAGTGATAATATAATGATAGTGATCTGTACGACTGTACCTCGAATAGAACCTGCAGTTGGTTGCCGAAAGGGTCGTCCTTCAGGGCGCCGTAGAACTTCTGCGGCGCCTGGACGAAGCCGCTGTGGACGTCGTCATCGAACCCCAGGAGGAGGCACATGGCGTGGAGGGCCACCTGTGGGTTGTTGGCAAACATGTCGCAGTCCACGTTTAGCATGATGGGAGCGTTGGTCACCACCGCGGACACCCTCGTCTACAGTCAGTGCACAGGCAAATGTTCAGGCTTATCCTGCTGCATGCCATGGACTGCTTCAGATGGGACTCAACACCGATAACGTACGTACCAGGACGTTCATGGCCCCGGCCTTGAAGAGTTGAAGTGGTGGTTCTGTGTGGGTCTCTTCTCCCTCGAGACGTATATGAGGCTTGGGATTATTCCATCGCCTGCAACCTGATTGCTCTTGCTCTTGCTGCTACTGTCCCACAGCACCTGAACGACAACGTGGGCCATGTTAGCAAAAAAACAAAGCAACGAGATGGGCACGCGTTTCACGAGTAGTATTTTGCCATGATGAGCTAGCTAGGTTGCTGCTCATAGAAGGATTGATTAGTTAACGTTCGTCTCAACCTTGATTATTGTCGGATGATTCCTGCGGTCAGCACCGACGAACTCGGTGAACTCGCCGCCGCGCCGCACTATAGAGTCTTCTTTGGCGTTCTCGATCCGGCGGACCAACTCATCGTACTCGTTCTACATGCGAGAATACAATCAGAAACTGGCACGTAAGTGTGCAGTGCACGATCAGAAGCTAGCTTTACCTTCATGGACGTCCAAGCACGCAAGAACTCGGCGTCGTCGGCGTGTCCGACAGCGCCGGAGGAGAAGTACACGAAGGGTGCCCGGACCTTGACGCCGTGCTTCTTGCAGAACGGCACCCAGAGCTTGGCGAACGCGGCGGCCTGGCGCAGCGCGTAGCAGGTCACCGCCGAGCACCCGTCGTCGGAGACGTAGCACGTCAGCTTGCCCGCGGGGTAGTCCAGCGCCAGCAGCGACAGCACTGTGTTCACAGTCACCAGTGGAGGCTCCAGCTTCGGGTCTGCCGTCGTCACGAACATGTCCACCGCCGGCAGCTCGTCGTTCCTGACAAATAAATCATTGAACGCATCAGATTGATGCCGAAACGAAAAAAAAAAAAGAAGCTACGTGTCGTCTTGGTGGTGTACATGCCACTCACCGTTGGGCGAGGCGTTCAGGGTGCGTCACCGCGAGGCGTTCAGGGTGCGTGTGGAAGCGGACTGGGTTCCACTTGGCGTTCCGAAACCAACGAGGACGCACGGCGAGCGAGTAGGGCCAGGAGCAGGAAGAGAATGGCGAGGTCGGCCAGCTTCCACGCCGTGCGGGGGAGCGCGACCCTCTCCTGCAGCTGGAGCTTCGTCTTCGCGCTCGCCATGGCCAGACGACGGACTCTTGCTGGTCACTCTCACTCTCTCAGTACTCAGCTGTGTGTAGCACGCGAGGAGTACTCAGCTGTGTGTAGCACGCGAGGAGAACCAGTTGGTATGGGTGATTATATATATAGACACACGCTCGCAGCCAAGGTATAGTGTCTAGCTTCGATCGTCCGGCACATTATTGCAGTTCATTTTCTAATCTCCAAAAGTTAATTTATAGATTTCGTGGTAAACAGAGATGCATCTTAATTCTATGAGTCATCTTGAGATGCATAGTTTATCACTTATTTCATAAAACTAGTGAAGATGCACGTGCCACACGCACGTGGTTAAAATAATAATAGTGGATGTTTAATAATAATTTTTTTTTATTTTTAACACATCAAAATAAGTTTTAGCTTTAGGCAAGCTGAATCTATAATAGCGGTCAATGTACCTCTGGTAAGAGTGCAGCAATTGATCTATGTATATAGGAACATAACACCTTGTAGAAATGAAGTTTCACTTACACATATTAGCAAAGTAATTAAGTTTGGGTGACGTGAATATACTAATAGTACAACTGAAGTGACACTGTTACAAACCTACAATAAAGTACAGAATATGTTGAGTACTCTCCAAAGGGCCCATACGGTTAGTTTCATCACCCTGCAGTTCATCACAGCTGTTCACTATACAGATGGAGATAAAAATACCCCATCACAAAAACGAAGTAGCATGTAAAATAAAAAAAAATCCTAATATTACTTGCCCCAGTCAAAAAGTAAATCCATTGAATATTACCAATCTAAATCAATCTTACTTTTATTTTGTTCCACTAACAGAAAAAAACATCTATATATGCTAAAGGTAAAGAAACAATGATCCAATGGAGAGTACTAAACACAATTTTGTATAATAAGCAGATTTATATTTGCAAGTTCAATGCACATCTAGTTTGATACTATTAATGTATAAAGTTTCAAAAAAATTTCAAACTTCTAAGCATGAATATCATAGACTCCGCAGGTGCTTATACTCGCGAAGATGCATTTCAAGGAAGCAACATCTTGATCAGACATCCAAACCTGAAAAACGTCTCACATAAACCTGAAGCTGAGGTTAGTTGGTTACCTGGGCAGCAGCACACTGTAGTCCGATCAGATGTTGCTTTGCAAAATTCTCCTGCAAAATTAAGAAATACATAACTCATAACATGCAGGAATCTTCAGATATGCAGTGCGCTGATAGTATACTATATAGACAAACAGCTACTCTGATGGCCTACGATTCTGTGCTAGTGTGCTATTATGATGGTGGCAAACAGTAAGTTCATCATTATCAAATGGTGGCAGAATCCATTGCATCACGTCAAAAAAATTATAGCAGTGTTGCAGATGCCGTGTATACAAACAGTGAGATAAGTCATTATACGTTAAATTCTCAGCGATATAATCTCCTACTACTATTCTATATACATATACAGGACTACAGGAGTGCAAATGTCGGAGGCCCCAATACAATGAGCCTCTTTAGAACTACCACCACAACGATCCAAGGTGCAGAATAGCATTCGTTGAGTTGATTTATTAAAGAACGCGGCGGACACCATGGGCTTACCTTGGGGTCGTGGGACTACTGGACAACCAGAGGAGGATGCGGCGGACACCAGGATCGGAGACGACACCAAAGTGGATCTGTGTGTCGGGTAGAGGCAAGGAGCTGGGTCGCTGGGATGCGTCTCCGAGCGCCATCAACGGGGAAGATCACGGCGACGGTGTCCCTCGGCGTTGCCGACCATGTCCTGAAGCCCTTGCCGTGGTTCACAGGGATCGAAGCGCGGCCGGGCCTGGTGGCCGGCGACAGGCACTGGTGGTGTGCGGTGGTTCCTAGTGGCCGACAGCCGGCCGTGGTGGCTGGTGGCCCGTGGCGAGGCGCCCTTGCGATAGGCATCTGTTGGCGTACGTCGCGCCGTCACGGACTCGCTAGAGAACATAGAGAACAATGAATACCAAGGAATATTCAGAACATAGAGAACAATGAATATAGAGAACATAGATTCAGAACATATATATCTTACTCAAAACAATGAATATCTCTATACCTAATAATAATTTAGCAAAATTTCAGTCTGCCTTTTGTCCAAGAAGTTTTCTGTCCGCCAAGCCATGTTCCACACGAAAAAGAAGGAAATCAAATCGAAAAGGAAAAGGAAAGCAAATCGAAAAAAAAAAGGAAAGAGCAGCCCGGCGTACGACCATACTAAAAAAAGAAAACTACCACGCCTCCTATACGACTGGACCGCATGCAACCATGCATAACAGACCGGCCCTCAAAAGAACTAATTAATAATTAATATTAATTTCAGTCTATGTGATAATTTATTTTAGAGGTCAAAGTGGAGCCAAAAATTGTACACTCCTATAAATCTGAATATTGTAGATATGGAGAACATTTTTAATATGCATAGGGGTATGAATAATTTCAATCCAATTGTGTGTGTGGATATGGGGTAAGATATAGAACTAGCAAAATAATGTGGATATAGATTTTCCAAAGTTAAATAGTATATCCAAAATTTCTCCTCCTAAACTAAAACCTAGAGGAATTCATGATTTTAAAAAACTTGGCCTCGAAATGTTTGACTACATCGCCCCATTAGCGATTTTTGAACAAAAATCCTATTAATTGTTAAGTGTGTCATTGTTGTAGGCGTGAAAAAAATTCCTGACACTAATTTGACCCTCCACTGCAATGCAAGAGCATATATTTGTACAACTAAAAAAAATACATAGCGTGATAGCCATTGTCGCCCTGCCTTGCTTATCCCACTCGCGTCGATGTCGTCACCCCGATCACTCCTGACCGTCCACACACAGAATCAAGACTCCCGCTCGATCATGTACTCATTCAATTCATGTATAAAGAGTGTCGTCATGCTCCTCGGCAATTTGTCGTCGACGTCATATGCAAATCCCACTTAACTAGGATTTTTGTTCTAAGGACTTTGTTCAAAACATAAAAGAAGGAAAGAAGGAAACAGAAGGAAAAGATGAGCAATGAAAAAGAAGAAAATAAGGAAAGATGAGCAATGAAAAAAGAAGGAAAGAGTTAAAACGATGAGGCAGCGATATGCAAATATGCAACCAAAACAAAAGATAATTAGAATACAACAAATTACAGAAAACAAAGAATTGAAGCGTAGTGCACAAACCAAATATTTAATCACCTTGGAGAACCCTGCATATAAATTATAGATTTTTTTCTCCCGTTACAACGCTAAAACATCTAGGCTTTAATTTAGTAGACTTCAATCAACAATTCATCATTGAGGTAAAGGGTGTACTACGAGCCAACTGTTTTTTTAGGTTTTTTTTCAAAATTAACATAATCTTATGTATCCAAGATTAACAAGTTAAGGCAAACGAACTGAACCAAGGTTGA
>CM014273.1:53047125-53059313 GCA_004135705.1 Alloteropsis semialata
GCGGGGGGTGCCATTGGTTTCGTGCTTCAACATGTCCCGTTTCACCTACGCTTGACTCAGCTGTCAGCTCACCTGTGTGGATGAGAAATGTGTCAGGGTAAGGAGAGAGGTAGGACAACGTTGTTTTCAGTCACGCACTCAGGTGTGAACCCCCCCCCCCATCAGAGCTCAACTAAGCAGCGAGGGATCCTCAGCGTCGAATCGAGTTCGACATGAGCAGCTTGTGATTCTCGGACTCGAATCGAGTTTGACATCAGCAGCCTTTGTGAGGCGAGACGAGTGTTGGCAAGAGAAGCGAACGCCCCATGGGAGCTTGACTCGCTCTGTGGGACGAGGCCAGGCAGGTGTTTTTTTTTCTTTTTAACTAAGGCAAGCCGGTGCTATAGCTTACATCCTCAGTATTCTTATTCTTATTTTTTATGAATATTTTATAGCTTATTTGCTCCGTTGCAACGCACGGGCATATTTGCTAGTAGAGAACATAGATTGCATCCGCCTGGAAGATTCAGAACATAGAGAACAATGAATATACAGAAAATATACTTTTTGGAGATGCTTCGACCCCTTGACCAAGTTCATGTATATATCTTACTCAAAAAAAAGTATGTATATATCAAAAACTTAAGAAAGTGTGGATTTTTATTGTATTCAAAGAAAAGAGTATATATCCACATATATTAAGATCAATGTTAACATCCACATATATTAACATCAAAACATATA
The DNA here is from genome assembly GCA_004135705.1 of Alloteropsis semialata. Classification (NCBI taxonomy): domain Eukaryota; kingdom Viridiplantae; phylum Streptophyta; class Magnoliopsida; order Poales; family Poaceae; genus Alloteropsis; species Alloteropsis semialata. The sequence goes on from CM014273.1 coordinate 53,047,849, forward strand.
TGGAGCTGATTTGCAACAGAGCTCAGTGACAATAGGCCTTTATGTTTAATGTTATGATAGCCTGTAGGTGACGTCCTAATAGGCAAGATATCTGAACCATCTTCTCTTGGATTTTTTGTTTATGTAAATCATTCTTTGCTGCTAGGAAATACAAAGGAAGCATATCAGTAAATTTATAAGTACAAAGCCTGCTAAAAACTTTAAAAATCAGTAAAAATACTTTTTATATTGTCTGAAATTGAGCATAGGACTGAAAACTTTCAGGTTTATAAACAGAACAACTTAATGAACATGATCGTCGAAGACCTAAATAGTGCTCCGGTTGTCCATGGCGCTAGTCATTGCCTGCAGCCAGTTGTGTGCCGGTACCACCACAAGCGAGGCTCCAATAAGAACCAAATCAAACCCAGAGACCTGAAAGGACTATAGGGGATGGAGTGAGATCCAGACCTTGGCACGGTAAAGGGACGACGATGCGGCCTCATCACCCGCTCCTAGACACGCCGCCGCGTACTCTGCGGGCTCCGGCGCTGGCAATGTCGGCGCACCCTTCTCCTCCCCCATCGGGGTCACAAGGGGTAGCCGGCCGGAGAGACCCTAGATGTGCACCACGAGGGCCTCCTGGGTCTCCATCAGTGCGTCTCCATCGTCGCCGTCTTCGGCGTCATGGCCACCGAGGGATCTCTCATCACGTTCGGCTACGGGGATTCCTACGCAAAAGTGCTCCTCCACTGACTCCATAGCATGGACTGGGTAGGATCTACCGTGGGGTGGGTTAGGGAAATTAGGAGGGGATGACACCCACATAGAGGAGAAGATCGAGGATTGGCGGCGGCGCGGCGCTGCTGGGTTGGAAGGAAGGGGGGGCGCCGATCCGAGGGATGCGGAATGAAGCGAATGGTAACCGCACCTTGGCCCGTGGCCAGTGGTTACCTGTGCGTGGCGTTTGGCGGTGTTGGAGCAGTGGGTACAGGCGGGCGTGTAAGAAAAGTTTGGGTGAGAAAACTTCCGATCAGTGTAAATGGTTTCTTCACGGAAACACGCGTATCCTATGTCAGGATGTGAGGAAACGTTCTGGGCCCATAGTGAACGGTTAATTAGATGCATTAGATCCAGATCTAAGGAAGAAAAACCAAGGTGGGTACGATGACTGTAGGTAACAAACATTTTTCAATTCTATCACTCTTTTATAGTATAGATAGATATGGATAAACCATCACTATCAATGCATAGTTTATCACTTATTTCATAACTAGTATAGTGCCCGTGCGTTGCCACGGTTTTATTTAAGGGATGAACTGGAATATATGCAAATTGAAACACCAAAAAGATGGTTTCACTACTTAAGGCTTAGCTGTTATGACTCAACATATTACAATACAAACCAATTGTATGATTTGTGAAATCCTTTTTACATCAAACAATTACATTGTTACACCACTATTTACGATACAACCAAATATGTAAATGGAAATATATATTATAACTTCAAAAATTCTATATATTATAACTTCAAAAATTCTTTGACTATTTGATCTGTAGTTTCTTGAAAGAGTAAAATGATGGTAGCCACCACATAGCCCCCTTTAGCCATCAGCTCCTGGAGGCTCCATTTTGCTCCATTTTTGCATGCACCGAACTGAACCACAACATGCCTTCGGTTTGAGGTTTTGCACAAACTAACCTACAGAATTTGATCCGAAATCCTTCAAGTTGACAAGTCCAAAGCAGAGTTGTTCAAGTAGATTTTAAGCAACTAAATTACATATTCGCTGTAGTCTGTTAAGCAAATAAAAAAGATTGCAGTAATAACCTTCATGTAGAAAATGATCATTTTAAAATAGATGAGTTGTATGGCAATGCAGGCTGTGCTTATTGAAGGACACATTGTAAAGCACATCTAATCCTTCTTCAAGCTCGTTTCCCATCCCACCAGGGGCGGCAGATAGCTCACACAGTGGTGGTGGCAACAATAGCATCTGAGATTCATTAGTACATGATTTAGCTAATATAAAAGTCATTTCCTCTCAAACTATAAATTTTGATAATCAAAACAAACCACCATATTTTCCTCTCAAGAAAAAATACATCATATTTAAGTAGCTTGACATAAAAAGTTTCAGAAACCTTACCTTTTTCATTATTTGTCATCCATTCCCTTTCTTTCGACTTCAATCAAAATTCACCATTCTTATGCTTGCCTGCCTGCATCATATTGTTTAAAGAATAAATATAGGAGCATTGCCGCATAAACAAGCAAGAGCTGCATTTTGGACTGGACAACGTTAAATTTGTACCAATTTGGAGTAAGAATTGGCTTGCAAGTGGAAGCTCCTGTGCGTAAACTGAGTGATACCAAAGTTCTTCCTCCATCGAACAGAAAATGAACAAAAAATGCAGAACGCACAGATGGATCACCTGTTGATCTACTGCTTCCTTTTACCAGTTTTTTATCTGCCTTTTTCTCATAATCTGTAGTACAACATCAGAGTTAGAGGAAGAAGCAACTCTACAGGATGAGCCACAGATATTAATTTAGTTTCTCAATTTACAAAGGAGAAATTAACCCTGACCCATCAGGCTGTATTGTACCTGTAGCGGTAGGAGCGCTGTTGCATAGTCCAAATTTGTTGTCCAATTGGATTAGTCGGTGAGTAAGACACCCATAAAACTCAAGATGCCCAACCATGTAATTTAAACAGTCCAAATTCAGTAGGAAGAAGCAAAGAGGGGCATTGCCTAACATTTGAAAGAAGTAAGAATTGCACGGCAGGAAGCTAACAAGCATGATCCTTGCCTCGTCCGTCTCCTCCTCCTCCTCGGCAAGAGCTGCAGATATATATCATATTTTCAGTAAAGAATGTGTACACCAAATGCTTGAAAATTTTTTTACTGTCAAACGAATAAATTTGAGGCTGACTATATATATGACAAGAACCACGATGAAATTAAGAGAAGACAAAAAATAAGGTTTGTGCAATGCATGTCGAGGCCAAGATTGAATAACAAAAGGATACTTTTTAGGATGTCAATCAGTGGTCAAATTGGATGATACAGTATACACAAATACAAATTGGATGATACAGTATACGCAAATACGCCGGATCACAAATTCACAATATGTGAATTACAAATATAGAAACCTCCGTCTCTAGTCTCTATTGTCTACCAACTCCTCGATAACATTTCACAATCAATCAGTCGCAAATTTCTCAGAAATGCCAAACATGGAGAAGGTGAGAACTTACTCTGTGGCTCCTGGAAAATTCAAAAGCCCGCCCAAGGCGTGTGGCTTCTGAATTTCAGAAGCCCACCCAAAGCGTGCATGTTACCTAGCCAACCTTTCAGCAACAGCTAGAAGAGAGTGGTCCTCATTTGTATCTTGCTTATAAAAAACTTGCTCCTGTTTTAGAGTGGCAGAGAATATTGTGTTAACCACTAAACATAAATGTTATTCAGAGGAAAAGGGAGTAGGACCCTTACAAGGTAGTAAAAATATGAAGCTCCTATAGAAACACTCTCCGTCAGAATAAGCATGCCAGGTTCAGTACATTTGAATGAAATTCCAGTCATTGCTCAGCAATCATTTCGTGCTTGTGTAATGCCTAATGAACCCGTGTACTTTTCTGGACAAAGACAAGAACAAAGGAATTCAAATCAAAATGATCTAAACAAGGAAGCATCAGTTCTAGTATGGGATTCTAATTTGTTATTTTTTCAGGTTTCCACATATAAGAAAACTTTAAGCCACTAATTTGTTATTTTAAGCATCAGTTTTTGCTGATACTGATTTTCTGGGAAGAAAGAAAGAACATATAGCACATTTCCTAAATTCAGTACAAATCCTAACAAAGGTCTTAATCATGCTAAATGGAAAGATTTTCTCACATCTGAATCAAGATGGTGAGAATAAGAGTTTTCATCAATCATCTCATAAAAATGTATATCTGTGCCACATCTTGTCTAAGCCTACAGTAATGTGATATAAATTGGCCAATAGTAATGTGATATAAATTGGCATGCATGGCCTATATTTATATTTTAAGAAGATGCATTTCTTCTACCAGTGAAATAAACCTGCAAAAAGACAGTTGCAGCTTGGAAGTTATCTACCATTCTCAGCAGCTCTTTTAGTTTGATAGAAAGAAAAAATGAGAATATGAAGATTAGTAGCCATGCACAAGTATCATCGATCACCGAACTAACAAACCTTGTTCCTGCAGAAGTTCCCATAGTAGAAACGACGTGTCTGAATCTGGTAATGCTTCAAAGAAGATCCTTTGTGTAATCACTGGAGGGAGGGAAAAATCAGTTCAAATCTGGATGAGTGAAAAAATAAGCAAGTAGCTTTTAGTATTTTTTTTTTATCTTCCCTACACTGAAGTTCCATTAAATTATGTTTCATTGGAGTGCCAACATTATATCTGAAGAATTGCAAACAATATAACTTGAGCATATTAGAAGGAATCAGATCCAGGTTCTTGAGCTCATCCGGTCATCCCTATGCAAGGTGAGAGGAGAAGTCAGTGCCCGATTGAGGATCCGCATAAACGAAATTGGGGCTTGGCTGGCTTTTACTTACCTGCCGATGTCAGGACTCAGGACCGTGGTGCCCTGTCCCTTGAGCTGCAACTTCTGCAGGGATCTTCTTGACTATGGCATCACTGGGCTTCTCGAATGATGGGATTTTTTCAGGGGCGACGGGAGAGGAAGAAGACCAGGCAAGCAAGCCAATTGCGTCCATCCAGCCTCGCATCGCTAACAGCCGGCGACCGCCGTCGGGGCGTTTGCCTGGCAGAGTGGCAGAGCAGATCGATCTGTACCCTGAGCGACACAAACCTTGGCTCAGACAGAGAAACAAGAGGGGGAGTTCGGAGGTTTTACCGGCGTAGGAGTTGGTGATGTCTACGGCGCCGTGGGAGGAGACGCCGAGGAGGACGCTGACTCGTAAAATACCCAGTTCCGCGCACGACGCGCCTCCATCCGACGCTGCGCCGCCCGACCCGCGGACGCCTGTCGCGCCGCCGCTCGCCGCACCGCGCCCGTCGCATCGCCGCCCGCCGCGAGTCGCACTGCCGCCCGTCGCGCAACCCCAAGTTCAGAAGGTTATTTGACCTTCTGAATCTTACTATATTGGGTGCCGGCGGCGAGGTGCACCGAGGCAAGGCGAGGATCAGCCGTCGAGGGCGAGAGCGATGGTGACGGCGACGACGACGGAACGTGGATCCGCTTCTGTTGCGTCACCGCGCACCTAGGCAGGGCGACGAGTAGCCAGCGAGGGCAACGGCGGTGGGCGGTTCCTGGAGCGAGGTGCGCTGTAGCGCTGTAGTCTTGTGCGGGCGGGGAGGCAGGCGGCGTGGGCGGTGCGGGAAGCGTGCAGAGCAGTTGTGCAGAAGCGGGGGGGAGTTGCGCGGCGGCGGCGAGCGGGGGCGAGGGCGAGGGGGTTACGGTGCGGGGAGGAGGACTACGGGAGGCAGGCCGAAAGCGTGGATACGATGTCATTTGGGTTCTTTTAGTAGTAAGATATAGGCATCTTAATTCTATGAGTCATCTTGAGATGGTAACAGAGCAAAAAGAGTTTCATTCTTATGAAGCACATTTCTTATCTCTTATTAAAAATACTAGTATAATGTCTGCGCTAACGCCACGGTTCTATCTTGGGATACACATGAAACCAATTAATATTTTTTTGTATAGTTTAACTTTTACACAATTGCATTTGAGCATGTATATTGGCAGTGAAAACGAACAGATTATCAGTCTCTCTTTATCAATTCTGCCAGTAAATCAGGGATCTTAGGAGTTTGGGCTAACCTGCAGATCATGGGGGAGAGAAGAACAAGGATGACTAAGCGGAGAGCTCACAGTTGCAGCATTAAAATATATCACTTCAAGTGTCTGGATGGAGAGAGCTCACAGTTGCAGCACTAAAATATATCTCCAGCTGTCCAAACAATAATCATATTGAGATACTGAATGATAAAGTGAGAACTACCAATTAACTGAAAGATAAAATGAGAAATTGAAATTTGATCTATTAGGAATTTCACTATAAGATTGACAAAGAGAAGTAGAGATTAGCCATACCCATCTTTTCCGGCAGAGCCAATAGTCTTCTTCCTCGCGTGCTCCTTGCATGGTGCCGGGTGTGTATGTCGTAGCTGCTCTGTTAGCGGTGGGCAGCGAATGTCTGGGAGAAGCGACGGGAGACGCTGGAGGAGGATGCTCACATTTGCTAAAAGAAATCCTTTAATTCATTAATTTTGTAAACACGATATGGACATGCAGTAGTACAAAAGATAACACACATTGCGCCCTCACTCAGTGAGCTACAAAATGGCAGAATACATGTACTATGACATTATAAAAAGATTGAGCAATTGACAGAGATATAGTATACACATTACGGATTTGCAATAATACACCCTCCTTGCCAGCTGCATTACCTCGTATACACATTGGCCTGCTGAATCGAATGCCACCATAGATCCATCTTCCCTACAAATCGATTGTTTCCCCATTGAATTGATGCCTCAGGCAAACTAAAATTTTCAGCTAAGCAAGAAACACTATACGAGTTCATATGCTGCCAGCAGATCATGAGAAAATCTCACCTGGTCAAGAAAACCATCATTTGGGCACAACGACTCAGAAATCTCCTTCCAAGCTTTATTAATTATTAAAGTCCCTCTTCAATTATTCTTTTATGTATAACCTGCACAATCGGACACCCAGGCCAGTGTCAATTAGAGTAGCACAGGTGATTTAATAAGATTATAGTAATGAATGAAGTGGCATCAAGTGGTAGCTGGGAGATGCAGATCTCAGTGTATTAAGAACCATAAACAAATTGCACAGATATTCAGAAATTCCCATAAACTGATGGATAGCAGTATCTTCAGAAATCATGGCGGAACAATTTAGACTAACATTATATCTAATCATTTATTTTATGCTCAAAGCTATTTAGTTTCCTTGCTAAATTTGGCTGAAGAAATTAATGTGCGCTACCTGTTTTCTCACTGTGTCAACTGCCGTATGAAGAAACTTCAAGCTGTCCTCATCACTGAATATTTTGGCTTCTCTTGACCTTGCCATATGATGAATCAGTGAAGACTTCCGCAATTGGTGCTTCTGAGAACGTTCTAATTTTCTCATAGGATGTATCTGAAATCAGTGATATGTTGTATTCTTTCTTCTCTTTGTCAGCTTGCTTAGCCAACCTTATTTGAGGGTCGATACATTTAATTGCCTGAGCATAATAATGAACATATGAGAATACAATTTAATGTATCAAGAAGCAGAAGACAAAAGAAAATACCTCAGAGTGTGCAAGCTTCATTCCTGCCTGAAGCTCCCCCTCAGTTATTTCATGAGCTCGTACATCTATCATTAAAGTTTTATCCCGTGAACATGCATATAAACAAGATTGAGATCACTCAAACCTAGCTGCAAAGTACCGTACAACATACACAAAATATGAGTCAACCAGACAAATTTCTAGTAGTGTAGAATATACATGGTCAAAATAATTGAGACGTTCAGATATGCTATGAAATGGTAGAGAAATATCAAGTCCACAAGCTGTATAAATGTACAATATCATGGAAACAATATGTACAATATCATGGAAACAATACGTGCACAACTCAGGGTAGAACACAAGTCAACCACTGTAGGATTTAATATGGAAGTCCCATCAATTCTCCCTACACGTATTACTCCAATCGGCCTATTCCAAGGTATATCAGATAGCATTAGTGCAGCTGAAGAGGCATTTGGAGCCATTACATCTGGATCCTGCTTTCCATCTGATGAAAGAACAGTTACCATGATCGAAAAAACAGGATATAATGTTAGCGATGAGTTCTGATGGTTTAGCCAACTTTGAGAAGCGTGAGAACGGAAGAGGAATTGGACGGATCGTTACCTGAATGTCATGCTCGAGTAGTAGAGCTCCCAGCACACATTTCTCATCTGCCCGATGTGGATCGAGATGCACTCCCTCATGGTGTTGCCAGGGCGGGTTGGCGGCCAGCAGCACAGCGACGCGGGGATCGTGCAAGGCCATCGCGAGTCCCACGAGCAGAAGAAGACGGCGGCGGCCGTGATGGCGAGTGTTAAGGTATATTAGTCAAAGGGTATTAGTGTAATCTTCTATGTCTAGGGTTAGGTCATGTGTCCCCGTGTACTCTCTATATATATCTCCTATTGAGCCTCAATACAATCAATCCAGTTGTGTCATATTCTATTTGTAACATGGCATCAGAGCTCTAGGTTTTCGATCTAGCCACCACCCTTCGGTTCGCTGCGCTGCCCCCGGGAAGATCGATCTTTGTTCCTGGGGGCAGCCCTTATTGATCTTTGTTTTTTTTTTCTTCCGTCGAATTCCAGTCGTCATGGAGCAGCAGCCGTTCCTAATTACACCTGAAGTCTTATACATTGATCAAAAGGTGTTGAAAAGTCTTTAGTTGACTATGGGAGAGCAACAGCAATTACCTGAAGAAAGTAAACCAGCAGGGAGTAGGCTGCTAAAATTGGATGAATTACATTCAAAATGTGATTTTTCCATGCTGTTTTGATTTCCCGGAGATTATTTCAGATGCATGTTTCTTCTTTTCAAGATATTGCTCGGTCTTAGTCTGCCCTTGATAAGCAACTAGAAAAAGACTTTGTGCTTTGGCTGAAGAAAGCAAACCCGGAGCCACTAGTAAGGCTTTTTTTTTTTTGAACAAAGGCTCATGTATCTTTGAATGGGCTATATATGAGGGCCTTGTAAGCACTTGATGGCACAAAATTGGAGGCCCGGATGTTCCTAGTTGTGTCACTATCATTATTCCGTGAGATGATTTGTAGCTGTGTGAAGGTTATTTCAGAAACTTGCAGGTGGAAATGTTGGCTGATATTATCTTGGTTGTCGTTGCAGACTTTTCAACAGAGAGATACTTATTCTTTGCAAAGGAAAACAGGTCTGGTGAGCTGGTTTTCAGAACTTGGTTACATAAGCTATCTTGCCAAAACATATGGCTAATTTCCTATGTACGTTTTACTTCCACAGCTGCCATGATCTTGAAATCAGGAAGTTTTTTCAAGTTATCTCTCCACTAGAAAGGACCCAATTTTTTTAATAATTTGGTAGCTTTTGTATTTTTAAGAGTGAAAATGGTATGAAAAAAAGGAAAATAGATATGAGAATAGGATGAAAATAGTTCTGTGTTTTTTTATCGACTGTTTTTTATGTTATTTTTCCGAGATATCTCATTTTCTTAATAGCCCTCTTGTTTCCTTTGTTTTGTGTTATTTATGCCAGAGTAAGTCTGAGATCATGAGCTAGCTACTAAGCTGTGCATATGCGAGTTTGTGTTTGTACCTGTGAGACTATGTGTTTAAGTCGTATGTGCACCATGAACAGTATGAAACATGTGTGCACGCTTAATTGTTTAATAAGACACGTATGATTTTTGTTAGAAACGGCAACTTGCAACTTGCTTACGTGTTGTGGACTGCGGATGTCATTGCTTACGATGAACTTCCTCTGTCCCAAGTTAGATGTTTTAGTATTTCTAGATTAATATTTTTTTACTATATACCTAGACATAACATATACCTTAGTGTTAAGCAAAACTATAAATTTAGATAAACAAAAAAATGTCTTATAATTTAGAATAGATGGAGTATTTCCGTTCATAGTTTTGGTTGTTTTGATGTCCCACAATCATGTCTTCATTCCCATTGTCAGTCTTTTTGGATTTTTTTACTTTAATCAAAAAGAAAATGGAAGATGAGCTACGGCTGCTCCCAATCATTTTCATCCATACTTGCATATACGTACGCCGCCTGTTTCAATAGATAGAGCTATACTTATCAGTCAGATAGCACCCGTTCACAATCTTGATTTAAAACTGAGATGACTGAGACGGTTCCCAGTTTAGCCGTCGCTGAGCGACACATGCCTGTGACGGCTGCTTCCACTGTCTCAAACACGACCGAGACGGGCCGCAGCTATAAAACACATTGCAATATCAGAGACGGTGAATAGTGCTGCTATTTCTTTTCTTTCTTGTTTGAGACGGTTAGTTACTCGTCACTACTATGGCCTTATCAGAGATGCAAATTTTGATATGCTTACTATAGCCGTCACTAAATTCACTTACCAGCCGTATCAAATTTGCTACTCTGCACTAGTGTAACCCAAATCATCTGAAGTTGGCTAACTAGTTGTTGCCTTGACTAACGCATTAATCCACCCGTTAGCCCTCCTGTTTGGATGGGATAGAGCTACTTTTGAATAAATTTTGCTAGCGAGCAGTGAACTGGATGCACAGGTTGCCCTTCACTTCATCAATTTTAGAGTTACCAGAATCTTTAGCACCACCATCAGTTGAGATATGAGATGTTAGTTCAATTATTAGGCATGAACAAATGTTGTAGTATGGGTTAAAATGTGCAATATTTTTACATCCAAATAAACAAAAGCCCACAGTCACGTGATGGATGTGACCGGGTGGTGTTTTGGGCCACGCCAGTCAAACATAGTACTAGTTGATTGGCCCTAGCTACTCGATCCCTCCAATCGCAAAAAGACTTGTCCATTTGACTTGCATGCAGTCCACTAGTTTAGGCTGGTCGCAGCGGTGTCCTGGACGAGTCCGGTAAACAAAAGTATGGATCGAGGATACGGCACAGGCAGCGGTCGGAGCGGACGCGCGATCGGCAGGGAGGAGGGAGAGAGAGGAGAGAGAGTGGCGGGCCCTACGTCCTCAACTAACTAAAAAATGTTATAACTCACAAACCAAAAAACCAAATTAAATTCCGATTGCACCATTAAATTCGTTGCAATAAATTCTTCAAAACAAGATCTCAGATGGATATATTTTGATAAAATTTATAAAGAAAAGAAAAAAAGGTGAGAAAAGAGATGATATAGTAGTTGGGATAGATGGATAAAATATAGTAGAGTTGGGATAAAGTATGTGATTTGGAGTATGACGGGTGCGGGAGAAGTTGGTTTAGAGTACGGAATCTCGATGACCAGGACAGGATATTCCTTTTAGAGGATGCATTTAGGGGACAACGAGTGCGGACAGCCTTAGGGCGGTGGCTGATCCACTTTGGCTGTTGTTTGTCTTCACCGGCACAGCGGCAGACCTCTTGTATGCGTCCCCGTCGAGGTCCACGGCCGCGTAGACGGCGAGGCCGCAGGGACGCCTAGCGCCGAGGCAGAGCGAGGAGCAACCGGCAAGGACGACGACGACAGTGCACGGCTGCCGATCCGCCTCCGCCACGGAGATGCCACACGCCGAGACGTGATGCACGCCGGAGGGAATACGCGATGCTGTGGTACGGCGCCGAAGAAGTTGTCTCACCGGCTGCGTGGCGGACGTCGCGGAGACGGTGGCGCTTCCTGCGGCGTCACTGGACCCCGCGACGTGTCCGGCGGCACAGGTTCCACCGTGGGCAGGGCG
>CM014273.1:53059429-53075175 GCA_004135705.1 Alloteropsis semialata
AAAAAATTACCGCACCAAAAAGTGTCCATTCTTTGTGCTTTTTATTTGTGGGAGATCAAAGATTAATATTCCTAATTAATCTCAACACTCCCCCTTGATCAATTGATCTTGTGTAGTCACCGTTACTCGTTCATCAATAAATGTCTTGAAGCTTTGGAAAAACCCTGTGGGAAAAATCCAAAGTATATCGATATACCAGGTAAAACTCCTTAAAAACCCAGTGAGAAACATAAGGAGAAACTCCATGATATATATCTCCCAATGTTAATAGACCCTTTGGGTAATCCCAAAGACATAGTCTAAAACAACTTTGATCAAGGACCAAATATGTCATATATTATCTTCGAAAAACCTCAGTGAGGAAAAATAGATAATATGACATTTACAATATGTTACTTATTACCTCATTAAAAACTTTATGTGAGAAAACTCTAGAAGAGCAAAACTCATATAAAGGAAAAAGAGTGTAATACTATATTGAATCAGTTAACTTTCAAACAGATTCTCCCCCTGATTTCTGCAAATCTCTAAGTCTTCTCATACCAATTCCCTCAACACATTTATGGAATGTAGGAGTATGGTAGAGATTTTGTGAATAAATCTGCTAGATTATCACACGACTTAGTTTGCAAGATTTCAATTTCTCCATTCTTTTGGAGTTCATGGGGGTAGAATAACTTGGGAATAATATGCTTAGTCATATTACTCTTAATATAACCTGACTCCATTTGAGTAACACATGCTGAATTATCCTCAAAGATAATTGTCGGTGTGTCAACTGCACCAATGCCACATGACTGTATTATGTGGTTCACCATTCTGCGAAGCCATACGCATTCGCGTGATGCTTCATATAAAGCTATTATTTCAGAATGATTGGTGGAAGTAGACACTAAGGTCTGCTTTGAAGACTTCCAAGATATTGCTGTGCCACCTTGCAAGAATACAAAGCCAGTTTGCGATCTGCCATTGTGGGGATCTGACAAATAACCAGCATCTGCATATCCTAATAAAACCGGATCTTGATTTCTATTATAGAATAATCCAAGATCTTTGGTGCCATTGAGGTATCTCAAAATTGATTTAACTCCTACCCAATGACGTTTGGTAGGTGCAGCACTATGTCTTGCTAGCAGGTTAACTGCAAACTCAATATCCGGCCGGGTATTGTTAGCAAGATACATAAGTGCTCCAATGGCACTAAGATATGGGACTTGTGATCCCAATATCTCTTCTCCTTCTTCCCGTGGTCTAAAAGGATCCTTTTCAACGTCTAAGGATCTTACTACCATGGGAGTTTTTATTGGATATGACTTGTCCATATTGAATTTCTTCAATATCTTCTGGACATAGGCAGATTGGTGTACAAATATACCAGAAGGTAAATGCTCAAGTTGTATACCCAAGCAAAATTTGGTTTGACCCAAATCCTTCATTTCAAACTCCGTCTTTAAATGATGACGTGCTTCATTAATATCAGACTCGTTGCCGATGATATTCAGGTCATCGACATATACTGATATGATACAAAATCCTGTTGATGATTTCTTAATGAAGACACATGGGCAGTCATCATTATTTGTATATCCCTTTTGTGTAAGGAATTTACTTAACCGATTGTACCACATTCGGCCAGACTGCTTTAATCCATATAATGACTTCTGCAACTTTATACAATATGTGTTGCGATTTGCCTTAGGATTCGGTATACTAATTCCATCAGAAACTTTCATGTATATATCCGAATCTAGTGACCCATACAAATATGCTATCACTACGTCCATCAACTGCATAGATAGATGATTTTGTACTGCCAAAGATATTAAGTATCGGAAAGTTATTCCGCTCATTACCGGAGAGTAAGTTTCGTTGAAATCAACGCCAGGTCTTTGCGTAAAACCTTGTGCCACTAGTCTTGCTTTGTACCTCACCACTTTGTTGTTTTCATTCCTTTTACGGACGAAAACCCATTTATATCCCACAGGGAAGATACCAGGAGGTGTTGGCATTACAGCCGAAAACACCTTCCTTTTATTAAGCGAGGCGATCTCTGTTTCAATTGCTACCTTCCACTTATCCCAGTCCGAGCGCTTCTTGCACTCAGTCATAGACTTAGGATCTGAATCAGTGAGAAGGATATCGGCAATTCCTTCAGAGAAATATATGTCGACTACTATGGACTTACGATTATAAGACTCTCCAGTCTCAGCGAATTTATAGAAGAAATCTCGTCTACCCTTAATGATCCATCATGACTTCCCGAAACGATGGATCTAGGGTCTTCCGATGTTCCAGCCTCAGAGTTTATGCGCATAACTAAGCTGGATTGTGGATTACTCCTATCCACAGGACAATATGTGTCCTCAAGGTGTCTTTCAATCAAAGGTTGAGTTGCATTTTCAGTCTTCTTTTGCTTGCCAGCAATTACATCTTGCCTCTTGGAAGTGCTTCTCCCCCTCTTTTTGCCAATAGAGGGTTGAGTAGTTTTATTAGGTACCTCCACTCGTTCTGGCACATTCCTTGCAGGATGCAGAGACTTTGTGACACCTTTATAATCTGAGAAAGCGTCTGGCAGATTATTTGCAATATTTTGCAAATCTATAATTCTTTGAACTTGTTGTTCAGTTTCTATAGTACGTGGATCAGTAAATGAAATGCCTTCTGCATTCCAATCTATTTCCTGGCATTCTTTTTGGTACAATTCTCCCCCTAATGCCGGGAAATGATCCTCATTAAAAATACAATCAGCGAACCGGGCAGTAAATAGATCTCCCGTTAGGGGTTCTAAATACTTAATGATCGACGGAGATGAATATCCCACATAGATCCCCAGTTTCCTGTGAGGGCCCATCGATGTCCGCTGAGGTGGTGAGATGGGTACGTAAACAGCGCACCCAAATTTACGCAAATGGAAAATACTCGGAGGATTCCCACGTACTAACTGCAATGGGGAGTTATCGTGATATGCAGTTGGTCGTAGTTGGATCAGATCCGCAGCGTGCAGAACTGCGTGACCCCAACACGACGTAGGCAATTTGCAATTCGTCAACATAGGTCTTGCAATGAGCTTGATTCTTTTAATCAACGATTCAGCCAAACCATTTTGAGTATGTACATATGGAATAGAGTGCTGGACCTGAATTCCCAATGCCATGCAATAGTCATTAAAAGCGCGGGATGAGAATTCAGCAGCATTGTCCATTCGGATAGATTGTATCCGATGTTCAGGATAATGTGCCTTCAACTTAATAAGTTGGGCCATTATTTTGGCAAATGCATGGTTGCGTGTCGATAGCAAAGACACGTGAGACCATCTAGTAGATGCGTCTATCAAAACCATGAATTACCTGAACGGCCCTGATAATGGTTGAATCGGACCACAAATGTCTCCTTGAATCCTTTCAAGAAACTTAAGTGGCTCAGCTCTAATTTTAAGATGTGATGGTCTTAAAATTAATTTCCCAGTTGCACAAGTAGTGCAACAAAAATCTTTATTTTGGGGAAATTTAGCTTTTTCCATATCATGACCTATGGAATTGCTGATAATTTTCCTCATCATCCCTATACCAGGATGACCAAGTCGATCATGCCAGTTCGGAATGTATCGACATCTTGAAAAATTATCTTGTAAGCAACATGTGCTACGGGCTGTATGTAAGTATAGTACAATCCAGTTTGGAGTGAAGAAATTTTTTCACATATTTGTTTGCCATATCCCGTAAGTTTAGTAAAGAGAAGAAATTCCTCTTTATTATCCTGATGAGTTTCCACATGGAAGCCGTTCTTACGGATATCTCTATAACTTAGAAGGGTACGAGTCGAGTCAGGATACAACAAGGCATCCTCCATCGTTATTCATGTACCCATAGGGAGAGTAATAGTGGCTCGACCTGAACCAACTATTAATGCGTCCCGACCAGCAATGGTCATAATATTTCCTTCTCTTTTCTTTAGAGTCTGGAAATATTTCATCTCTCTAAGTATAGAGTTTGTGGTACATGAATCCACAAGGCATAATTCTTCCTCCTTTGGATTGGAACAGACATCTATATGTAAAACAAGAATATAAAAAAATTTCAAGTAACATATAGAACTATACATACATATATTGAATATCAAATATAGTGTATGATATTACAATCTCTATATACGATTGCTGCACCAAAGATTGCTGCACCAAAAGCGGGCTAACGGATAGGGCCACGTCGCCCACTAAGCCACGAGCCGTCGGATCAGGCGAGCAAGCAATCTGGTCCGTCAGATTGCAAATCGGTCGGCTCTCATACCCGCTTTGTCATCGACCCGAACCAACGCAAACCTTCACGGGCCGATCCTTTGCCCGCTTCTCCGCACATCCCCCCTCCTCCGGGCGAGATGCGGCTCTGCGGGCGCCGTGGCCGCGGCACGCCGGCACGGGCGGGGGCCCAAGCGCCACCAGCGCGAGCGAGGGTGCGGGCGTGGCGACTCCGACCACCCCAGAGCGGGCGAGGGGCACGGGGACGGCAGCTGCAGCCACCCTGGCGCGGCATGAGGCTTGGGCGAGCCAGCCCCGGCGTACGCCCTCTCACGGCGACCCCGGCGACGCTGCAGGCAGCGAAGGATCCAGCGACGTGTCGCGGATGCTGGAGGCAGGCTAGCAGCGTGGCGCTGTGAGCTGGCCGCACCAGTATGAATGCTTCTTGATGTCGATGGTGATTTCTATCTACGGAACTCTCAGAAGGTAAACAGTACAAGCTAATAAGAACTTACACATTTGTACTAATCCGTGCAAAAATTTGTAAAAATCCTAGGAAAAAAATTATAGATCCAAATAATATGAAATTAATTTTGTTAGATTCATAACCTTACCTTCTACCTATGGAAAGAATATGTTTGCATATGTTATTCTAGCCATAATTTCTTTATTTCATAATATGCAGAACTTGATAAATGAAAAATAAATTACCTATGGCTATACAAATTGTAACACCAATTTTATTGGATCTGTTGTGATGTGGCCTTACCTGGAGAAATGCATGTCTTATGTTGCGAAAAGTATTAAATTCTTATAGACATTAAATATTATACCCTGTTGAATGGTTTGACAAAGGACCACCTGTATCTATGGCTATCATCATTCCTCACAATTTTTGATCGACTCATACTCTGATTTACAGCCTATTGGTTTTATCAAAAGTGGTTTGGCTTAGCATGTGTAGGACCTAACATGATTCACTTCTAGCTTAGCTCCTGGAAGAGATTGCTTTTCCTGTCAGTTGACACTAGCTTGTATTTACTGAACTATAGACTCATACGTGAATGATTATTTCTGCCTATGCGATCTTGGGCTTAAGTCACTATATAAATCAAACCAAAGAACTTGTATTATTTGTCCTTTGTGAATTCTATTTTATATGTGGTGAGTGGCTTGTGGGAGGGAATGCAAGGACCTGGGGTTCACCAGGCTCGGCCTCTGCTTCGACTACAACACAATGAAGCTATGAAATGGACTTCTAGGATTAAGGGAGGCTTTGTGAACCTGTGCTTACTATACTATAAAATTTGACTAGCCTCCCTATTAGCACTTAGAATTCCTGTTATCCAGATGCTATCTCATTTTTATAAAAGCCGAGTAATGTTGTTCTCAAAGACAGTGAAAGAGCTAAAGCTAGATAGTTGCATTAAAAGGGATTGGAAATATCATTCATATCACGTATTGTGCTTTACACTTACATATTTATGTGTATTGCTAATTGACATTTGTGCATGATTCATTCTGGAAAACTCCATACGACCTGTGCACCTTCTTCCATGTTTATGGTGTCTTTTTTTTTAAAACATACAGTTTAGATATAGATACTAACATGTGGCATCTGGTTCCTTGAAGGCTTGAAGCACTAATGCTTTCTTAGAGGTTCAACAGAAAAAAGTGCATTCTTCTTTAACTTGTTATCATGGATCATAAACATTTAATTAAGTATTTATATTATTTTTAAAGTTAAATCTTACTCAAATCTAAAAAGAAACATTATGTTAATTTATCATTCACCTCATCAAAAGCTTAAGTGAGGTACAGGAATAAGAATCTGATAGTAACAAGTATTGTTCGTGTATGCTTGTATAAATGGAAAAAACTCTCTAGGCTACCAATTTCCAAATTTTTATCCAAGAGAGCTCCCAAATGATCATTAGTGGATTGAGATGCTGTTGTTAGCACTCCATATTCATTTCACAGTTAAGATGATCCTATTTTTGTAAAAGGATCCTTACCTAACGATTTAGTGATGCAGTTTCCGATAAAAATATTTGTTTAAATCTGTATCTGAAATATATTTCTTCTATTGATTGAAGGTTCTCACAGCAATGAGCAATCCATTTAAGGAACACAACCATACAACGAAGAGTTTGAAGACAACAGAGATACGATGTATGCTGTTTTTAACTGTATGGATTATGATATTATTGATTGATGCCTTCTGATATATTTAGAGAAGAAATATCTATAACATAAGTAGGAATTTGTCTTAACAATTCAACACAACCATCGGCAATTAGGTTGCAACTTGTACTCTAAGTAAGCCTGATGATTTGCTCACGATTATATGAAATTAGATGTTTAACAAAACACACAAATTTGTATATTTCTCTCTAATATATGCTTCCTTATTTTTCTTCTCTGTGGCAGCACCAAACCTCTAACAGTAAGGAAACCGAAGGGAAGAACATGTTGTTGTACAGCAATGTGGACTGCTTTTGGTGTACAACAATGTGGAGTGTTACTTTTCCTTATAGTTGTGGATACAACCTCTGTTACCTCTCTGTTACCTGACGCTCTTACTGTGTAACTTTTGGTCGCACACTTTGGACAACACAAAAAACATTTGGGCAACATGGAGCAACATAGATGATGTGACAACAGGTTATAAGATATCTACCTTTTGAGAAGAAAGATTGTGTTCTCTGCCTCTGCTGAGGCGTACTATATTAGTTTATGCAATGCCAAGGTTGTAAGCAATGTGTTCTGTTGAGAATTTCTCACCACTACGATGTTCCAAATAGTTTATCGAACCAAACATGAGCCGCTAAATTACTATCATGTTTGCTAAATATTCTAAATCTTCAGTGAAAGTATCTGAGCATTGCCTCCCTGTCAACCAACAATGGCTATTATTGTACTACTAATCCTTGTACGACCTGTTGTCCGATCCTTCATCTTCAATATATACTCACTTGGGATAATTTGTAACATGTATTACTGGAAAAGAAAAATTATTCTACTGGTGCTGTCAACAGCGCATACAATGGCCACAAGCGGTAACGCCGCGAACATTTCTAGTATCTATGAGTTATACAATCAATATATACAAGTATGTACAACTCACTAGTACACTAGAGTATTGTATCAAACAATATGTGACTTAATCTACATACAACAACTATCAAATATGATATCAAGGCTGGAGCTAAGTTACTCCAGATCTCCAAACATGTCTCCAGAACCAAAGTCTAGGAGCAAGTTGTCTGTCGATGGGAGATTCTCTTCAATGTTGAGAGAATTGTTGTTCAATTGCTTTTTAGGGGCCTGCTTAGAACAACCCTCTCCCGAGACAATCTCAGATGCAAGATTGAAGTGTGCTTCATATCTTTTATCTGCTGCTGGCTTTACCTCTTTTAAGGACTTTTGGTATAAAGCAACCAAATGCTTTGGTGTACGGCAATTCCTGGCAAAATGCGAAAAATCCCCACATCTATGACACTTGTTGTCATTTTTGGGCTTCGCATTGTCCTTGTTCCTCTTATCTGAATTTTTTCTTTGTCTCTTGTCATGTTTGCGCTTACCAGATTTGTTCTTTGGATCAGGTCCATTGAACTTTCTTTTATTCCTATTAAATTTCTGTACATTGTGAATCTCAGGCAGAGGCGTTGAACCAACAGCGCGCTTATGATGATTCTTCAGAAGAAGTTCATCATGTTTTTCTCTTGAGTCAATGTATGAATGAGCTGGGAATAAAACTGGTAATTCTTAGCCCTGTATTGATGTTGCAATACTCTATCAGATGGAAGCATGGTAGAGAGAGTTTTCTCTATCTTGTCTTTATTTGTGGGCTCTTTTTCGCAAAACTTTAACTTAGAGCAAATCTTATGAACTTCATGATTATAGTCTGCCACAGATTTAAAATCTTGGAGACGGAGATTATTCCATTCATGATTGGCCTCAGGCCAAATAAGTTCTTTTTGCTGGTCATATCTTTCTTTAAGAGCGACCCATAATTCACGAGGATTATCAATCATAAGGTATTCTAACTTAAGATCCTTATGAATATAATACCGTATCAAAGCCAAAGCAGTATTAATATGCTTATCTTGCAGGACAACCCCAGGTTGGGGTTCCTGAACTGTAGCTGTAAGGCCACGAGAGCCAAGTGCTATCTTGATATCAGAAGCCCAAGTAGGGTAATTGCTACCGTCTAATAGAAGTTCATCGAACTCTCTAGAGGCCATGATCCTACATGGACAACCATGGATTAATTAATTTACCGTAAGGTAAATTAAAATCAACATGGTACTAGTTGTAGTATGAAAGTGCAATATTTTAAGATTAATATCTTATCTTAGTGTTGGATTGTTGTAGGTAATCACAAATTTGTGTAGACCATACAACCGAGTTTATCATAAATTTTCGATAAACACAAGACAAGATAATCTCTATGTCAAAGACAAAGAGTAGATCTTTATAGTAGGCAATCATTTTGCTGCCTAAGCACGGTCTCTGGGCAATATAATTCACAAGTGAATTAAATGCAGCCTTTGCTTAGGACTCTACTATCTTGTGTAATATCAAAATAATGTGATGAACATAGCAATCCAAAACCTTTATTTTGGTTAAAAACACAATGTAGGTAATCATCAAGTTTCAAAGAAACAAGATGTAGACCTCTCAGTAATGGGTGATTTGATCACTGCTATGGCACGGTCTCTAGGCAGGATAATTCACGGGGAATTAAACACAGCCAATGCCATAAACTCCATTACCTTGTGTATATAACCAAAATAAACAAGATATATATTGCAACTGAAATTCTATAGTAACTAAAATTCTCTAATACTATAGATTGTAAGTCAACTTGCAATTAAGTCAACTAGCAAATTTAATTTGTATGTGGTGCTAAAATTGTGGTTTGGGGCACCCACATACCCAATTCTATCATAAAATTACAATTGCAACTAATATGTTGGTGCCAAATAGGGGATTTGGGTGCACCAACATAAGCCAAAAACAAAATTAGCAAGTCACAATGTAATATGTATGTGGTGCGAATGGTGATTTGATGCACCACATACTCCAAAAATATGATAGAAATACAAGACATTGCACAGTAATATAAATAAACCACACTTATATTCACAATGTCAATATCCAGCAGTACATAGCAGCAACAATCAAGATAAAATGCTGATGTTCTTGCAGAAATTAACTAGCAAATAATATGCTAATAATACTAATTTACTACTGAAATAGAAAATAATAAAAGAAAAAAGAAAACAAACAGAGATAGGCCAAGGCGGCCGGCTTTGGCCCAGCAGCCGGCCAGGCCCGCGAGGCCGGCGTGGCCCCAGCCGGCCAGGCCCGCGAGGCCGGCGTGGCCCAGTCGGCCAGAGGCCCAGCCGCGCAGTATAAAAGGCCGGCGGTTAGGGATGAAACCCTAACCGCCCGACCCCAACCCGCCGCTTCGGCCGCCGCCGCCGCTGGCCCACCGTCGTGTGGCCACCGCCGCGTCGTCCGCCACCAGCGCAAGGCCACGGCCACCGCAACGGTTTGCACCGCCGCTAGGCCACAGCCACTGCACCGCCGTCCGCCGATGTCCGCCGCCGCGCCGCCGTCCAGCCGTCTCTGCTCCTCCTCCCTCCTTCCCTCCCATGGCAGATCAGGGCCCATGCCCGTCTCTCCAGCCATGGAGGCCGGCCGGCAGGGCGACCCCCGCGCATCCCCGGCGAGTTCCAGCCATGAGGCTGTCGCTCCCAACCGAGAAAAGGCGAGGCCGCCCAACTGGCCCTCCGACATCGATTCAGCGGCGGCGAGCCGCCTCCCCCTCAACAGAGGAAGAGGCAACCCCCGCTCCGATGGTGCTCCGGCGCAGGTCCTCGCCGCGGTTGGCGGCGATGTCGGCGTACGACGGCGTCGTGCGGGTCGAGGGAGTCACAATTGGAGACAGAGCCGGTGAAGGAGTACGGATCGGAGAAAGTGCCGGCTGCGGGAAGATGATGTCGAGGTCGTATGCGAAGCCCGGAGGCCATGCCTCCGCGTCGACGTTGCTGTTGAGGAGTGGAGGGGCGCCACGGCGTGCAGCCATGGTGCCACCGCCTCCGTTCCAAGGCAGCGTCGGCGTCTTCGACGACGACAATGGTGGAGGTGGAGGCAGCAGTGCCGAGGACGGCCTCGGCACGGACGACGGTATTGGCGGAGCCTCCGGCGACGCCCCAACACGGCGGACGAACATCGTCGGGCCGTGGCAGGGGCAAAGGCCGGGGGCGTACTGGAGCCTCGACGAACGAGGCACCTGGCGCGGCGTCGTCGGACGACCGCCGGCGTTCGGTCCAGCGCCGTAGAAACGGCGAGGAGAGATGCGATGCTCGGCGATGTCGCGAAGGACACGACGAATGGCGCCCTGGAGGATGAAGCGACGAACGCCTCCAGGGTGGATGCTGCCGCGGACGATGGCGGCCTCGACGGCATCGGTGATGGCGTCGACCTTGGTGTTCATGGAAGGAACAGGAGGAGTCGACATGGCTCTACCTTCGTTGGTGAACAGTGACTCCGGCGAACTTCCGGCAAGAATCTCCGGTGAACTAGTTCTGCCTTCCTTCTTTCTGGCCTACGAACTACAGCGTGGACAGAGCAAGTGCGTGATAACGTGTTGGAAGAAAGTTGTGTTTGTCGTAATGACAGATGATCTCTATTGATGAATGATTGTACATATATATACAAGGAGCAGTTTCCTTTGTCAGTGACTCAATAGGGAAGGGGTGTCTGTTGGCCCAAAGGGCCTCTACGGTTGTCTAATCTATATCCGTAATTAGCACATGCTAATTACGAGATTTACAATAATTGATCAAAGATTAATATTCCTAATTAATCTCAACAGACATGGCACGTTGGCGCGCCGTGAGCCACGAGCGCAAACAGCAGAAGTGTATTTGTGGAATCATCGTATTTTTTTTTCGAGACCCAATTTGTCGGGATGATATCGTTAAGAATTTCTCAATTAGAAGAATTAATGGGCTTATATTATATAGATCTTGAAGGTCATCTTATATGCTTTAAAGGCTACATCTATATACGTATTTGTCTATGATCGATGAATTGATCTCTTTCGTACGTTTCCGATCTGCCATTGATGCGTCGACTGGTTCTTTCCGTTGGAGCACCGCGCCATCCGTCCTTGAACGAACGGAGGCATGCCCGGCTGCGCAAAAGTCAGCCACCGCGTGCACCTCCACCGCCTGGGGAGAACTCTCTTGGAGTCGAGGGTCGGCGCATCATTGTCTTCATCAGGTGATGATGCTGTTGACCCTGTTAATCTTGAGAAACATGTTTGGTGAAAACCTGAGCACTGCTCGGGTTGTCGGCGATGAAATTGAAGGATGCGTCGTGGGTACGAGAGTTGGCCAATGCGCCTGGGAGGCAACGTCGGCTGATTCGCCCAGAAGTAAATCCTCCTCTGCGGCCTCCACCCTGTGGAGTTTGGCTCTGGTGCCTGACGATGATTGGTACGCGGCTTCGATGGCGGTGACGGATGGATCTCTGAAGGCTTCGAGGAAGATGAACAGGAGTTGTAAACTTCTATGTAATTTTCCTTTTCTTTGGAGTCCAGTCTGTAAAAGGGCCGTGTAAGGCACTAAGATGAATACATGTTTCTTAAAAAAAAAAGTCAGCTAGAGACCAGGTCAGATCACGCATGGATGTATGCAAATGCGTTTTAGCATCTCGTACAATTGCCGGCCTGTTGCAACCTCGTCATCAACATTGCACGCATGCTGCGTTCATACTCGGCCTCAACTCATTCTTAATTTCTTGATTATTTTATGGATCTTGAAATTTGGTGCTAATGATGGATTGATCTGTGTTTTCCGGCTCTCGTGTCACGTCTCGTCGTGCGCTTGGCATCCTGGATTAGCATTGGCTAGGAACATGCCTACACGAATGCCGGCTCTCGTCTCACGTCTCGTCGAGCGCTTGGCATCCTGGATTAGCATTGGCTAGGAACATGCCTACACGAATGCGATCTGCAAAGTCATGTTCGTATGAAGCAACAACGACCGATTCAGATCTGGAGGTTTCGACCTCAACTTGGCAGCAAGCCGGCGATGTCTACGTTGCTGGTTGGTGGCCGGATGACATCACTGACGATCGCCGCGCCTTGCTAATCATCACCGATCAACCAGAGCTTACTGTTCGTGACTAATTCTAAATTTGTTGATGATTATGCATATATTAATTCTGGATTGATTTTTTTTCCAACTTCTACGTTGGCGAACGGGGTGCCGCATCTGCGCCATTCCACCGGCATCGCGTACAACAACCGCAGCGGTGGCAGGGATCTATCCACGTCCACGTCCAACACCCCCACGCAGTCATCAGTTCCTCATGCTTGCAATACAACAAGGCTGGCAGGACTAAACAGCGTTCACTGTATTCCGTTTGCGGTTTGGGCGAACGATCAGACAACTCACGTAATTTCTATTTTCGGAAACAAGCAAATCTTGTTTCTTTCTATTATTGGCATGCAGCGACGGTTTTCCTTTTTGCGGGTGAGGATTCCTTTTTGCGGGTCAGGATGCACTGTTCTTTTTTTGCATGCGCACACATGAAGCTGTCATTCTCTTTCTTCTCCCATATAACTCACAGTAACTAAATTAGACACATATACGCATTTGCACGCATTTAGACGACGTGACAGTGTTCAAGCAAACCTAAGAATTTAAGTTAAGGACCAAACTTAAGAGTTCTAATTTAAAGATCCTGCTTTTTCAACATAATTTAAAGACTAAACTTAATAGCTGTAAGTTAAAGATTCTTTCTCTAGAAAATTAACATTTTCTTTATATTTATGACTCTTACGTGATTTTCAATGTTTATAAGTTAGGATTGTAATTTATACATCTAACTTATTATGTGAAAAGTGAAAACACATATCTTACATGTTGCAAAAGTTAGAAATCTAACTTACACGTCTAACTTACGTGATCTTCGACACTTCTAAGGTAGGCTTATAAGTTATACGTTTAACTTAGCACGTGAAAACTCATATGTTACAACATTATAAAGTCAGAATCTAACTTATGCACATAACTTACGTGATCTTCAACATTTCTAAGTTAGGCTCAGAACTTATATTTTTAACTTACCACATGAGAACACATATCTTATAATGTTGTAAAAGTTAGAATCTAACTTATACACATAACTTAAGTGTCAGAACAAAGCAAAAAGTTAGAATTTAACTTATACACATAACTTTTAACTATAACTTAGGTGCCAAAACATAGAAAAAATATACACACGCAAAAAAAAGAAAAAATCTTCAAAACATAGGATTTAGTTTTATTTGTCTTGTTGCACAGAACACACGGGTGTAAACGGAATTGCAAATGGACATATCTTTAGAAAGTTATGGTATTTTAAAATTAATATCTGGATTTTTAACTTACGACAAAGTGTGCTCTCATGTATGCATGCGCAAGCAAACGTCCCACTAGTTTTGTAGTTTTGTATGCATACGTAAGCAAACGTCCCACTAGTCTGTATGTCCGAAATCATTCGCTCATAAGCGAACGGGGTGAACGACCGTGGTATTGGAATTTCGCTTAGTATCTTGTTAGCCTTTTGATAAATCAATCTTTATTTCACTTATATTAATCTATACATAACACTTAATTTATACTCCCTCCGTCCTAAAAACAACGACATTTTTAACTTTTACATTTGGTGTTTAACCATTCGTCTTATTTAAAATTTTTATGTAAATATCATATATTTTATTATACTTGTTTTAGCATTATGGATATTTTAATAATAATTTATTTATTTATTAATTTATATAAATTTTTTAAATAAAACGAACAGTCAAACATGAAGTGTGAAAGTCAAAAACGTCAGCGAACGGGAGTACATAACAGTTAAAAGTCGTAGATGTCCGAAACTCCGAACCATGACTCATTTCACTGTCGCCACAACTGTACCTAGTCCTGGCCGTCTGATCCATTGCCCAATCGCGGCCGTCTGATCCGTTGCCCAATCGCGCTTTTCTCAATCATTGATTGACCAGATTTTGATAGGTTCGATGTATCTGCCCGACTGTAGGGCCGAGATGGCGGACTAAAGGGGGGTGAATAGTCATTTCTAAAACTTACCGCACCGGCTAACCGAAACAAATGCGGGATTCAAACTATCGGTCTAGCCAAGACTTCACCCCTCTAACTATCACTCTAGAAGCACCTTGTAAAAGATCCTAAACAAGCAAGCAAGGTGCTAAACTGGCTAGTGCTCTCCTAATCAATTCCAGCTTGCAAGGTCACACAAACCGCGAAGTGTGGACACAAGAAGACACGGTCGTTTTTCCCATGCTTCACTTGGTCGCCACCAAGCTACATTCAGTTGTGGCGATGCACCGACTTGATGATGAGATGCCGCGCTCAATTGTCTCTATGCCAAAAACCCCTACCGGGAGCTGCACCGTCGAATCCACACAGGACCGGGATCCTCCAACCACGCTCAACTAGAGTAGCCAATTCGCGAACTCCCATGGGAAAGGCTCAAGAACCCCTCACAAACTCTTCTCCGGAGCATTGTACAATCTCCTTGCATGCTTTGACGGCGCCATAATCCACCAAACCATCTAGGCGATGACAATCACCAAGAGTAATAAGAAATCTCCAATTGCAATCTCTACCTAGTGCCACAAATATGAATCACAAATGCATATGCACTAGGTCTCAATCCCCTCTCAAATTAGCCCTAGGCTTGAGATGAACACAAAGGGGAGGAGGTGGATCTTCAACCTCTCAACTACACCCACATAGGACACCCAATCTCTCTTCGAATTTTCAGCTCAAAAACATAGAGAGAATGAGGAGGAGGAAGAACCCTAGAACTTGCTCTCTAGATGGGAAAAAGGAGATCTCACTGTGTGTTCACCATTGTCCAAGCCACCAAGCCAGCCAGCCACCGGGCGTGTGAAAGGTCCCTTGTTTGGTTTTGATAATAGAGTGACAATTTAGGTGGACTAATGGTGTGATCATGAGAATACACAGGGGTTTAGTCCACAGGTAAATATGAGATGAAGGAGCTTAATTGCATATGTGACATGACATGAAATCATGTGACCATACGGTGAAGATCGAGATGAGGCTTGGCTCGAGACCGGAGGGTGTGTGAAGGACAAGTCGAGGCTTTGAAGCGATGGACCTAGAGAAGATGAAGCTTGAGTAAGACTTGGTTCCGATGGACCATGAGGCAGTGAAGAGCAAGTGAGGTCAAGATCGATGGACCGAGAGGGTTGCATGATGATATGAAGTGATCATATCAACTTGAGATCGTGTTGGTGCATGTGTTGCATTGGCACTTTGATGGAAATGCGCAAGGCAAAGGTATGACTTAGGGCATTTCATTTTCACCGGTCATGAGGAGTGTAGAGAAGTTGATGACCGGATTTAGGATTGATAGCCGTACTATCAAGAGGGGCAAACTTGTTTGCATATCGGTCATC
>CM014273.1:53076175-53088821 GCA_004135705.1 Alloteropsis semialata
GGGGCACATGCATCTTTCCTATTTATCCTTAATCTGTTTGAAAAAAAATCTAGAACATCATTTTCTTTTTGGGACAGAGGGAGTATTTATCTGTTTCATTCATTGATGGTTTTGAAATAACGAAACTATCCTACAACTAAAGACTAAAGTATGAGTACATAACAAATGTAGACATAGACTGCTTGTTAATAATGTCATAGTTATTCATAATTATTTTAGCAATTAATCATATAAATATAAATAAAACTATAGATAAATATATATTTAATAAATATATACATTTATCATGAATAATAAAAAGTATATAATTTTTTCATCAATAAATGAATAAACTAGAGTGCTAAATTAAATTTAACATTCATATATCTTTATTATTAAGATTAGTGGCATTAGTCATCAAAATTAGAGATAACTTTTAAACAGTTTTATGGTTACAATAATAGTAATATTAAAACTGATATCATAATCATTAGTAAATGAAGATAATTTTTAAATAGTTTGGATTATACACTATCTTTATAAATATTCAAATAAACTATTTAAAAGTTATCTCCATATGGTCGGATACAAATAATGCTGGATATTGCCGAATACGGATGTGGAATCGGATAGAGAAAATCGACGAAAACGAATTCAGATGTATCCATTTTAGCACCACATTAAATTCGAGTACGAATACAGATATCCATATTTACATTTTAGCGAATACGAATATTGGATAATTCGGATTCCACTTTCATATTTCTATCCCTAATCGTGATGATTGATCTAACGTGTACATAGCAAATGGCAAATTAAACCGGTTATCCCTTCTACAAATACATGAAGCATAATTGCTATGAAGTATCAATCTTAAATTCTCAATCCTTTCATCCACTCAAAAGAAGAGAGTGTAGATGGACTCATCATCGGAAACAAGTTCAGGTGCTACAATAACCTTAGGTGTTACCATCATTAAAATTTGCATTTAAAAATGCACAAAAACTTCTTACAAATATGCATGAATAGAACTTGCAATACTCTGAAGCAGCCGAAGACCATGGAGGAACTGCTCAGAATCGCACACGACTACTCACTCCTGGACGACGGCCTCAACCAAGGCGGTGATGGTCCGTCAAACCGCAACTACCGTCGGGATAATAATTCCGACGACGAGAGCGACGCCGACCGACCACCACGTTGCCAAGACAACCACCGCAATAACCAGCGTTTCATCCGTGGACCTGGCCCCCGCGACGGAGAACCCAATTTCAGGCGTTGGGGCCAGGACAACTACGGCGGTGGCAAGCGCAACCGAAACCGCAATGACAGTACCGTCAACGTGGTCAAGGGACAAAAACCAGCAGGGGATGAGGTGCTTGAAAAAATCTTTGCCCAGGACTGTCCTCGGCACCCTGGCAAAGGTCACACCATGGGTGAGTGCCGAGTCTTGTCGGACGCCCTTATCAAGTCCGCCACTAAAAGACCGCACCCCAACCCCAAGGCCAGAAGCAAGCCTGCCGACCAGGCAGAAGAAGAAGAAGAAACGCAAGATGTCAACCCTCGTCACGCGTTCAAGGAACCCGAGCGGAATTTCACCGTTGTAATCTTCGGCGGGAAGGTTGGGCTTGAGACCAGTCGGGACAGAAAGTTGCTGACTCGTGCTATCATCGCGATGCAAGAACCCGATGGCCTCATGGCTGATGTCAAGGTTCCAGCGTGGTCCGAGCAGCCCATATCTTTCAGCCGCAAAGATATGTGGGCACGCATTCCAGACGCCGGACGCTTTCCACTGGTCCTCGATCCAGTGATAGCCAACATCCGCTTCGAGAAGGTGCTCGTCGATGGCGGCAGTGCTCTGAACATCATGTTCTGCCCAGCCTTCAAGGAACTTGGCATCCCGCAGGACAAGCTACAGCCGTACGACACACCATTCTGGGGCATCATGCCCAGAAAGCCCTCCTACCCACTCAGGTAGATCACCCTCGACGTGCAGTTCGGTACCAAGCAGCACTTTCAAACCGAGCACATTACTTTCATCGTGGCCGACTTCGAAGGGACCTACCACGCCATCTTGGTCCGCCCGGGCATCGCCAAGTTCATGGTTGTCCCCCACTACGGCTACTTGGTGCTGAAGATGCCCACCGAGCAGGGAACACTATCCCTACGTGGCAACATCTTCATGGCTTGAGAGTGCGAGACCGCCGCCTACGCCGCGGCAGAATTCCAAGACCTGCAACATGCTCTGCAGCACACCAGCCTGGCTGTCGATAACTTACCACCCGCAGAGCTTGAGGCACCTGTTGGAACTGGTCGGCGCCCGTCCAACAAGGTGAAAAGCGCGAAGACGGTCAGCCTCTCCGACGACGACCCTTCCAAGGTCACCAAGGTCGGAGCTGAGCTGGACCCCAAATAGGAAGAAGCGCTCGTCCAATTCCTTCGGGACAACATCAGCATATTCGCATGGAAACCCTCCGATATGCCTGGTGTTCCCAGGGAAAAGGCCGAGCACTACCTCGACGTCAAGACGACTGCCAAGCCAGTCAGACAGAAGATGCGCCGGTTCGCCCGCGACCGCAAGGAGCTTATTAGGATAGAAGTTGCCAAACTTTTAGCCGCTGGCTTTATCAAAGAAGTGTACCACCCGGACTGGTTAGCCAATCCGGTGCTTGTTCAAAAGAAGAATAAAGAGTGGAGGATGTGCGTTGATTATGCAGATCTCAACAAACACTGCCCCAAGCAGGCATTCAATCTCCCTCTAATCGACGAGGTCTAGACTCCACCGCTGGTTGCGAGTTGCTCTCGTTTCTTGACTGTTACTCCGGGTATCACCAGATAGCCCTTAAAAAAGAGGACCAAGAAAAAACCGCTTTCATTACCCCCTTCGGTGCTTTTTGTTACACGACCATGGCTTTCGGTCTCAAAAACGCCGGGGCTACGTACCAACGGGCTATCCAGTCCTGCCTCAAAAAAGAGATTGTAGACGATCTTGTAGAGGCCTACGTAGATGACGTGGTAATCAAGTCCAGGAAGGCAGACGCCCTAATCACAAATCTGGAGCACACCTTCAAGAAACTCAACGAGTTTCAATGGAAACTCAATCCGAACAAGTGTGTTTTTGGAGTACCATCCGGTATCCTTCTCGGCCACCTGGTCAGCCAGGATGGCATCAAGCCAAATCCCGAGAAGGTAGCCGACATTTTGAAACTACGGCCACCCCGGTGTGTCAAAGACATCCAAAAACTAACTGGGTGCCTAGCCGCCCTGAGCAGATACATCTCTCGGATGGGTGAAAAAGGACTCCCCTTTTTCAAATTGCTCAAAGCCAAAGACAAGTTTGAATAGACCGAGGAGGCTGACCAGGCTTTTAAACAGCTCAAAGCGTACCTCACCTCTCCCTCACTTCTGACAGTCCCAAAGCAGGACGAGGAGTTGCTCCTATACATAGCCGCAACGACCAACGTGGTCAGCACTGTGCTAGTAGTCGAGCGTGAGGAGGAAGGACACGTCTATGGAGTCCAGCGCCCTATATACTATATAAGCGAAGTGCTCAGCGAGTCCAAGCAGCGGTACAACCAAGTACAAAAGCTCTTGTATGCACTCCTGATCACCAAACGTAAGCTGCTCCATTACTTTCAGGCTTTCAAGATCACGGTAGTTACCGACGTACCACTCGGCGACATCCTTCGCAACCGCAACGCCAGTGGTCGGATTGTGAAATACGCCCTGGAACTGTCCGAGTACACCCTCCAGTTTCGCGGCCGTAGAACGGTGAAGTCACAAGCCTTGCCTGATTTCATCGTGGAGTGGACGGACATCAGCCTACCTCTCGCTGATTTAAACGCCGAGTACTGGACGATGTACTTTGACGGCTCACTGAACATCGACGGCGCGGGGGCTAGCGTCTACTTTATCTCTCCTTCAAAGGACACGATAAAGTACGTCTTACGCATCCACTTCAAAGCATCCAACAATGTAGCCGAGTACGAAGCAGCCTTACACGGCCTTCGTATTGCCGTTGAACTTGGCATCAAACGACTCATGGTCTATGGGACTCTGCTTTAGTCCACAAGCAGGTCAACAAAGATTGGGACACAGTCCACGAAAAGATGGACGCCTACGTTGCCGAAATTCGCAAACTTGAGAACAAGTTTTACGGCGTGGAATTCATCCACATCCGCCGCGAAAAGAACATAGGAGCCAACGAGTTGTCCAAGCTGGGCTCATCCCG
Organism: Alloteropsis semialata; assembly: GCA_004135705.1. NCBI lineage: Eukaryota > Viridiplantae > Streptophyta > Magnoliopsida > Poales > Poaceae > Alloteropsis > Alloteropsis semialata. The sequence goes on from CM014273.1 coordinate 53,080,386, forward strand.
TGCCAAGTTACCCCCTGGTGTCTTTGTTCAAGATCTAATCAAACCCTCGATCCCCGATCAGGTAGAACATACACCAGAACCCACTCCAGAGGTCAATATCCTGACCACACTGCTCAGTAACGCCAACGTCGAGGACGACGACGGCCTCCTCAGCCGGCAGGCAGATGATGAGGGTACAGAGTCAGCCGACCAGGCGACGCCTCCCCAGGAAGATTAGAGAGAGCCCTTTATCAAATACCTGAATGACCACCTTGTCCCGGAGGACAAACTTGCTGCCCAACAGCTGGTTCGCAGAGCCAAGGCCTATGCTATGGTCAATGTCGAGTTGATGCGCAAGGCACCCAGGTCCATTATTTTCTAGAAGTGTATTACTCGGGAAGCGGGGATAGAGCTTCTTAAAGCCATCCACGAGGGCACTTGCGGTAACCATGCGGCGTCCCGGACACTGGTCGGCAAAGCCTACCGGGCAGGTTTCCACTGGCCAACAGCCGTTACTGATGCCGAAGATTACGTACGATGGTGCGTAAATTGCCAAATGTTAACCAAGCAGATTCATGTCTCAGCACATGATTTACAAACAATCCCAGCTGCTTGGCCATTCTCATGCTGGGGACTGGACATGATTGGCCCTTTCAAACCAGCCCCTGGTGGCCATACTAACGTCTTCGTGCTTATTGACAAATTCTCCAAGTGGATCGAATACAAACCAGTCAAGAAAGCCACGGCCGAGAAGGCAGTCCAGTTCCTCGACGAGATCATCCACAATATGGTGTCCCGAACACCATCATCACTGATCTAGTCTCGCAATTTACAAGTGATGCATTCTTCAATTATTGCGATGACAGCCTGATCAAAGTCAAGTACGTCTCCATTGCTCACCCACGAGCTAACGGACAAGTAGAACGTGCTAACGGAATGATCCTCGACGCACTCAAGAAATGAGTCTTCCAGGTTGACACCAAGCTCAACCTGGTCGATGGCTCAAGGAGTTATCTGCAGTGGTCTGGGGACTGCGTACTCAGACCAGCCGCAACACCGGAGTCTCACCATACTTCATGGTGTACGGCTCAGAGGCTGTCATACCAGCCGAGGTCGCTTTCCAATCTCCACGGGTAGCCTACCACAATGAAACCACCTCCGACGACGCTAGAGAGGTGGACATCATCGCTAAGGAAGAGCAGGTCCTCGAGTCATGTGCTCGGACTGAGAAGTACTTAGCCATGGTACGACGCTACTACAATCGCAACGTCCGAGGACGTTTGTTCATGGTTGGCGATCTCTTGCTCCGTCGCATCCAGAACACGGATGGCCTCCACAAGCTATCACCAAGGTGGGAAGGACCGTACAGGGTCAAGGCTGTAACACGCCCGACATCGTACCGGTTGGAGACAATAGATGGAGTCGAAGAGCCAAACTCGTGGCATATAGAGATGCTCATACGCTTTTACCCATAAAGATATGTATCTTGTACTTATGATTTTTTCCTCTATTAACAAAGTTCCTCTTTTGTTGTCTCTTTTTTCGTCCTGTCGCAATTTCTTCTTTGAAATTTCGCACCACCTTGCATACATGCGCCCTGCATAAGTCACATCTAAACTTTGCGTTTCACTCGCCGAGAACGATTCAAAAAGTTCCTGCGTCTCGGTCCTCTATCGATGTGCTACAGCTCCGCGCTACACGGCACTAGAAGATCCGGCAGGCACCCTCTAATAGGTACTTAGGATCGTACCTAGTGATCCCGGCGTACCGCGCTGTTCACTAGTGCGTCCCTTTGTCACCTTGACAGAGCTAATCGCTTCGAGAGTGGGCGTAAAACTTATTTGTCGACATAATTTTCTAAAAACGTTATGCACCGAGTTATGTATATCGATCTAATTAAAAACAGCAAAATACTTATCACCCGCTTAAGTATGCCTACCGTCTGCGTCTTAACACGGCCTTAAAGTTTTGTTTCGAGCACCCCGTGCTCAGCACCACTTATATACAAGTTTTAAATAAACATGTTTAAAACAAGGGGCCCTACTGACCACCATCCTCCTCTACAGGATCCTCGATGAGCATCATGTCGCCGACCAGCTGCACAACGATAGGGATGAAGGTCGTTCGGAGCTCCTCGGCAGCAGCGTCGCTGAGTTTCGGCGCGATCCCAAGCGCGACGGTGGCTGGATCAGCCGCCGCCACCCTCGAGCGGACCACTGCCTGTGCCGTGGACACCGCATACGTGCCCGCCCGCGCGACGAGGTCCTGCAGCGCCGGCCACAGCCTTTGGCACTGGTCAGCGACCAGTGTGGCTTCGCCAGCCGGGTCCACCGGATGCACCTCCTCCGGGAAGACGGCGCGGAGAACCGGCTTGATGTGCTCGGTCATCCGGTCAATCTTCTTCTGGAGGTAGGCGCAGGTCTCCCGCAGACACTGGAACTGCACCAGGCGGCGATCCCTCGTCTCTGCTACAAACAAACAATGTGGTCAGCATATACTGTTCGATCCAGTACATGGCAGACAACCCACATAATTGATCAAAGTGGTACAACTTACCAATCAGCTCCGCAATCTGCGTGGCGTCCGCCTTGGCCTGCTCCTGAGCAGTTTCCAACTGCTTGGCCAGTGCAGCTTTCTCCTGCTCCAAGGCGGTGACCTTCTCCTCCAGCCCTAGTGCAGAGGCAGAATTTACTACATTTTCATGGCAACAGAACTCTACTCAGCCTGGTTACAGAGGACACGGTCACATACCTTATCGGCCCTCCTCCAGCTCGGTCACCTGTCGCTCCAACGCCAGCCGAGCAGACTCCTTCTCGGTGAGCCGGGTCTCATAGACCTGCGCCTGCGCCAGCATGTTGGCCTTCTCGGCGAACCGTTGAATGGTCCGCGCACACTGAGCATTGGTGGTCTGCAGAGTCTATAGACAACAAGACAATCAGCATGTGCTCTGCACATCTATTCACCACAGTGCCACAACAAACATACCTGGATCCGGGAGGTGAGCGTCTCCAGGGCCTCCCTGATGCCCTCCTCCATCACCACCTCAGGCACCTCATCATATGAGGTCCACTCCTCCCCCACCATCCTCGAAATCATGACACGATTCGGAGGGAAGAAGGCGACGGGTGCCTGAGGCTCCCTGTGGATTTCTTCCACAGGAGAGGACAGGGGACTTGGCGCTGCTGCCTCTGCACTGGGCTGAGCAGTCACCCTGGGCTCCTGCTGGGCTGCTGGCCCCGGCGTGGCCTGCGCTGTTGGCCCCAGGGTGGCCCGTGACGGCTCCGGGCTTGGCTCGGCAGGGCGGTGGACGGGCTCCGGCGACGGAACCAACTCCTGCTCCACGCACTCCTCCGCCCGCGGCACCTCCACATGTGGCGGAGCACTGGTGGCATCCGCCTCGCCATGCTGGGGCTTTGCACCCGACTACATGCCAAAGACATGGACTCATAAGCATACACATTTGCTTTTCAAGCAATCAATTGTGACTGGAAATACACAGCTACTTACCAGCAAAAACCGCCCTTGAACTTGGGCACGCCGCCGCTCCTCGGGGCACGCCCCCAGACCCCGCTCCGGGCTTGGGGACTGACTTGGCGGGACCTCCTGCCCACCCGGGGACTGCTCGGCGCCCTGCTTGGCAGCCGCCTCCGATGCCGGCGTAGAGGGGGCGGCGGCAGGCTTCAGCTTCGGCGGAGCAGGGGTCGGCCCGACGTTCCTCGGTGACCGCCGCGGCACTGGTTGGGGCGACTTGGAGCCGCCACTCCCATCGCCGGTGCACGCCTGATGCTTGCGCCGGCGCTCGGCTATGGTGATGGTGTCGTCGGAGTCCGACGACACCGGGCTGTCGGGGGCCGGCCTCTTGCTGCCGCCCTCGGCACCGGCCTCCTTGCCGAGGTTTAACTTACCCCCGGTGCCAAGGCTGGCCGGCTTCTTCTTCTCCTTGGGGGCCTCACTGGCCGGCTTCTTCCTCGCCGCGCGCTGTTGCCCCCTGGTGGTCGCTCCCACCACAATATCATCATCATCATCATCTTCAGGGCTAAGGTCCTCGACCTCACCCTGGTCGGCAGTCCTCTCTGGACGCCGCTGACCACGAAGGGCATCGCCCTCTGGCCAGTTCTCGACTGGTACAGCTGAAAAGTATTGGACGCTTCGTCCCTACACACATGATAGTTACAGTGCTCAGCATCATATCACTGGTCGGGCACAATATCACATTGCAAAGAAAAGTAAACTTTGCATCACGTTACCTGTGGTGGTGGGTTGCTGAGACGGTAGGGCATCTACTTGGTGGTCGGCAGAGAAGTATTTGAATTGTACCTCTCAAACAGGACCGACAGCAGATGGTGAACGTCGTCCTCGTCGGCTTTCTTGTCCGTCTCCCGTGCTGGATCCTTCAATCCACTGTACAGCCACAGTGGGTTGGTTCTCTCCTTGCACGGTTGAACGCGACGGACCAGCCACATTCCGGCTACAAGCGCCCCGTTCACCTTCTGGTTATCAATCATCGCCAGAAGCTCCTCCACCTGGACATCTCCAACAGGCGGTGCTTCCTCCCACCTGGGATTGGCCTCCGGGATTTGGTGGATGTCGCACGGCACCTTCCTCCCAATGGCAACATCCTGGCTCATATAGAACCAGCTCCTGTTCCATTTCTTGGGAGCCGATGCGAACTTGCTCCCCAGCCAAGATGCGGCCAGCCCATCCCGGAGCCGGATGTAGCATCCCCCAGCCACTTGGGACCCCCCGGTCTCCACCCCCTTCTTCCAGAGCATGAAGAAGTGGCGGAATAGATTGAAGTGGGGGGGATGCCCAAAAACATCTCGCAGTACGCGATGAAGATGGACACGGTCAAAATGGAGTTGGGGTCCAGGTTGCATATGGAGATAGACCACCATATGCACAGGTCCAAGAGGAACCCGTTCACCGGTTGCCCCAACCCACGAGGAACGAAGTCCTCGAAGGCGACGAACTCACCTGGCCTCGGCGTTGGCTCGTCCTCGCCGCGTGGCTCCCTCCACACCCCCATCTCCCGCGGCGGCAGGTACCCGTTGTCCGCCAGAGCTTGGAGCGACTCCCAGGACGAGGTGGATTGGACCCAATCCAGCCCGCGCCTCGCTGACTCCGCCCTTCTTCGCGCCCTTCTTGGTCGCCCGCTTCGTCATCCTCTCCGGCAGCGGCGGGTCGATGCGGTGGTGGCGAAACCCTAGCGGGGTGAGCAACGGTGGTGGCTAGATCTACGCGGCGCAGTGGTTCCGGTGCAAGTGTAGGCACCAGATCTCGTCAGTTGCCCCCGCTGGTGGTTGCTGCGCGGCGGATCTGGCGGCGAAATGGACGGCGGCGGCGGCGGTTTTCTCTAGAGCGCAGCGGCGGAATGCGGAGAGCTCGAGAAACTGCTTGAGCGCGAGTGGCAATGAGTGCGGAACCGTCTCCCTCCGGCGGCGGCCGCTATTTATAGTCTCCGGATGACGTCCGGTTGACTTCTAGGATTGGACCCCCTCTGACTCATGTGGACCGCCCCATTTTTTACCCTAGTGGGCCGCGGTCACATGGGCCGTACATTCCACGTGCCGCCGACAATTTTTTACTATCGCAGTAAAAATATCAACGGGCCCAGTTCCCTTGGCGCCGCACGTGGGCCTTATTTTTTATCCCGGGGACTGCCCAGTCAGCTCCCTGGCAGTCCTTTTTTACGCACGCTTCTGTCCTTGGTCCTTGGAAATTGTTTCCTGTTCTGTTTCCTAAGCAAAGGGCCGTAGGTACTGTGTCTGGACTTTTTTCTTAAAAAGTTTAATAGAACATATATTATCTTCCATCGAACTTGGGGACTACATGGGCCCACGTCACCTCGCAGTGACTTAGGGCCTACTGTTTCTGAACAGTTCTGGTTGATTTTATTTTCTGGCTTACGTTGCGCACTGCCTTGATATTTTTTGTCACGCGTCAACGTGGGCCCACGTCTCAGGACAATAAAAAGAAAAAATTCTTTTTTCTTTTTTGAGCACCACGCATCTTTCGACAAGATCAATAGCTCCCTGACATAACAGTGGTCGGACATAGACTACTCGGGAAACCTGCTCGGCTGAACGTGGTCGGCACTATGTGTGGTCAGTACTACACGTGGTCAGTACTACGTGCTCGGCACATCATTGCCAGCGCTCAACGTGGTCTGCATCTGCACTGCTCAGCACAGGTCAAGGCGATGGACTTCCCTCAAGATACATGGTGCTCGGGGACTAGCTGTGGGGGGTATAAATCCGGTATACCACCATGGACAGTTCCAGGGCTGCTCGGCAAGTTGGCCCAGACCAGACAAGACCCGGCCCATTACCGACCAGGCTGGTGGGCCAGACCACAAGACGATGGCATGGTCCGCAACCGACCAGGAGGTGGATCGCGCACAAGGATTCTTGTTCCGCAAGTAGACTTAGTCGGTTAGTTCAGATAGAGTCCTCCTAGGGCACGACTTGATGTAACCGACCACCTCACGTGTACCCTTGGCTGCTCGGCTATATAAGGCGGCCAAGGACCCCCCTAGAACGCAGGCTATTCTCTGGCATCCTAATCTAGAGAGCTTAGTGCTTCATTGTAATCCGACACTTGATCATACAGTATAACACGAGAAGCAGGACGTAGGGTATTACGCTTCCGAGCGGCCTGAACCTGGGTAAACCAGGTTGTCCCTGGTTTGTCTTGTTTCTCAACGTCCAGATCGTAGATCGTAACGTGCCCTTGCCGAAACTCACCACCGTGGGATACCCAGTGGTGGACTGTCGGTTATCCGTAATCGACACTCCCCCCCCCTCTAGCCGTTGTGACCTTTCACCGTGGCTATGTGCAGGAGATTTCAATGAAATCTTGTACCACCACGAGAAGGAGAGGGGAGTGCCTAGAGCTCAAGCCTATTTGGATCATTTCAAAGGGGCTCTGGAGGTGTGTGAGATGTATGATCTGGGGTTCTCTGGTGATGCATATACGTGGAGAAATAAACAAATAAAGGGCTCCACCCATATCAGAGAACGACTGGACCGTGCAGTTGCAAATGTTGCTTGGCGCTTGTGTTTCCCTCGGATGCATGTTAAGAATTGGGATACCTACCACTCCGACCACAGGCCGGTAGTGGTAGACACGGAGGTGGTGCAAAAGAGTAGGGGGGAGGAGGCGGCTTTAAATTTGAAGCAAGTTGGGTGAAAGAGGAAGAGTGCAGGAAGGTGGTAGAGGAAGCTTGGGGCCAAAGGAGGGAGGTGGGAAGTAGTTTGGGCGATAATCTGTAGGGGGTGTCTTTTAACCTGAAGGAATGGAGTGTAAACGTTCTGGGGGACTTGGAGAAGAGGCTGAAGTTAGAAAAGAAGGAGCTAGAGAAGTGGAGGAGGGAGCCGATTAGTGACAACTCGGTTCAAAGGGAAGCGGTGTGGAGCTTTAAGGCGGATAGATTGGAGGAACAAATAGATTTATACTAGAAACAAAGAGCGAATGTGAATTGGATGCAGTTTGGAGACAAAAATACCACATATTTTCACAATGCATGCTCGGTGAGAAGGAGAAGGAATAGAATAGGTGATTTGAAAAAAGATGGTGGAAGTTGGGTAGTGGAGGAAAGGGAGAAGAAGGAGTTTATCTCTAATTATTATAACCAGCCTTTCAGGTCATCAATTAATGGTGATATGGATGACCGAGTATAGCAGCTCCTAGATGTCGTGCAACCGGGTGTCATGCATGGGATGAATACCCTACTCACTGCTGAATTTTCAGACGGTGAGATCAAAACACCACTAGAAGGAATCAGTGATCTAAAGGCACCAGGCCCTGACGGTATGCCAGCCCTTTTCTTTAAGGAAAGGAGCTTACTGTCAACTACCTAGTGCCCTCCAATCCTTTCACAATATCAATCTTTAGATTCCATAATCACTACATGCCACATCTTGTGAGATAGGATGTTTTTGTACAACAAGCTTCAAAATATGATGGGACATCTTGGCCTTACCTGTAGCTTTACTATATTCATTTCTGGAAAATAAGACTGTTATATTTCTCTCCTTTCTTATCTTGCCATTTACTTAACAAACTCTCAGAAATAAACATCTAGTCCTTTCATAAATTCAGTTACTTTTGTATTGCCATTTACAAGCCTTTGTCTATGCAGACAGCTATGGAACACTCTGCTCAGGTGATATTGTACACACTGTTGATGACAGAGAGGTAAGCCACTTATTTCTTTCAACACTTTTTCTGTGATCCTGGGTTGTTCTGCTGTCTTTCCATTAAGCCCTTACAAGTTACCTTGCCCTTTTCAGATACTTGAATAAGGATATTGACATGGGTCTTCTGTATTACCTTCACACAGACCAGACATTGGTAATCTCATAAGATGATACTCAAGATGCATGCTAACATATCTCACTCTTATCCATTTTTCCTTACTTTCTTAAGGGGATTAAAGTAAAGAGGTCTGATTTAATT
>CM014273.1:53091858-53115085 GCA_004135705.1 Alloteropsis semialata
TGATCAACTCGCACAGTTGGTCATTGCAGGCATGCTGCCACATATCAGAGACAAGCTATTCGGCATGGAGTTTGAAGACCTTGGACAGCTTGCACAGAAGTTGACAGCCATGAGCAATCAAGCCCAAGGGTTCAGAAGAGATGCTCGTTTTCAGAAGAACAGTGCAACTGTTGACATGTATCAGGGATTTCTAGAAGAAGCATCTGAATACGAAGATGAAGATGAGGTAGCTGCTGCAGAGTTGAACTGGACAAAAGAGCCTACTTTGGTCAGTCATCGATGGGTGAAGCAGCAAAAGGGATCTTATGATTTTGATGTCAGTAAAGCAGATAAGCTCTTTCTGTATTTGATCCAAGAGGGACGCGTCAAGCTGCCAGAAGGACATCCTATGCTGCGCCCTGAAGGAGTAAAGGATAAGAAGTACTGTGGGTTTCATGATACGAATTCTCATCATATCAATGATTGCCGAGTGTTCAGAGTAAAGATTCAGAAAGCTATTCAAGATGGACACTTGAGATTTGATGGTAAGATGAAAGTAGACAAAAACCCATTCCCTCAGAACATGGTCTCTTTCTCTATAGGCATGGTTGATGCCAGTGAATCAAAGGAAAAGGGAAAGATGAAGGTTCTGACCTCTGAAAGAGCCAAGGAGAGTGGTGCTGTTGACCCTGATCGGCAAGTTACCAAAGAAGAAGTGCAAAAAGTGCAGTTCAGAAATAGCCGAACAGAGAAGGGTCAAACTTCAGATGCAGCTAAAGGAAATTGCCGAATACACGCTGAGCCGAAGCGCAGAGTCACAGCACGACACTTGTTGAATAAATGGCAGAGGGAAAAGATTGAGGAGCAGCAGTACATTGAAGAGGAGCGCAGATTCATGGCAGAGCGTCGAAGATATGAAACAGAAGTGCGCTGAAGGGAACAGGAGGAGTACATGAGAGAACAAGAGCAGTCACATTGGAACTGTTCCTTCTTCAGACACTGTTGGAATGAAGGCTTGAAATTGCCTGCTAAAAACAATTGCCCTGAATGCAGTGATCAATATTCAGAGTATAGGCAATCTCGAGTCAACCGCCGTCCCGTCCATGAGAGGACGATCGGCGCATAAAAATGAATAATTTTGATGGACATCAGAGGAAAAGATTTGCAGATCAAGCTTGGGCTCATAGCAATGTTCATAATGCAGAAGAAAGCTCATACAGGTGGCAAAGAGGACAATGGTGCCCTCCTGGTCTGCGGAAAAGCCAGAAGAGAAGAGTTCAGCGTTTGAGGAATCAAGAGCTGAAGCAGGAATTAGCCGAAAAGAAAACAGTGTGGTGTCCTAAGAAAAAGGATGATGGACAGGGTCCTTCGGCTGATGCTAACATGGTGTTCTTTATCCCATCAGAGTTTAGAGCTCCTGAGGATCAAGAAGTTCAGGATGAGGTATATTCAGACTTTGATGAAACTGAATGCCGAGATCTGATGGCTCAACTTGTGTTGACTCGGCAAGCAGTCTTTGACAAACCAGTTAAAAATCGCCATCTGAAGCCATTATACTTGAAGGGATATGTCAATGGCAAACCTTTAACCAAGATGCTTGTTGATGGAGGGGCTGCTATCAATATTATGCCCTATGCTACTTTCAGAAAGCTTGGTATGACAAGTGAAGATTTGCTGCAGACTGACATGATCCTTAGAGATTTTGCTGGCAATGCTTCTGATACTCGTGGAGCAGTACATGTGGAACTGATGATTGGATCCAAGACTTTGATCACTACTTTCTTTGTCATTGATGGCAAGGGGGCATATAGCATGCTTCTGGGAAGGGATTGGATCCATGCTAATTGCTGTGTACCCTCAACTATGCATCAAATTCTTATTCAGTGGATAGGAGATGATGTGGAGATTGTTCAAGCTGATGATTCAGTAAGTGTTGCCACTTCCGAGCCTGCTTATTGGGAGTATGATGGACAAGACTGCCTTTCGGGTAAGAAGTGGAAGGAAGGTCCTGTCAATGTGTTCGACAGAGATCAACAGCCGATCCAAGCAGTCGGTTCTAATAGTAACTTTTAATGGGCAATCCAATCGATGGCAACAAAGGCAAACTGGGTCGTGGTTTCATGTCAGCCGACAAATTAGAAGAAATCGATGTTGGTGATAGCATAAAGTCAAGGCCGATGTATATCAGTGCAAATTTAGACCCAGAATATAAATTGAAGTTAATAGAGTTGCTGAAGGAGTTCAAAGATTGTTTTGCTTGGGATTACACAGAGATGCCTGGATTGGATCGATCAATTGTTGAGCATAAGTTGCCTATAAAACCTGGATTTCGTCCTTTCAAACAACCTCCACGAAAAATCTATAAAGAGGAGGTATTGGCCGATGTAAAGAAAGAAGTTGAGAGATTGATTGAAGCAAACTTTATTCGGCCATGCAGGTATGCAGAATGGATTTCAAATATAGTACCTGTCTACAAGAAGAATGGGAAAATGAGAGTATGCATAGATTTCAGAGATCTCAACAAAGCTACTCCCATGGATGGTTACCCAATGCTAGTGGCTGATTTACTAGTTGATGCAGCAGCAGGGTATGAAGTCATCAGCTTTATGGATGGCAATGCTGGCTACAATCAGATTTTCATGGCAGTTGAAGATATTGCAAAGACTGCATTCAGATGTCCTGGCCATATTGGTTTGTTTGAGTGGATAGTGATGACATTTGGATTGAAGAATGCTGGTGCAACTTATCAGAGAGCCATGAATTATATCTTTCAGTATATATATATATATATATATATATATATATATATATCTCTCTCTCTCTCTCTCTGGATATGCTGAGATTCGATCTCGTGCTCCTAGGAGCAATGCACGAATTTGCGTGGCAACCTATGCCTTATTATAGCCTTATAGGCGAGTCAACATTTATAAGAGACAGCTTGTGTGGAGGATCTTTGAAGTTCATATATATATAACCACATCTGTATATATAGTGCTTACAAACAGTGACATCATTGAAATCTTAAGATCCAAACATTTGGCTGCACAATGATCGTTCATAGGGCTTTGGCTGCACTAATGACATTTTCCACTGTCAAACCAAGTTCCTTGTATATTTTCCCAGCAGGAGCACTTACACCAAAGCGGTCAATGCCAATAGCTTTGCCTTTGGGTCCGATATATTTCTCCCATCCAAATGTGACCCCGGCCTCGATGCTTACCCTAGAAGTAACCTCAGGTGGGAGAACACTTTCCTTGTACTTCTCAGGCTGCTCTTCAAACAGTTCCCAGCAAACAAGTGAAACAACTCGTACGGTCCTCCCCTCTTTCCTCAGCTCATCTGCGGCTTTTTCTGCAATCTCAAGCTCGGAACCAGTCCCAATGAGAATGAGATCTGGTTTGTTTTCTGATGAGTTATCGGAAATGATATACCCTCCTTTAGAAACAGCATCAACCGATGTTCCTTTCAGCTGTGGAAGCTTCTGTCGTGAGAGGGCAATGATAGAAGGCCTTTTCCTATTAAGAACTGCAATCTTGTAAGCCCCAGATGTCTCATTTCCATCAGCAGGCCGAAGCATTAAAATGTTAGGCATTGCACGAAGGCTGAATAACTGCTCAACAGGCTGATGGGTTGGCCCATCTTCTCCAAGGCCAATGGAGTCATGAGTCATCACGAAGATCACTCCAGATTCGCTCAAGGCAGAAAGGCGGATGGCAGCTCTCATATAGTCAGTGAACACAAAGAATGTAGCACAATAAGGTATCAGGCCAGGGCTATGAACTGCAATGCCATTAGAAATGGCACCCATCGCGTGCTCTCTGACACCAAAACGAATGTTTCTCTCTTCAGGAGTATCCCTCTGGAAATCACCAAACATCTTAAGCAATGTCATATTTGATGTTGCAAGATCAGCACTACCTCCAAGAATTCCAGGTATTACTTTCGCAAGTGAATTCAAGCACTGTTGAGATAAGTTCCTAGTAGCATCAGGAGAGCTTTCAGGAGTATAGGTCTGCAATGGGACAAATGAAAGAAACAATTAAACGCAAATATATGTAACATTCACAGTTAGTGAAATATTGATTAGACATGACAGTTGAGCTTCACAAGAACACTTACTGGAAGAGCACTGTCCCATCCTGAAGGCAGTTCCCCTGAAATTATGCTCTTTAACTCGGCGGCCTCCTGGTGGTATTTCTTTTCATATTCTGCAAACTTTGCATTCCATTCAGCCTCAAGAGAAGCACCCTCATCAATATGGTGACGCCAGTGCCTGCAATTGATAATTTATCTAATTGAAATTCTGTACAAAACACACTAAGTTGAATTACAATGTGCTACTTTGAGCTTATGCCTTCATCCTAACTCTTAAATATTATAAGAAAACCTCATCAAGTATATAAGATACCTATACAGGAAGAATATTCTAAACATATGTGCTGACGATCTTAATGATTTCATCTGGGGGAAAGAAGCAAATCATGGGTACAGGTGTTTCTTATGTTGTTGTTATGTGGCATAGAGAGAATTCCTTCTGCTCCATTCCTGTACTTTTGAGACAAGCTGCCGTATATCACTATGATAGTATGATTTAGTGTTTGTTTATCATAGGTCACCTTCCTGTTTGAAAATCATGGAATTGGCCTCAAATACCTATTTATAGTAACTCTCTCTTTCATGAATATGTGCAGCACAAGTTTAGCAATAACTTCGTTGCTTAGTAAACTGTACCTCTTCACCTCGTCTGGAACATGGAAAGGCTCATGAAGCCAACGAAGATTACTTCTAGTTGCGGCCACTTCTTTGGATCCCAAAGCACTCCCATGAACGCTATGTGTGTTTGCCTTGTTTGGAGATCCAAAACCAATTGTGGTTGTCACCTATAAAGTGCCATTTATCTTATGAAGCTGCACCAAAAAATGACGAGTAAATGAATAAAAGAAATATTAGAACCAAATTGACAATTACCTTGATAAGAGTTGGCTTATCTTTAACTCCCTTTGCTTCCTGGATTGCAGAACGAATGTCATCATACCCCATGTTGCCATTCTTCACCCAGATAATATGCCACCCTAGTGCCTCATACCGGGCAAGCACATCTTCAGTGAACGCAATATCTGTATTACCATCAATTGATATGTGGTTGTCATCATAGAAAGCAATCAATTTTCCAAGGCCCCAATGACCAGCAAGAGAGGCCGCTTCATTGGAAACACCTTCCATTTGGCAACCATCCCCAAGGATTACATACCTAAGAGCATCAAGAACAACACCATATCATCCCTCTCCCAATTTCTGATTATAAAAGTAGCTATAACTATTAGCAAGTAGTTAGTAATTTATATTACGTGTAATGGTCCACAATTTTCAAATCAGTCTTGTTGAAACGAGCAGCAAGATGTTTCTCAGCAAGTGCTAATCCAACAGCATTTGCGAAACCCTGTCCCAGTGGACCTATATGACATCAGAAAAGCTCAGAAATCAGTATAGTTTACAAAAGAAAAGCAGAGTAGGCAACAGAAAACTTAAAACGTTTCAGCAGGCAAACCGGTGGTGACTTCAACGCCAGGTGTTTCGAAATTCTCTGGATGACCAGGAGTTCTGCTTCTCCACTGTCGAAAAGCTTTCAGGTCATCCATCTGCAATGTCAAATAGTATTATCAAAACAGAGTAGCATGTTCAAGGGTACGAAACAGAGTAGCATGTTCATCAATCAGATCACTCTGCAAAGCCTTGTGCCTTTTTTCTGAACCGACGGCAAGAGCTTTGTCCCCGTTTGCTGTAGTATTATTGGAAGAAAATCTTTGTGCCCTTCCACTTTCCAGGACAACTTATTTCGATTCGTAAGCTATAATTCATCAAGATCAAGACAGATCTCTACCGTCCTACCGGTTCTGATTCACAAATTGTCCTCTAAGGTTCAAACCTTCCCCTAAAGTAAAGCCTGGCACGGATTCAGCGTCCAACTGATTGCCAGTCAAGAGTCAGTATGCTCAGCAATGATTAGTCCCATTCGGGACAATAACCATTTCAATTTTGCAGCCCAAAAATTATCAACACCAGTTTTTACCAGCCTATCGATATCAATTTGCAAATTTCCTCAACCCTATAAAAACCTCTAAAATCTGACAGGGATGGGGAGTCCTTCAAGAGCTCACCGTGACACCGTCGTACCCGGCGAGGTGGAGCAGCGCGTACTGTAGCATGCACCCGTGGCCGGCGGAGAGCACGAAGCGGTCGCGGTCGAACCAGGCAGGGTTCTTCGGGTTGAAGCGGAGGAACTCGTCGAACAGGACGTGGCCCAGAGGCGCGCACCCCATGGGGAGGCCCGGGTGGCCCGACTGCGCCTTCTCCACGGAGTCCACCGCCAGGAACCGGATCGTGTTCACCGACTGCTCCAAGAGCTCGGGCGGCGCCGGCGGGGCCCTGGCGCGGAGCGCGGTGGCCGGCCGGCTGCCGGGCCTGGCCGCGGCGGCGAACGGGAGGCGGGGGCGAGAGAAAGAGCGGAGGAGGCCGCAGCCGGAGCCGGGCGCCGCGGCGGCGGAGGTGGTGGGGGTCGGTGCCGCCATGGTTGCGGGCTGATGCTTCTCGGACGCGCGTCGCGGTCGCGTTAAAGAAGAGGGCGAGTCACTGCAGGGGTGTGGAGGTGGCGGGACACCTGGTCTCGGGAAAGGGGAGCTGACGAGATGTGGTGGGCCCCGCGTGCACCTAGAGGCCTTTAGCATCGAATTAACTGTAGCAGATTTTTGTTAGGCCCTGTTTAGTTCGCTCGATCTGATCGAATTCGCGCTCTGTTTTACGCATTGAACAACGTGTCCCCTCTCTGCTTTTTCGATTCCCAATACATTTTTCTACAGTGCATTTGATCGAATTCGCGCGAACTAAACAAGGCCTTAATTGAAAAAGTAGAGAGAGGACACGTAGTTCAATACGTCGCTTTTGGTCAAATTGGTGCTCTCTCGAGCGAACTAAACAAGCCCTGATGCCTAGTCTGCTTCTCATGTCATCGAGAAAACAAGAAAAGTAGGAAGAAAAAAGAGAAGATATGTAAAGATTTTAATGCTGTACATATTTTAGCATATAAATGGATGAGCTACGAATGAGCTTTACGATACTCACATAAAAGATTTTTTATTTTGGTTGAATCAATCTATGTTAATTCGATCTTATTAAGCTTTTACGAATTGTTTTATGTTTCCATTTGAATTCAAGCCAGGTTTTAGCATATTTGATTTACCATCATGGCTATTCTTGTCTCGTCTATCTATTTCATGTCATGAAAAGACATACAACATGAAAATTTATTCTATTGTATAAAATGACATCTAATGTGAATGCTTATTTGTGCTAACAAGTTATTATAGTTTTGGCGAAGCATGTACCGTTCTTGTGGGCATAATTTTTAAGTGATATGTCAATTAAATGTTTATATCACTAAAGGCATGTAAGTCACAAAAATGGCCTTGCACGAAAGGACCTAAATATTTAGTTGTATATTTCAATTATTAAAATAATTTTGATGCTAATTATTTGAAGATGTGATGAATAATTGAGATTACTACTAGTTGTGATTTAGAATTTGCCCAAAGATGGGACCGTTGCTTACAATTGGTAACATGAACGGGATAGATGAACATGATGGAAGGATTTGTTAGTCTATCAAAGATAGCATGCAATTTATTTAGTGCATATTAGATTATAAGATAAATGTATTTATCTGGCATCATTGCCCCATGTATCTAAATCTTATCGAAAGATGTTTTAGACACATAATTATAGTTTTACTGTTTGAATCTATTATAATTTATTTTAAGTCTCAATAAGTGAGCAATTTAAATATTTGCAACATCAATTAACTTAATATGTGAAAGTCATGGGCTTACCAAGGTTAATGAGCAAAACTATAATGATTGGGTTAAACAAGCATATAGGTGCTATGGACTAGGATTTAACATTGTTTCAAAATCCAACAACCACTACAGATGAAAGAACTGAATGAGTACCGTACCTTCTATGCAAATTGAGTAGTATAACAGGTTGTGATCTTGATGAGGACGACGATGGCTGAAAATGTTAAGCATCAATGCCCACAACTGAGGACACGAAAGAATTCATGGAGGATCTTGAAAAGAACTCTCACTCGGGCCTTTACCGACAAGTCCGTTCTTGGGAGACTCTTGCGTGACTTGTCAACCATGAAGTTTGATTGGTTGCTTCCCATTCATGGTCATGTGATGAATATGGTGAACCTTGCCACAAAGATAGACTCCATGGGTATGAACGTGAAAGTACCCTTTTGTGTAGTTTATTATGAACTATATCTTGTTGGCCAGTTTAAGGTGAATTACAATATCATTAAAGATAAGTGGTACATTTAGTAATTCAAAGCCATGTTGATTTAGGAGAAAGGGAGATTAAATACAAATAGGGGTAATTATGTTCATCTCATGGTGGACAATGGTGCTAGCAGCAACAAAGTGAAACCAAGGAAGAAGGGAAAGGATCCACTTCGTGCTTTTGATGGGCAAATCCATAAAAAGTTGAGATGCCATTTTTTGCAAGAAAACTGGCCATTTCAAAAAAGTTTGCCTGAAAAGGAAAAAAACGATTCGAAAAGAAAGGTATACATTATGTTTTATGTATGCTTAGAATCTAATTTTATTGAAATTCCTAACAATACCTAGTGATTAGATTGTGGGGTTGCTCAGCTTCTCATTGTTGAACCCAAATTGGTAGGGAAATTGAAGACGTCTAAACGGCAATTTTACCAAGACCCTTCTATAGATATATAACTATTGCCTCGCATTGAGTTCATGGCCACGTTTCTCAGCAACATTTCTCTTTTACAGGATCTATTTTCAAAATTATTATTAGGCTTTCAACATTCTTGACATTCTTTTACTTGTAATAAATGTTTTTCATAGATCAAGAACTTTTTATCATCATTTCTCAAAATTCTTGTACAAGTAAATATTTCTCATAGCTCAGGAACTTTATTTCCTCGTCTGATTTTGAAAAATTAGATGGTCTCAGCTTATAATAAAGTAAAAAAAAAATTCAAGAATGAGATCTTCTACCCGCAAATCCAAGCGAGAGAACATGGTGATGGGAAAGACTAATCAAACAAGTCTTTCCAGACTAAACCATGTCAGACGATGAGAACGATTAGAGGTCTAAATCATTCGTGAACTAAGCGTAGCTTAGTTGGTTAAGTTCTTTGTCGTGGAACCTATCCACCCGGGTTTGAGTCTTTGACTTGGCACAGGTGTCGTATTTTTTATATGGGTGAATGTGCGCGTGTGTGTGAGCGTCTGCGTGTGTAATGATCTTTAAGAAAAGGAGGTCTAAATCATTCTTCACTTACCATTTTCTGCTACATGTGCAATTAAGGATCTATTAAAGCATTTTGGTTCCTTCTATGTCAAATTAATCTAAGTTTGACCAACTGGGTATTTACGATATCAAATGGGTATAATTAGATACATTATGAAATATATATTCATAAATTACTTATTTGATGTGTTATATGTTACTATATACTCTTTTCTGTAAAGTTGGTCAAACATATATAATTACGATATCAAATGGGTATAATTAGATGCATTATGAAATATATATTTATAAATTACTTATTTGATGTGTTATATGTTACTACTCTTTTCTGTAAAGTTGGTCAAACATATATTAATTTGATATATTGTACTTTTGGACGAAAGGAATACATACTACATTAAACATGCATGCACACCTGCACGTCCCACTAAATGTATTCCTCATACAATTAAAATTAAACATAGTACGTAGTAGCATGCAGATGCGGATAGAATATAAATGGGGGTATTAATTTTTGACAGTTCATGGACGTTTTGATGGCTGTGAAGTGCACGCCGAAACGCCTTCTGTCTTTTTTCCTACAAAAAATTTCCAATGAAAACATGTCTTTAATATATACTACCTCTGTACGTATCCAAATATATATCACCGTTGATTTTTCTAAAATGTTTGAAATTTCATTTTATTCAAAGATTTTATACAAATATGTAAAATATAAGTCGCACTCAAAAGTACATATAATGATAAATCAAATCGCAAACAAAATTAATGATATACACATAAATTTTTGAATAAGACGAATGGTCAAAGTCATAATAAAAGTCAATGACAATAAATATTTCGATACGGAGGGCAGAATTGTTTGATCCAAGTTCGTCGACTTTATAAGAAATAGAATCTCTTAATCTTCCTGATCTCCCAATCTTCCTAGATGATTCCTACAACATCTCCTGCTGCGCTACTGATTTTGATTATAATATCATACTCTCTTTTTTTTCGAGAACGCGCCTGGACGCGTATTTCATTAAGAGAAAAGCAATTTTACAGGTCGACCTCCTAACCGAACAGCGTCGGCCAGGCTAGAGTTTTGTTCCAGGCGATTACAAGAGCACATTTTGGCGACCACTATCTTCCCTAGCAACCAAACATCCAAAGCACGAGAACCCGCCAAGACCCACAGCCTGCCTTCTTCCTGGATTTTGCACACCAGGCGATCAGGCGACAGGCTAGCTCCTTCGAAAACCCGCGCGTTCCTTTCCTTCCAGGTCATCCACGAGATGAGGATGACAAGGGAATCGAAGGCCTTGCGGTGCACCTTGTCCAAGCGCTTGCGGGCTGCTTCCCACCAGTCGGCGACGGTTGTAGTGTGAGGACCAGGTACAAGTGCGGCCATCCCCCAAGGGAGAAGCAGGCGGCTCCAGACTTCCCTGCTAAAGACACAACCAAGGAGCAAGTGACCGATAGATTCAGTTTCTTGTGCACACAGGGCACAAGAAGCATCCTCCTGGAGATTGTGGCGGCGACGCCGCTCAGCAGTCCAGCAGCGATCATGGATGACCAGCCACATGAAGAATTTAGCTCTCCTCGGTGCGCACGATTTGCGAAGGGTACGTGCACCAGCAGTTGCTGACTGGCCAATGAAGTAAGAACTGTAGGCGGAAGCAGCTGAATAAAGTCCATCCCCCGACCATCGCCACACGAATTTGTCTGGTGCACTTGCAGAGAGACGGAAGGCATCCACCTGATCTGCAAGGAGAAGAGCTGCAAGGATCACCTGCACAGTCAAAGCCCCCTGGATATCTAGCACCCAACGGTCTTGAGTCAACGCATCACGAACTGTCCTCGTCTTTCTTATTCTTGTGCTAACCAACTACAAGAGGCAGGGTGCAAGGTCCTGCACCGCCTTGCCATGAATCAATTTGTCTTCCCAAAAGAGCGCTTTCTCCCCATTTCCAACAACTACAGAGATGGAAGCTTTGACCATTTCTGAAACCTCCGGTTCTTTCTTTGCCGAAAGTAGCGTCCAGGGTCTAGAATCATCAGTTCTGGCCAGCCATTCCCAGCGCATCCTCAAAGCATAGCCGAAAAGGGTCAAGTTAGGAATGCCGAGACCACCAAGCTCAGGTGGCCGACAAACCCTGGGCCAAGCCACGAGACAGTGCCCCCCCGACACAAATTCGGTTCCTTTCCAGAGGAAGGCCCGACGACGCTTGTCGATACAGGAAATCGCCCAAGGGGAGATGTTAATAGCAATTGCTGCATGCATTGACATGGCAGAGAGGGTTACGGACACCAGAATCTTACACCCTTCCCTGCTCAGAAGGCCAGCTTTCCAAGAGGGCAGCCTATCCGAGACTGCATCGACGAGGGCCTGGGTGTCACTCTTTCTGAGCTTGTGGACTGATAGAGGTATGCCCAAGTACTTACATGGAAACGGAGCAAGGCGTGCAGGAAAAAGTCTTAGAATAGTAGCTGTTTGGTCCAGGTTGCAGTGGATCGGTGTAATTTGGCACTTGTGCAGGTTCGTATGGAGTCCAGACGTCGCAGCAAAGATATCCAGAATCGACCTTAGCATGGACAGGTCATGTTCATCAGGCACCATGAATAGAACCACATCATCTGCATAGAGGGCCACTCTGTTTTTGATCTTAGGATGTAGAGGAGTGAGTAGACCATTACGATCAGCCAAGGCAACAAGGGCATTGAAAGCTTCCATAGCAAGGACGAACAGAAGGAGAGACAGAGGGTCACCCTGCCGAAGGCCCCTTGCATGGCAAATGCGTCGCCCCGGTCGTCCATTGAGAATTACCTTGGTGCTAGCCGATGATAAGATGATGGACATCTAGTTTATCCAACGCCTAGAGAAACCGAGGTGCCTGAGTACGTCCATCAAGAAGGTCCAATTCGCCGTGTCAAAGGCCTTGGCAATATCGATTTTGAAAAGGGCGCTTGGCTTTTTTGTGTCATGCAGAAACTTCACCGTGAGCTGCACTGAACGGAAATTGTCATGTAGGAAGCGCCCTTTAATGAAAGTGCTTTGATTCGGTTGAACCAGCCGTGGCATGAATGGCCCAAGTCTTCGAGCAAGAACTTTGGTAATAAGCTTGGAGAGGCTGTGTACAAGGCTGATTGGCCGGTAATCAGATATCTCCCTAGCGTCAGCTTTCTTTCTGAGCAAGATTGCATAGGCCTGGTTTACCAAATAAAAGCTTCTGCCATCCAAAAACCATAGTGCCTGGAAAGCACGAAGGACGTCTTCTTTGATGATTGGCCACGCGATGCGATAAAACAGCCTAGTGAATCCATCTGGCCCAGGGGCTTTATTTGTTGGCATGTCAAGGATAGCCTGCCAAATCTCTTCTTCAGTGAAGCAGACATCAAGAGTGGATAGGTCAATAGATGGCAGAGGTAGGTGCTGCAAATTAAGGTTGAATGACCGTCTCTGCTCTGTTCCCAGGATTGAATCGAAGTGACAAAAAATTATCTCAACCTAGGCATCTTCATGAACTGTTTCGACCTCCGAATCAGCAAGATGTAGAGATTTGATAAAATTCTTGCGTTTGCGGTGGCAAGCCTGAAGGTGGAAGAAGCGTGTGTTAGCATCGTCTTCAGCCAGAAAAGAGATACGCGACCTTTGCCTCAAAATAGTTCTCTGCAGGGATGCCAAACCCAAACATTTTAGCTTCATATCTTTGCGTAACCACTGCTCCTCAGCTGATAATTGACGCCTCTCCTGGGCCAAATCAAAACGCAGCACCAGTTGTTTTGCAATGGCGAGCTGAAGCCGGACACTGCCAATGTGTGTCACGCTCCAGCCTTGGCGACTGCCTGGAACTTAACGTCAAGGGTCCTGAAAGGGTCCAAGTTTGGACAGGGGCGCTCCCAGGTCCCCTTGACAGTGTCTAGGAAGGTGTCAAAACTTGGCCAGATGTTCTCAAAATGGAAGCATTTGGCCGGCGGGACAGAATCACAAGTTCAAAGAAGAAGTGGCGCATGGTCCGAGAAATTTGAAGACAAACCTCGAAGCTTATGGTCAGGAAAGTTAGTTTCCCAGTCAACATCAACAAACACTCGATCAATGCGTTCCAAAGTTGGGTCATCTCGTTCATTACTCCAAGTGTAGAGCCGACCATGCAAAGGAGTTCGCGTAGGGCCAGATCATCCAGAAGTCTGCGAAACCTTCCCATCATACGACGATTCAGCATGTCATTGTTTTTATCTACGGCTCTGTAGATTAAGTTAAAATCCCCCCATACCATCCATTCCCCTGCGCAAGCCATCCGGGTGTCACGCAGCTCCTGATGGAAGGCTAGCTTTTCAGGTTCATTGTGTGGACCGTATACAGAAGTTAGCCACCTCGATTGCCCTCCCGCGACCAAAGTTACCTTTGCCGTGAGTGAATGGGCATAGAAGGAGGGGGACGAGGCCGTCCAGATATCCGTTCGCCAAGCAAGGATGATGCCCCCTGAGGTACCGACAGAAGGCAAGAAAAAATAATTGAAACCCGGTCCTAGCATTCCACAGATCAGAGAGTCATTACAAACATCGATCTTGGTCTCCTGGAGCGGCAACAGGGACACTTTCTCCTGAGCGACCAGATCACGGACAGCGTTGCGATGGGCTCTGCTGTTCAGCCCACGCACATTCCATACAAGCAAGTTTTCAGCATTCATTGGCAACAATTTTGCGATAGGTAAACCGACCAGCCTAGAGCTCATTGGCCTCCACCATGGGTGCAATCAAGGGCGCACTAATGGGGAAGAGCAGCTGCAGGGCTCGACGTTGCAGTGTAGATAGCGGCCGGGAGAACAGATCCATGAATTCCTGAAATGCAGCAGCATCAGGAGGCCTGACCTCAGATGTAATGCCCAGACTGCGCATTAGGACGTACCTGAACCTCTGGACGGGAAGCACGACCACGGCTTTTGGACGCAAGGCGAGCACTGCGCCTAACCATCGTCTCCGGTTTTGTGTCCTAGTGGCTTGCGATTTAGCTCTTTGCCTTGGAGGGGTTTGTTGGAGAGCAGTTGGAGATATAGGTTTGGATACAGTCACGGCAAAGGAAGTTACTTTGTCACGTACAGGGGTGGAGACCTCAGAAATTACTTGAATCGGCAACACAGGTAGTGATCCTCTGGTGGTTGTGACATGGTCAAGGGCGACAAAATCATATTCGGACACCGCCGGCGCCTCTACTTCCATGAAATGAACTCCTTCAAGTGTTGGTCTACCCATGCTTTCAGTCCTGGGGCTCATTCCTTCCATTGGCCGGATATCTGCAAACTAGGTTCATGCAGTACACAATTCGGCCGTGACTCCACCAACGTTGCTGTGGTAGTGGTATCAGGTCTAGATATACACTCATCAGTCATTGGGTCCAGTGTTTCTTGCTGAACATCGACACGCTCGACGGCCATACTAGGCTCAGACCATGGCTTAGCTTCATCAGAGTTTGTCTCCAATTCCATGCTATTGCAATCAACCTGATCATGGGGAGCTGGCCTGGCTCTTATCTTCCCAAACTTGCAAGGATGCGGTATGGACCATGGCCAGGGGAAGTGGGTCGAAGCAGTAGAGACGAAGGGGGAACCCCAACCTGGCCCGAGGGCAGGTCCTCCGTTGGCCCCACCATCATCGTTGAAACGAGTACGCTTTGGCCAAGGGTGGGAGTGACACCGCTGCGAGAAGCCAGGGTAGTCTTTCTCATCTGAGCTGCCAAAGTTGTCCGGTGGGGTACCATCATCAGATGAATCATCCTGCCAGTCTTGCACTTCACGAATGCGGATCCGGACTAAGTACCATAGTCCATCAAGTTTGGTGTGCATGATTTCCTCGGGCTTCAGGAAGAGTCCCTGCTCAACATAGGGTGCTTCAGGTTCAGGAATAAACATCATTTTTTCAACCGGGATGAGATCCGAGTGGACACACCAGCCGGCAACAAACAACACATCTCTGTCATCACCCACAATGGAAGCGGGAGCTTGAACGAGCTGTGCACAAGACGTCCCAAGTGCAATCTGCGGGTGCAAACACTAGAAGAAAAACTTTAGTTGCACATCTAGATAGCTTGTCTTAGTTTCATTTTATGCAATTAGGAGGCACGTGGTAGGTTAAGTTTTTAGAAAGCCTAATTCATCCCCTCCCCCTCTTAGGCTATAGGAGCATCGACTCCTTTCAAGTGGTATCAGAGCTGGGACTCACATCTTTCACAAGAAACGCCCATTCAATTGGCAATTTGTGAAACCAGCTCATTCGAATCGGTTAGGCTTCATCGCCTAGTGAGTTAGCTCATTGGGGAGAGGATGGATCTCTTAGGAATGCCTCCACGTTTCGATGGCACGGGGTTTCAAAGATGAAAAGCGCTCATGGAAGCTTTCGTTCAAGCAAAGGGGCTTGATGTTTGGCGTGTGACTAGTGAGGGCAAGAAAGGTGACTCCAAAGGTGAAATACAACATGATTCTACTCCTAGGAGTATTTTATTGTCCTCCCTTAGTAATGATATTTTCAATCGTGTATTCGCATGCAAAAATGTTCATGAGTTATGGACGACTATTCATGAGAACCATGAAGGCACAAAGGATATGGCAAATGAAAAATATCATGTTCTCAAGAATAAGCTAAACAACTTTAAGCAATTTGAGCATGAGGATGTACAAGCAATGTACCCACGCCTAACCATGCTTGTGAATGAGATAAATTCTTTAGGTGTCATCGACATTGACGACATGGGCATCATTCAGTTGATCCTACATATCCTTCGCAAGCTGGACTTTGATGCGGTGATAGCCATTCTCTACGAGAAAGATCTCACCAAGTGCACACCAAATCAAGTCCTTAACAAGTTGATGGCTTTTGAGCTAAGAATTGGAATCAAGCCAAAGCCAAGATCTTCTTCACCTACTCCAAGCATTGCTCTTGCGAGCAACCAAGAGAAGAAAAAGGAGAGCTCAAGTGAAGAAGAAGAAGAAGAAGAAGCCTCCTCATGTGATAGTGATGGTGAAAAGATGTCCCCCGAGCTCCAAAGACAAGTCAAGAAGTTGGTTAAGAGCATGGAGAAGATCAACTCGATGAGGTACATGGTCCACATCAAGGATGGAAAGCATCATCAACACATGATGATCAAGAAGATCAAGTATGAGAAGAAGAGGAAGGAGAAGAAGGAAAAGGAGACCAAGCATAAAGCCTTCACCACATTCGAAGAATGGGTGAGTGATGATACTCTCAACAACAAGAGCTCCTCTTCCTCATCACACTTATGTCTATGGCCAAAGGTATGCAAAGCGATGTAAGTGATGACTCTGATTCCGATTCCGATTCTGATAATGAATCCCCCGCTAAGCTTCCCACCTTGATTCATGAATAACAAAAAGGCCTTAAAAAATTAAACAAAGATAATGAGGCTCTCAATGATCTTAATGCACTCATTGCTTCAAATTTTGATAATTTATTAGGTAAATTCCAATTGCTTAGCAAGGAGCATGAAGAACTCAAAATTGAGAGCCTTAACAATCAATCTAAGGACTCTTTGTTGACCTTGGAGCAAACTATTCCCTGTGATATTCCCATCTCCAAGGTTGATGCCTCTACTTCTTGCATTGATTTAATTGATGAATCTTGCTCACCCCTCTGCAATGAGAAATGCTTTGAGAAAATTGTTGTAGAAACACTAGATGATCTCATTGCCAAGGAGAATGAAGAGCTCAAGCAAGAAATGGAGAGTCTTAGGCAAAGCTTGGCAAACTTGAAGGGCAAGAGCATTGGGAGCAATGTCCAACCTTCTCAAGATAACCATGATCATATGGTGAACAAGCTTGAGAAGGGAGCAACCGTGACTTGCTTCAACTGCTATGAAGAGGGCCACAAGTTCTATCAATGCCCAATTGTCAAGGCGACGCCCAAGAGTGAGAAGAAGAATGCCAAAACTACCATCAAGAGCTTCCTCATCTACACCAAGCCCAACCGCAAGAACAAGGTAAAAGCCCACACCTATGTCCTTAAAAAGAATTCTAATGGCAAGGTTGTTGCTAGTACGGTTGGGAAGCCCAAGATGAAGGAATGGGGATGGAACCGACCCATTTGGGTGTCCAAGGAGGTCATCACCAACATGAAGGGGCCCCAAAAGGTTTGGGTTCCAAAGGATACTTGAAGCCCAAGATTAGATTTGGGGGATTTGGAGGCTTGGCTCACAAGAAGAGGAGAAAGATCACATCAAGTAGCCAAGCTTGCAAGATTGGACATCATTTGCCCAAATCCCCCGCACTAAGGTAAATAAGGTAATGGTATTGCAATTCAAATTCTTTGCCTATTTACCTTGCTAGATTTGCATGCGCTACCTTTCATATCTCTTGCTTTCATGAGGTATCTCTTGCAATATCTAGTGTTATTATCATATGGTAAGTTGCTTGTGCCATGCACTCTAACCCATGAGCAACTTACATGGTTTGCAAAGTTGTGTAGGTTTTCTACACTTGGTCACTTTCATGGTACATGAGCTTCACAAGGTATGAATTGAGTACCATGACCACAAGCTATAAGCTTATCTTCCCATTTGTTGTTCAAAACAATGTGCATATACCTGATAGTGATTCAAATACTAAATGCACACATTGTTGACGCTCGTTAGCGACACACTTTTAGTGCTAATTAAGTGGTGTTTTGGGACCAATTCATATACTAACCCGCCACTTGGCACTTGAAATAACCCCATTTTCGCATATGCATGTATTTTTGGAGGATTTTGGTTTACGCAGGTTTTTGAGCTATAAATGAGCACTTTTGGATGAAGACCAAGGTCATGCATAGCATGGAGGAATATGAAGGCCATACAACACGGATTTCGTTCGCTCTCATCTATGGTGAACTAACCTCCAAGAATGTGGAAGGGCAAAGATTTGAAGATAAGGTCGGATGACTTCGGGATCAAAGCGAATCAGGTAGACATATGGAAGGCTATCAAGACCCAATCTTATCCCGAAGCAACTGACGTCAAATACCCACATGCATTGGCAAATCAATTCCTGAAGGATCAAGGAGCTTGCACGCAAAAGATGAGGCCGAGGCGGGCCAAAAAGGCCCTAGGCCGGTCGGCCTAGGACCTATGGGCCGGCCGGCCTAGCCCCTTTTTGCGCCGCCTTGACCTCCCCTTCGAGTTAGGGTTTTCTCGGACTACTTATAGCCCCTGTACCTCGAAGCCACAAACATTAATCCACCAAAAGTCGGCGAAAACTAGGGTATACACCAAAGGGAGACGAGGGTTGCTGCAAGTCTTCGAAGGTACCTAGGGCATGGCCTTGGCCAACCCTAGCCGCCATGGCCTCCCTGCGCGGTTGTGCCACGGCGGAGCTCAAGAGTCAAGCCCCAAGATTCATCGGGGTATGTACACACACGATGGTGATATCAATCTAATCTCTATTCTAGTTGTCTCAACCTTGGTCTACTTCTTTGATGCTTTATATTCATATGTACGATCGTCATATGTTCTTAGTAAGATTAGATCTAATCGTGGTGATTAGTCCATATCTTGCGGATACATTGAAGTAGCGCGTTCTA
Organism: Alloteropsis semialata; assembly: GCA_004135705.1. Classification (NCBI taxonomy): domain Eukaryota; kingdom Viridiplantae; phylum Streptophyta; class Magnoliopsida; order Poales; family Poaceae; genus Alloteropsis; species Alloteropsis semialata. The sequence continues at coordinate 53,110,720 of CM014273.1, forward strand.
GCTAGTCCGTCGATTACCTCAGTGTGGTGACAGCATGACGGAGGGAAAAGTTCTAGCGATGACATGATGTTGAGTCAAATTAATGGCGAGTACAATGGGAGTTGTCGCAAGCCACTACAAGAGGAAGCTCGTCGAGCGCTTGCTAGTTGGTTGGGTAAAGCTTTGGGAAACCTTAGGCGTTGGCATGCACCTCGCGGCGGTGACCATTGGAAAGTAGGCCGCTTGTGAGCCGTCTTTCGGAGAGAAGATTCGGGTACCTTTGGTAGAGATACAATCTATTGTTTTGATCACCTTTTGACTAAGAGCTGTACCTAGAGATGATTAGGCCCTTCGTTAACCTTGGTTATGCTATCTTTGCTTATGCTTTCGGATGCGATCAACCTTTATACTCACTCATATCTTAAAGGTTTACCTCTATATGCAATCAACGCTTAATGATAGGAATAGATCCGTTAGATTAGATGGAAAACCCTAGATAGTTCATTGTCGATCCACGGATTGATAAACCTTGGATGAATACTCTAACAAAAAAGCTACGATGATCCGTGCGCTTGCGGTTCACAATTGGCGCGTCTATGGACCGTCAACACACATCTAGGGCGAGCTTAGCTTATGGATTGTGATTTTGGAGACTAACTTATTTATCATGCTTATTCTTATTATCTCCTTATGCCGTGCAACATCATACTTAGAGAATGTGCCTCACTCAAAATGTGATCTTACAACTCTATGTGTATGATTATACAACATTTACGCTTACATGCATATTGAGCCATGTCTTATCGAGTTTATGATCTTCATATCTAAGTTCATAGGCTATGTGCTCATACATTTCCAATTGGTTAAGTATCACACTTGTTCTTCCTTGACATCTACTTTCGAGTGATACTTGACTAACTCCCTAGGCTACTAATTTCTTCTATGAGCTATGATGTTTTTGATAGGTCTTTTTAGGTGATTTGATTCCAAAAGGGGAGAAATTTGGATCAAAGCAAGCTTAATATACAAGACCTCATGAGATAGGGGGAGAAGCCATGAGAAAGGGGGAGGATACACGTAGGGAGAGAAGTCATAAAGGAGATGTCAGACTTAGGGGGAGGCCACACCCATGGTGCTACTTCAAATTATATGGGGGAGATTGTAAGGAAGTTGGATCCCTAATCCAATGAAAAGAGTGGTAAGTATTCAAGCAAGTGTAAGTGCTCAAACTTGGTCAATTTTCGCATATTTCATACTTGCTTTGATTGTGTTGTCATCAATCACCAAAAAGGGGGGAGATTGTAACGAAAATGGTCCTTGTGCCATTTATATTGTGATTTTGGTGATTGAATGACAACATAGTTTTGGGACTAACATGTTTGTTAAGTAATTTACATAGGAAATTACGTCCCAAGAATGATTCCAAAGCATAGCAAAAAACCAGAGATTACACACGGCGTATGAAGTATTTATGACGTGGTATTGGCATATGAAATCATGGGAAGGGCTTGAGTTGATTGAATTGGAGAAGCCCGCAGAGATTACACACGACGTATGATCTGCCGATCATCGGCGTACATATTTAAAGCATACGGCGTGTGAAGATTCTCTGAAGAAAAGCAACGTCATATTATATGATGATGTACGGCATACATGTTGGAAGCATACGGTGTGCACTGGGAGTCTTGAAGAAGCACAAGGCGTATAGTCCGGTGTTACTGTTTGTATACACGGCGGAATATACGGCGAGTGCGCCAAGAGCAGAAGCTGAAGAATTCAACACGGCGTAGTGAGTGAGAGAGCTAGGATAGGCCTAGTGAGTGAGTTGCAAGGTGTTTGAGTCTTGTGCTTGGTTCTCGAGTGAGCCACCTCTTGTAATCTCGGTGTGCCGGCCCCTTGGAGTTTTAGAGACACCCCGGCAAGTCTTCGACCCTCCGGCTTGGTGTGGAGAGGCGACAACGACTTTGTGCGGGGGACGAGGAGACCCCTTCCTTGGTGGAGATGCTCCGTAGTGGAGGCGGCGTCAAGATCTCCGGGAGAGTAGGTTGATGAGAGTAAGGTCTTGATGACTTCCTCATCATCCCTCTTGGAGAGCCTTTGTGACGAGCTCAAGGCCTTGACCGGGAAGAAGACTTAGCGACCGGGAGCACATCCTTTGTGGAGCTCCAACGTGGAGTAGGCGTAAGCCGAACCACGGGATAAATCTTCGTGTCAAGTTTACATCCCTCTAACCCTTTTAAACTTCCGCATTTCATACTTGCAATTTGTGTGTCTTTACCTTTCTAGAGTAGTATTTTGATAGGATTGACTCTAGGTTGCAAAACTTTTGGAGTGGGTGTAAACACTAGAAGAAAAACCTTAGTTGCACATCTAGATAGCTTGTCTTAGTTTCATTTTATGTAATTAGGAGGCATGTGGTAGGTTAAGTTTTTAGAAAGTCTAATTCACCCCCTCTCCCTCTTAGGCTATCGCGAGCATCGATTCCTTTCAGTCATGACGCGCGCCAGTTGGCCCCGTGCCCTTTATATAGCCATGGGCCACGGCTAGTCCATGCACATCTGGTCTCATCGTTGCCATCTCTAACCACGGCAAAGATCGAAGAGCCAACAAGAGTGAAGCACAGCGAGCGTTGAGATCAAGAGGTTCTTGTCCGTGATTTGGTTAAATGTTCAGGGCGATGGCGAGGAAGGTTTCTTCCGTGCTCGTGGTTATCCTGGTGATCTTGGCGTTCTTGGCCGTCTCCGGCGCGGCGCGGCAGCTTGGCGGCGAGCCGGCGACGTGCGGGCTCCGGCCAGGGGGTCTGTCTCCGGCGACTTTGTCATGCAGTTCCTCCGGCAAATGTACCTGCAGAGGCTACGTGCTGGGCCCACGGCACGCTTGATAGATGATGAACTATTGAAGATTTGTGCATAGATAAGCAGGAAAGCCCTTTATATGTTAAGTACGTGTCACACGATGAGTGACGTTTGTTATTGGAGAAGTAGCTGTATTCAGATTCAGAACTGAAATCTTGACTACTTGGAGGAAAAATGACCCTTTTCACATAGTTTGTGAATTTTGGCGCAAACCTTTTAATTCAGATAGAATAGTTTCAAGAAATTTTTATTTTGGAAGTTGACTTGCTGAGATCACAAGGTGTGTGATGTGTGTATATCTGTGGCTTCGATGTACTCTTTGAAACTTTGATTCCCCCCCGCACCACCCCCCCCCCTCTATTTAGACCTAATATCTTTCAAAAACTTACACAAACAGTATACTGAAAAAAATAACTATTTAGACCTAATATCTTTCAAAAACTTACACAAACAGATAATCTAACTATTACAAATTAGAGACTCCTTTTGAATCCTCCATACATTAATCCTCACAAGAAGCGCTAGAAGAAAAAAATAAATTCTAGAAATTCTCACAAAACTTAGAAACACCTATCAATCGGTAGAATCTGGTCATTATAGCCATTCGATCTATTATGTTTTTTAAAAAAAAACCCACTTTTGCCATTATAGAAATAGGCTAATGTAACTCCAAAATCTATACCTAAGTTACTCATTTCTGCCAGTATAAAAAACAACCAAAAGTAGCCCCCTAATAATATCTATCTAAATTACTCACCTGTGCCAATAAAAAAGTAACTTGAATTAACTCTGAAATTTGCACCTAAATTACCAACATTTGCCATTATTCAAAATGACCTGCATATATCATTATATAAAATATCCTAAAGTACTACTATATGATTATAAATTACCTAACTTTGTTATTAATTGTCAATATAGGAAATATTAACTTAGCGTATGCATGCAAGATATATGCCACCATGTAGGCTATATATATAAATGTACCAAGGCAGTGATGAGAACATAATTTTTTATGTTAAACACATAACTCAAACTCTAAACTTGCATCTAAATTGTCCACATATATTTCATTATTAAAAATGCATACATATGTCACTATAAAAAATATCTTCAAACAAAAATATCAATATCAAATGGTTATGAAATAAAAATATCAAATGGCAAAAGAGAATTTCATATATAGCATTTAGGATTAGTTTTCCTAAACATCATTATATTAAAATTAAAAATAGAGGGGTATAATGTTCTAGCAGTAATCTGCATGCACGCGTCCTTCAAGCACAAAGGTGATGCCTAACCTAGCCAACCAAATTTCAGCCATGACGACCAGCGACGACGACCAAAAAACCATTCCCCCGCCACATTGCACAAGCCTGGAACGCAATTCCGTCCAGATAAAACGAATCAAAGCAGGATTTGCACAATTCTCGAACCAACCCTTCAACCCTGTGCCTTTCCGCCGCGCATTATTCTCTGCAAAATCCTCGACAAAATAGGCGGGACCAATTGGAAAGGCGAATGCGCACCAC
>CM014273.1:53116170-53134553 GCA_004135705.1 Alloteropsis semialata
GGTGTGGGTCCGCATGTGCAAGCATGGCTAGTTCGATCGGAAGATATATATGACAGACTACTTTGTAATTCAATCGGGAGACGTGACGGACCAAAAAAAAAGAAGAAGCAATCCTCCCTTTTGAAATAGGTAAAGATTTTAAAAGTATATAAACATACGCCTCAACATATATTATAATAGACATGCTTTATTCGTGCTTCAACACTATAAAAGTATATAATCTCTTTTGGGAGTACAAGCTTGTATTGGAAATAGAAACAGCATGAACTCACTTTGTAAGCCCTTAGTCACCCAAAACAATTTGTACCTAGCGTTTGGGGTGCACACACGTGTGTGTGAGCAGCTTTGGTTGCAATTGTTTTCAATTGGCCTTGTACTCTCAAGACTCCTCTTAAAAAGTATATAGAGCATACACCATATGCATAGCATGCAACATTAGGTATGCATATACAGTATTAGAGTGTGTCCTTTTGTGATTACAAGGATGACATACACATCAACACAACGCCACACTCACATAAATAAACCCCTTCAAAAAAAATTCGAAACACCAGTATGGATGCAGACGCTTATACACGCATGCACACTCACCACTTGACACGCACGTCGTCTACCACTGAAAAGTAGCATCGGTTAAATCTAGGTAAATACGAGCATCCGTGTTGAGTTGAAGACCGCCCAAACTCGAATGGACAGATTCCACCACAAGAAAAATTTACCAACTAAGCTACGCTTAATTCGTAGCCGCTTCAAATACTTGCTTATGTTTCATGGACATGCATGAACCCTGGTTGATAAGAACCCTACCCTCGAATCTTCATTACGGTCCGGTGACTTGAAATATGTTTCACTAATGATCGTTGACAAAAACAAAAAGTAAAATCTTAAATACACATGCAACCTTTATACCCCTCTGGTTGTTTTACATCTCATATTAGCTTTGTCCTAAGTCAAAGTTATCCAATTTTAATCAAGTTTATACAAAAAATATAACAATATCTACAATATCAATTTTGTTCGTTGTATCCACCATAGAATATAATTTGACAGGACATATGATTGATATTGTAATTCTTATTATATTTTTCTATAAATTTGCTCAAAGTTATATATAACTTTTACTTAGAACAAAACTAATACAACATGTATTAAAAGCCGGAGGGAGTAACCGTATAACGTGAGCACAATAACTTTAATGAGCGAGCAGTGGTAGGTGTTCCTCAATGGTTTTTGTTGACCAAGTACTGGAAATTGTTCAACGACCATAAATGCTTTGGTAAATAGCCTAAAGTCAGTAGTTCCGGCCAATTTGGTTCAGCAGCCACACTATACTTGCAATCCGTCGGCCGTTAGCTAATCCAGGCAACTTTCCTCCTTTTTTGAAAGAGAGAGAGAGAGAGAGAGAGAGAGAGAAAAGGGAAATTTGGAAGGAAAAGGATAGCTAGCAGTCACCATATAGTCCGGCTAGCTAGCTAACGTCTCCAATTTATTAACTAGCGAATGAGGGTCGGCATTTATATGTCATGGTCGTGGAGTGCCCGAAAGAAAGGTCCATCGCATAACGTCACGTGTATACATGCTACATGTGCATGTTCAAGTTGTTGGTCGCCAATTTACATGTCAGTTTAAGAAGCAGAGAACAAAGGAAAACAAGGACGAATTCCAGCCAAAACACCATAGCCAATACAATGATCCATGCAGATATGTAGGCGATTCAAATGTCATGGTGTTTGACCCAAATTAAAGCTGTGTACGTGCGTCGTCCGGTTCAATTTGATGTCAACGGAAACCTAAAAGAAACATGCATGTGCTTGTGCCATACTGATCAATTGGTGGACCATATTGTACTCTTACACTTTTATTGTATATAACTCAGTCTTCCTTCTCGTCCCCCTTTGCAAATAGTGATCTTATTTTTTATATGCTCTTTGATTTGGACCTCCACTACCTATCATTAGTGCTCTAAAGAACAATTACTACTCGTTAATTTTTCCTGGGCTCTTCTTGCCTGCATGACCAAATGATTTTGAAGGATACGAATAGGAACGTGGAGTGGCAAGTACTCTTATTCTTGCTTCCTTTATATATGTATATTCTTTTCAGGAGGAATTTTACAATGGTTGAAACAAATTAGGATTGTCCATCAGGTTAAATTCAACGGTTGAAACATAAAAGGTACCCGGAGATACCAAGAAAACGGTACCAAACAGTACCAAAATAGGTAGGACCGATGCCAAAATAGGAAAGGTATCTTCTGGTACCTCCTGGTAGCTTACCAAAATAGGAAAGGTACCTCCGGGTACCTTTTCAACTACCGTAAAACACCTCTCTTTTTAGACCCAAACGATGATTAAAGAGGGTGGGACCGCAGGAGGTAAAATATAGATCAAATGAGTAATGAGGTGTTGTGCCACAAGAGAGGTCATGGGTTCGAAGCCTGAAATGTGTGACTTGTGATGTGCAATTTGTGTGGGTAGTTCGCAAGTGCCTTTAGATCTATCCCTCATGGTTCAAGTATAGAACCACGACTGATATCAATTTTGTGTCATGGTTATCCATGGTAATTGGTAAAGATGTGCCCTCATATCTAACGGAGAGTTTTTCACATCTGCAAAACCATGACAAACAAGGTGTTATGAACCATACATAGGTGATGTACCCTTTATGTAAGTGTCTTCTTTCTTTGAAAAACCTCACCTTTTGTTTTCCTTCTTGATGAAGGGCTCTCTAAACAAGAACAAAAGTAAATGAAACCCTAGGAGTCCAAGAGGTGGCTCCCAATCTAGCCATCAATATATTTTCATATGAATTTGGGACATCCAATAATTTCCCTCAAGTCTTAAAACACATTTCCTTCCGTCGAACGGCTATAGTATCTTCACAACTTTATTTCATGAAACGACCCAGATTCTTATTTCTAAGAATCCGACTTCCTGTACCATTATGTTAGTCCCAGAATCAATAGCTAACACGTACAGAACTCATTCCAGCATATATCACATCCTGTCGGATGTTTGGACCCGGCAGTCCACACAGGGTAGCCTACGTGGTTGATTTGTTGAGGACAGATCGAGGATCAGAAGTCGATGGTAACACAAGACGCAAGGATTGAACAGGTTCGGGCCGTCGAGATGACGTAACACCCTACGTCCTGTGTTGGCGGCGATTGTATTGCTGTGTATGAAGTTCCTGGAAGGATCTCCGTAGTTGGGTTCTGTCCTAGGTTTGTATGATCGTGGGTTGTAGATGTTGTTGTTCGTCGTTCTGGAGGGGGGTCTCAAGGCGCCTTATATAGTCCGGCTGCCTTGAGTTACAAGTCGGCTAGAGATCGTAACCTACCCGAAATACAAGGATTCGATCCTATAACGATTACAGATATCTTTCCCTATAATTCCGGCTAGTTTATCCTGATCTCCGAGCTTCTTGCGGGATACGCCGTCTTCTTCCTTGCCGCGCGCGCCGTCGCGCCCATCCGGTTCGCCCGACTGGTGGGCCTCCCGACTGGTGGGCCAGCCAGTCCGACAAACCGATCCAGTTGTACTCGGATTGGGCCGCCCCTTGCTGGTTGGGCCAATCCGCCTTCTGGGTACCCCTGGGGGTCTACCCCCGACAAGCCCCCGAGTAGTACGTGGTTGAGAGACAAGTCGGCAAGGTCGTGCTGTCCGATGAGCGTCGAGCCTGCTGCAGTTGGAAGCGAAACCGCGTGATACTGGAGAGAAAGGAGCCGTCTTCCAACGGATGCGCCGCGAGGTGCGTCCATTGGCCGTAGCCCCCGAGCCTTGAAGCGATTCCGAAGGAATCGGTCCAAGGGTTAGTAGCCTTCTTCTGAGGTCACCGAATGATCAACGGATGCGCCGCGAGGTGCGTCCGTTGGCCGTAGCCCCCGAGCCTTGAAGCGATTCCGAAGGAATCGGTCCAAGGGTTAGTCAAGGAGCATCTGGCTAAATCATCCGGCGTTAATTTCGGCGTCCAGTCCCCGAGCGTGAGGACCGGCGGAGTCCCGCGGGACACGCCGACAGTCGCCCAGCGCCCAGCCCCCGAGCGCGAGGGCTGAGCACGCCGAGTGGTCGTTCCGGCGCCAGCCCCCGAGCGTGAGGGCCGAGCACGCCGAGTAGTCGTTCCGGCGCCAGCCCCCGAGCGTGAGGGCCGAGCACGCCGAGTGTCGTCCCGGCGCCAGCCCCCGAGCGTGAGGGCTGAGCACGCCGAGTGGTCGTCCCGGCGCCAGCCCCCGAGCGTGAGGGCCGAGCACGCCGAGTGGTCGTCCCGGCGCCAGCCCCCGAGCGTGAGGGCTGAGCACGCCGAGTAGTTGTCCCGGCGCCAGCCCCCGAGCGTGAGGGCTGAGCACGCCGAGTGGTCGTCCCGGCGCCAGCCCCCGAGCGTGAGGGCTGAGCACGCCGAGTAGTCGTCCCGGCGCCAGCCCCCGAGCGTGAGGGCCGAGCACGCCGAGTGGTCATCCCGGCGCCAGCCCCCGAGCGTGAGGGCTGAGCACGCCGAGTAGTTGTCCCGGCGCCAGCCCCGAGCGTGAGGGCTGGGCACGCCGAGTAGTCGCCAGTACCCTGCAACAAAGTAAAAATTCGAGGAGAAAGCATTCGACGATATAAAGATTAATGAACTCCGCTTCCTGCTTTTAAGTCTTTTAATTTCCCCGGGCAGTTAGCCTGTTACGTTTATGCACCTGATCCCCGATAGCCGTAGTCCATAGCGCTGGGCCGCGTGCACGCGTAGGAGCGTAGGCGTACGGAAGAGCCGAGGTTTCACGGATTAAGGCGTGTGCTCCCTGAGTACTTTAGCAACTTGTTTTAAAGCTCGCGAAATTGACAAAGTTAATCAATTGAAACTTATCTTGGCGAAAGGTTCGAGTCCCGGAGGATTCCTTTTCTGTAGGGTATGCCAAGGAGAGGCAGGCAAGGCGGCGTCATATTCGTGATGCGGCGTCAGGAATAGAATTCCCGTGATTGCACGGGGCGCTCCCGTGGTTGAGTGGAGCCAAAGGAGATAAGGGTGACCTGTGCATTTCAGGCTGGAGGAGAGACGCGTGGCGCGGAATCCGCACTCGTCATTGTGGAGAAAATCTTCCGTCCTCCGGCGACCAGGGGCTATAAATACCCGTCGGGGAGCCTGAGCTGCTACCCAAGAGCGAATAGATATAGGATCCTTGCAGTCAATATGCCGGAGGCTTATTGCTGGGTTCGTCCACCGGGGAAAGTTCATGGAGTCATCTTGGCACGGTGCTAGAAGAGCGCTTGCGAGGGTTCTGAGGCGTTGATCGGCGTGTAGATGCTGCCCTGTTCACCCCCGCATTCCCATGTGATGAGGGCCATGTGGGGTGAAATGCTTTGTAGAGCAAGGAATAGCCAAAGGCATCCGCCATCAACCCTCCACCGGTGCTGTCCCGTCGACGGCTGCAGTGGTGCTACAAGAGAGCTTGCGAGGAGCTCATGGGAACCAAGCTTGCTCCGGATGTAGCACTAGGCGCAGGGACGAGTGCCCCAGGCCGTCATCTTGGCGGCTGATGTGTTTGATGTTTGTAACCGGCGTAAATCCGGCTCCGTTGTAACTGTATTTCCTGCAAAAGGATTGCATTACCTATCGCGATTTGTTCGCAGCGTCAGTTCCCGAGCGTTTCGGGGCTAATCGAGCTCGCATGGCACGCTGCTCTTGACATGGCGCCAGCCCCCGAGTCCGAGTGCCGGTCGAACCTTAGCGGTACACCTTCATTTCCGCAGTGTTGGCCTCCGAGTGGTTCGGAGCCAATCGAGCCCGAGAGGCACACTGGCTTGATCGTGGCGCCAGCCCCCGAGCATGGGAGCTGTTCGAGCCTTAGTGGCACACCACTGGGTTTGCAGTGTTGGCTCCCGAGTGGTTCGGGGCCATTCGAGCCCGAGAGGCACACTGGCTTGATCGTGGCGCCAGCCCCCGAGCATGGGAGCTGTTCGAGCCTTAGCGGCACACCACTGGGTTTGCAGTGTTGGCTCCCGAGTGGTTCGGGGCCATTCGAGCCCGAGAGGCACACTGGCTTGATCGTGGCGCCAGCCCCCGAGCATGGGAGCTGTTCGAGCCTTAGCGGCACACCACTGGGTTTGCAGTGTTGGCTCCCGAGTGGTTCGGGGCCATTCGAGCCCGAGAGGCACACTGGCTTGATCGTGGCGCCAGCCCCCGAGCATGGGAGCTGTTCGAGCCTTAGCGGCACACCACTGGGTTTGCAGTGTTGGCTCCCGAGTGGTTCGGGGCCAATCGAGCCCGAGGGGCACACTGGCTTGATCGTGGCCAGCCCCCGAGCATGGGAGCTGTTCGAGCCTTTGCGGCACGCCGACTTCTTTGTCTTGCTCGAGTGCTTCGGAGTCGTTTTTTACCGTTGACCCCCAGCGTGTAACGGAAGGCGAAGCGCCCAACGGCTCTTTTTACCGTTTCGCCCACCCCGCTAATCGCGTTATCTCGCGGTAATTTCGGGCGTCAAGGCGCGCTTTAAAAGGCGAGGGTTAGACCCGGAGGGAAATCCTCCCATTCCCAGATCCGTCTTCCCTGTTCCTTCGCTTTTCACCCCGCCGCCACCAGAGCTCCCATTGCTCGTCAGTCCATTGCGCGATCTCAGCCACCACGGGGAGCGCAATATCGCTGATGCGATCAAAGACCCCTGCCGTTAGATCCATGGCGGGGAAGAAGAAGCTTACTGGCGTCCCGAAGTCCGACAAGATCCCTTCCCCTGTCCTCGCGTGGACGCGGGGGAAGGTGACCACGGAGGCGCTGGAGGAGATGGTGGAGCGGAGTGTCCTGCCGCCTCAGGCCGTGGCAGAATGGCGGCCGAGCGCAGGGGAGGTGTTCCCGTCGGAGAACTACGGCGAGCTGGTCCTTTTCAAGCCTTTCTTCGAGGCGGGACTCGGCTTGCCCACGGGGCCTTTCTTCCGCGGGTTGCTGCACTTTTACGGGATCGAGGCCATCAACCTCAACCCCAATTCGATTATGGCTATCTCAGTCTTCATCCACCTCTGTGAGGCATATCTGGGGATCTCTCCCCACTTCAACTTGTGGAGGTATCTGTACTGGTTGAAGCCTCAGCCGAGCGAGGAGAAGATGGTGGTCGTTGGAGGCGCTGGGTTTATGCTGCGCCAAGGGCGGAAGGATGACTACTTCGACATCGCCCTCAACACCTCCAACAAGGGATGGAAAGCCGAGTGGTTCTACGTCGGGAACCACGAGCCGGCGATCCCCTGCCACACCGGAGAGCGGCCACAAGTTAAGGATTGCTGGAACGAGCTTCCTGACGCCTCCGAGATGGATCAGGTTGACGAGCTCCTTGTGCTGATCAAGGAGTTGAAGGATCAAGGTTTGACGGCGATTGGCATCGCCTGCAACTTCAGCAGGCGGCTGATCCAACCCATCCAGGAGCGGAAGCACCCGGGCTACGAGTACTCGGGGCGAGATGACCCCACTCGGGCTGCTAACCGCACCGTGGGGAAGGAGGAGATGAAGGCACGCGTCGGCGGGTTCTTCCTCGGCCGTGTGTCAGAGAAGGACCAGCCGCGCCCTTTTTCGCTGAAGAGGCCTCCACCACCGGTAAGTTATCTTTCCGAGTCCTTTTGAGTGTTTTCTCTTGACGTGATTTCTGGTTGCGTCCGTTGGCCGTTCTGATTTTGCGCCTTTTCTTGCGCAGGATCGAGTCTTCGAATTCTTCTCTGCTGCCCCACTTCCGGAGGACTTCCCGAGGAAGGTGATTCTCGAGGACACGCCTCCGGCTGCTCAGGCCGGCACTCGGGTAGAGGGGGCGGTTGAGCCGCCTGCTCCCCGTATATGGGCGCCGAGTGACACGGAGGGCTCCCTGAGTCCTTCGGATGAGGAGGTGGCGGAGGACCGTCCGCGGAAACGCCGGGCGGCTGTGGCGAAGAGGAACAACCGTGGGGGCGGCGTTTCCAAGCGGGCGGTGGAGGTTGACGACGGGGCGGCCGACGACTCGGCCACGTTGTCAGACGAAGCGCCCTCCGTCCGGGACGCGGTGGCGGGTACGGCGCCGCCGCCTCCCAAGCGGAGGCGCACGAAGAAGGTGTTGGCGAAGAAGGTGGCGGCGAAGAAACCGGACGCGCAGCCGGCTCAGCGGCCGCCTGCGGGTTCGGACGCCGACATTGACGAGCCGGGACGTCGTTCCCCGGCCGTCATGGAGGAAGAGGAGAAGGACGAGGCGGTGCCCGACGAGGTGTTCCAAGAGCAGGAGCACGCCCGGGCCATGGGCGTTTCCGTGGAGGAGAGGCGGCGGCTGGTGGCGGAGACGCTTGTGCAGGCCACGGCGGATGCAAGGCCGGTCTCCGACTTGGGGACCAGGCCGATCCCCATAGCGGCTTCGGCGCAGCGGCGTCCCAAGCTCCCCGTCATCCGGCCCCGTGTTGCGGTGGTGAAAAGTACTCGGTGAGTTGTTGGTCTTGATCGCCGAAGGTGACGGGCAGAGCAATCTGCCCGAGTGGTTTGGAGCCTTTGCCTGGGATCAGCCCGTAGAATGGGTGGAGAGAAGGGGTCAAGGCATCGAGGCCGATGCCCATGTCCTTCAGCGTCTGGGCGAAGATGATGTTGAGCCCGCTCCCACCGTCGATGAGTACTTTGGTGAGGCGGGCGTTGTGCACGATCGGGCTGAGTACCAGCGGGTACTCGCCCACGTCGGAGACCTGGAACCACTGGTCCTCCCTGGAGAAGGTGATTGGCTGCTCGAACCAGCGGAGTGGTTGGATCGGCGATGTGTAACAGGAGAATATCTCCCGATCACGTACTTTCTCCCGGCGCTTGTCGTCTACGGGCGGCGGTCCTCCGAGGATGAAGTTCACCTGCCTGTCGACATTCGGGAAAGCAGGGTTCGCGGGAGCCCCTTTTCCCTTGTCGCCTTTGTCGTCGTCTTGCGGCGGCAGCTTCCCCTCCTTCTTCTTGTAGGCCTCGGCGAGCCCCATGCAGTCAATCATGCGATGTTTGGACTGCTTGTGGATGGGGCAGGGTCCTTGGAGCATCTTCTCGAAGTCAGCGCTGAAGTTGGACCGCGGGCGAGAGCCGCTACGGTCCATGGCGGCGACGGTGAAGTCTCTCGAGCGCTTTCGGTCATCCCTCCTGCTTGGTTCGGGTCGGGGGCGACGTGTGCCTTCCTTCTTCGGGCGATCTTCTCGGCGAGGGGGACGATCATCGTCCCGAGTGCTTTTCTTGCCGTAGTGGAGACGGACGGCCTCCTTGGCGTTGGCCATCTTGTTCACCCGGCCAAAGAACTCGCCGGAGGTCTTTGGCATGTCCTCGCAGAGGCGCTCGAAGACGGCGGAGTCGGCGAGGCCATCGAGGAAGTAGCTGATGATCTCGGACTCGGAGCAGCCGGGAACTAGGTTTCGGTTCTCCATGTACCGGTCGGTGTAGTCGCGGAGGCTTTCCCCGCGGTTCTGCTTCACCTTGCCCAGGTCCCAGGCGGTGCCTGGTCGGATGGAGCTCCCCTGGAAGTAGCTTTTGAATTTGTCGCAGAGGGTCCCCCAGCTGTCGATGGAGTCGGGCTCAAGGCTGTGAAGCCAGGTTAGCCCTACCTTGGTCATGGCGACGGGGAAGTAGGCGCACATGGAGTCGTGGTCGCCGTTCACTGCGCGGATGGCGATGCTGTACGTCCGGAGCCACAGCGTCGGGTCCGCCTTCCCGTCATACTTCTCTATGCCTGTAGGTTTGAAGTTAGCAGGCATTCTAATGGATCTTACTCGGGCAATGAATGCCGGGAAGCCATCGCAGTCGTTGAGGTTCCCGGCGTCCGCGTGTCCTGAGTCGGTGGAGTAGTCGTCCGGGGTGTTAGCCCGGGGCGGCCTGTCTTGTCGGAGTGAAGGCCGGTACTTGTGGTCGAACTCTCGGCGGCATGCGGCTTCAGCGACCTCAAGCTCTCGGCGTTGGCGTGCTTCGCGATCCAGCCCTGGGGGGCCGTGTTCACGATTGTACTCGGCGCGCCGTCGGAGCTCTTCCTCATCCCTTCGCCGATGACGGTCGTCGAGGTTCCTTCGGAGATCGCGGTTGCGGAGTTGCTCGCGGAGATCCGGCTGCTCGACGACGTCGCGATCAGCTTCTCGGCGGCTGGCTGACCTGGAGTGACGAGACGAGGAAGCAGGAGCCCTCTGGGCGTTGATCATACCCGCGGCTGCAGTCAACCTAACCTTGATACGGTTGAGCTCAGGGGTTTCCGGGATCCCCTCTAGCTCTTGGTGTGCGGCGGCAAGGTTGGCCGACGGGGTGGCGTAAACACCCACGCCGCCAACTTCTTGGATGAAGTCATCTTGGAGATTACGCGTGACCCTGGGGTTTCGGCGTTCTCGCCGCGCGTCGCGGCGTCGTTGCTTCTCACCGTTACGCCTGATCCTGGCGTCACGGTGTGCTTGATCCTCGCCCTGGACCGTTGGTTCGTCGGCGGATATGTCGGAGACGAACATCTCCCGCTTGGCGGGTGTGATCCTCTTATTCGGAGGGAGGACACGTGTCACCCGTGGGAAAGTCGGAGTTGGTTCAGGTGGAGTCGGCGTATCCTGAGGATGAGGGTGCTGTGCTGCTGCAACGTCCGGAGTAGATCCGATCTGGGTGGCCGCGATGGGACCGACCCCCCTGATCGCCTCTGGAGAGTAGTCGGCGTTCGCGCGTCCGCCGAGTGCTTGCTGGTAGGCGGCTCCGCTGTTCCTGAGTCCCAGCGGGAATCGTGTCGGCGAGGCGATGCTCCGACGAGCTGACTCGGTGAGTTCAATGCATTCACCGATGGAGGCGATGGCGTGATCCATGTCCGCCTCGAACTGGCGTTGGCGTGCAGCCCATCGGAGCCTTCGCTCCTCGGGCATCTCCTGCGCCCTGCGTGGCTGAGGCGGAGTGGACGAAGCAGTCGGTGGTACAGGAGAAGGCGTGTTCCCCTCGGATGGCGGGAGAACGACGCCGGCCGTCGCGGCCGCCGAGTTGTTGGTGATGGCTGGCGGCGGAGCGGTGATGGTGACGATCCCGTCTGGCGTAGCGTCAAGTCGCGGCGCTGTCTCCTCCGGGGTGGCGTCACGAGTGAAGGAGAGCTCTCCCTCCGGCCCGGCGGTGAAAACCATGGATCCGAAGAAGAACATTGCCCCCTCAGCGATGGAAATCTTCATGGAAGCCGGCGTGATGACGGCGGAAGTAGATGCCATCGAGCTTGCAGATTGATCTCGTCGATCAACCCCTACCTGGCGCGCCAACTGTCGGATGTTTGGACCCGGCAGTCCACACAGGGTAGCCTACGTGGTTGATTTGTTGAGGGACAGATCGAGGATCAGAAGTCGATGGTAACACAGGACGCAAGGATTGAACAGGTTCGGGCCGTCGAGATGACGTAACACCCTACGTCTTGTGTTGGCGGCGATCGTATTGCTGTGTATGAAGTTCCTGGAAGGATCTCCGTAGTTGGGTTCTGTCCTAGGTTTGTATGATCGTGGGTTGTAGATGTTGTTGTTCGTCGTTCTGGAGGGGGGTCTCAAGGCGCCTTATATAGTCCGGCTGCCTTGAGTTACAAGTCGGCTAGAGATCGTAACCTACCCGAAATACAAGGATTCGATCCTATAACGATTACAGATATCTTTCCCTATAATTCCGGCTAGTTTATCCTGATCTCCGAGCTTCTTGCGGGATACGCCGTCTTCTTCCTTGCCGCGCGCGCCGTCGCGCCCATCCGGTTCGCCCGACTGGTGGGCCTTCCGACTGGTGGGCCAGCCAGTCCGACAAACCGATCCAGTTGTACTCGGATTGGGCCGCCCCTTGCTGGTTGGGCCAATCCGCCTTCTGGGTACCCCTGGGGGTCTACCCCCGACACATCCATACTTCGATTAAACAGCACAAAAATGTCTTACATAAGTGGATAACATTGGAAATACGTTCATTACAAGCCCCTTGGGCTAATTGCGACAATATGAAAGCTAAACGAAGCGGTAACTAGTCTTCAATCTTGGCGATCATCTCCACAGGCTCTTCAGCTCAAGCGTAGCAGCAACATCAATTATACCAGCTATCAGCATTGTTATCATACTCCGAATCGTAACATGCGTCATCACAAGCTGTTCCCAAGAAATGGAACAGTTCCACATCACCATCTGTAATGCAAGCTTTAGGTGGCCTAAATCTAGTATAAGAAATATCAAGGATAGGCTTAAGGTTAATCCTATGCAAGTAGCATCTTCATCCCAAAACCATTCTCACAACACCACGAGCAATCCTGGCGCACCAGGTACCCGTCTCCAAATATCTTCCACTCTTCACTCTCTAGGAGATGCGAAAGCTCCCACCCTTTGCATCTCAACTGCCCGAGGCAGGCCCTACTCTAGAGGGGAGGTAGAAATCCCTAAAACAATGGCAGAAAGGAAGGTGGGTGTCGGGGTTCTCTACCGCCGACAAGTAAATTTCCTACGATCGCATGTCAGGATCCGGATGGTGACTCGAGAGACAGGGGGTTTTAGACTGGTTCGGGTCTCCGGAGAGTAATACCCTACGTCCAGTGTGTGCCGGTGTTCTCAAGTCCAAGTCTGTAGTAGGGGTGTACAAACTAGTCGGGAGAGGGAGAGGGTCCCAAGTCCCTGAGCGGTGCGAGTGAGCGTGTTGCGTGTGCTGTGACCTAGTGTTCGACTGGTGTTCGAATGTCCCCCACCGATGTCCCCTTGTCCCCTTTTATAGCCTCAAGGAGAGAAGGGAGCGGGGGTAAGAAAGGAGAAAATTACAAGGGGAGTTACTGCTCCCGAGAGCTTCCAGCAGCGTCGCTCGCCGAGCCGTACAGGGAGCAGGTGTTGACGGAGTGGGCGCCCCGCCGGACCCGGGATCGTACATCCCGAGTGGTTGGAGTCGATGCCTTCCTGGGTAAGCTCCCGGGTAGTTCCTGGGTCGTGGTTGACTTGCTCGAGGTCCTCGGACGCTCCAGGTGTCCTGCCCGGGCTCCAGGTGTCGTCCGTGGACGCCTGGGACCGTACTTGAGTGCCTGGTGTAGCGCATGCATTCCTTCTCCAGACTGTAGCGTTCCTGTTCGGATGAGACGGGCGCCACTGTGGCTGCCGTGGCGAAGGACGGACGCCCATCATGATCTGACGCGGCAAGTACCAAGTGGGTACGGCGCCGGATGGGCAGGAGCGTGGCCGGGTAGTTTTGCCCGAGGGGCTGGAGACCCCTCGGAGACGGAGAACTCCTCGGGCGAACCGGGAGGCCACTCGGAGGCGGAGAACTCCTCGGGCGAACCGGGAGGCCACTCGGAGGCGGAGAACTCCTCGGGCGAACCGGGAGGCCACTCGGAGGCGGAGAACTTCTCGGGCGAACCGGGAAACCACTCGGGCGATCCAAGTAGTCGGGGTATGGGGGTTTTGCCTTGCCTCGGGTCTTTAGTTTTTGTTTTTCGAAGGGTGAATTATTGGGAGCTCCCGGATTAAGGGTCTGATTGGGTACCCCTACTTCAGACCCTCGTCAGTAGCCCCCGAGCCTGGGGGGGAGATGAAAGCTCGCGCCCAGGCTGAGTGGTAGCTTGGATATGGTGAGTTGCAGTTTTTCCGGTGGGGGCGCGCGAGCGCACCCGCCGGGTGTAGCCCCCGAGCCTTGAGAAGAGCTGGTGCTCTTGTTAAGGTTTTGTGCCCGGGTGGTTTGCCTTGGATGTTGTCGGGATCGGAAAACTTGTCGGGGAGGGGAAGCTTGTCGGGGACGCCTCTTTGGTGGGCCGGACAAGCGCCCGACCGTTTGACGGGCCGGGAACGGAAGCGTCGGCCCGGTCCCCCGCCGCGTGGGGAGGCGGGGCGCGCCTTTTGAGGAGGTCAGGCGAAGCGACGTGCGCACGTCGCCGCAGCGCCAGTGGTGGGCCCACGCAATTAAGGCCGCGGCCGTTCCGCCCTGCCCCTACTTATAGCCGCGTGCGGCGGCGGCCTAGGGTTTTACCCCCGCCAGAGCTTCCCAACTTCCAACGCGCGCTTCGTCTTCTTTGTTGCTGCCGCTTGCCCTCTTGCGTCCTCCGCCGCCGTCGCTTCGCCGGTCCGGAGAGCAAGCGCCCAAGCCCCTCACCTCGCCGGCGTTTCTTCCTCGGACTGCTTCAGGATGTCGACCTGGGAGCGCTCCCGTGTCTCGCGCCGGCAGCTGGAGGGCCTCGCGGCGGAAGGCCTGCTCCCACCGTTGACGGAGGCCGTGGAGTGGAAGGTGCCCGGCGTCGAGGACTACCCCCAACCGCCGGAGGGGTACGTTGTTTCTTTCGTCGCCTTCCACGAGCGCGGGTTCTCCGTCCCCGCCGGAAGATTCATCCGCGCCGTACTCAACGAGTACGGGCTGGAGCTCCACCACCTCAACCCCAACGGAGTCCAGCAGATGGCGGTGTTCGTGGCTCTTTGCGAGGGGTACCTGGGGATAGGGGCCCATTGGGACCTCTTCAGGTACTTCTTTAAGTTTTCGTTGCAGTCCGCGGAGGGCGGAGCCCCCGCGACGATCGGTTGCGCCGTCCTGAAGGCAAAACAGGGGCGGTTGAAGGCCTACATCACGGGGACGTTGACCAGCTCGAACAAGGGCTGGCACCCGCTGTGGTTCTACTTGAAGAACGACAGCAAGAATCCCCTTCCGGCGTACACCGGAAAAACTTTCGCGAAGTTGCCCGAGGCGTGGGCGTACGGGCCCGAGAAGGAGCGGCAAGACAAGGTCCTCGGGGACATCTGGGAGGCCCTCGCTCGGCTCCGCGGCGCGAGGGTGACCACGGCGGAAGTCCTCGGCGGATACCTCTCGAGAGGTATCGTGCCGCTGAGGCGGCGCCCTCTCCAGATCTGGGAGATGGTCCAGCAGAATGCCCCCTTCGAGGGGACCGTGACGATGATCCCCCTGCCATCGGGGGACGAGTTGAAACGCCGGGTGACGGCGGCGATGGGGAAGGGTCACGAAGCATATCCTCCCCCGGGCCTCCTCCCCATGCTCCCGCACAAGCGCACCAAGGATCTGGTAAGGTTTTCTTTGTGCACCTTGAATCCCCGAGTGGTTTTTCAGTTGGCTGATCCTGAATTCTTTTAGATGAAGGGCCTCCACTGCACCCTCTCCCGGCCGCCACTCCCCGAGGACAGGGCGAGAAACCGGGCCGAGGCCGCATACGCCAAGGCGAGGAAAGATCGCCGGGAGGAGTGGAAGAAGAGCGAGGTCGCCAAGCGTGAGCGGAACGCCGAGCGATCCAGGAGGAGGAGGAAGGGAGAGGACGACGTCTCCGAGGACGAGGACCCCGAGGAGTTCGTGGAGAACGTCTCGGGGAGCGAGGATGATGAGGAGAGTGACGACGACTCGCCTCTTCAGAAGCTGAAGTCGGTCGTGGTGATGACCGCCGGCGCCTCGTCCTCGGCGCAGCATTCGGGGCGGAGCGGGAGAGGAGGGCCGCCACCGCCGGACTCGGGAAGGGGCGAAGGCTCTCGGTCGGACCGGCATCGGCGGTCCTCCGAGGAGAGGCGGCGCGAGAGGCGCAGCCGCACACCTCCGTCCTCCCGTCACGACCTCGAGAAGGGAAGGAGCTCCCGGCGGGAGATGGTCTCCCCTCGCCGGGATAGGAGCCGGAGCCGGGACCTATCGGAGCGCGCCCACACGGGGGGCTCGTCCTCAGGGGCGTCGCGCTCCCCCTTGCGATTCGCGCCGCGGGACGACAGGCGGCTGCCGTCGGCCCCTCAGATGACGCGGGCGCGGAGCGAAGGGCGGGACGCGCCCCGGACGCCCGTGGTGGAGACGCAGGCCCCTCTCGCCCCGGTGAGGGTCACAACAAGGCGGCCGGACTCGACACCGGTCGAGGGGGGAGGCTCGTCAGGTCGGGCGGCGCCCCACTCGGGCGGGGACGCCGCAGTCGCGCCCGTGGCCCCTGCCCCGACGACGCTTGCGGGATCCAAGAGGCCCGCATCCCCGCAGGCCCCAGCGCCGACGGGGTTTAAGCGGACGCGGAAGATTGCGTCGAGGTGAGTGATGGCCTGACTTTCTCGAATGGTTTCGGTTTTTCCTGTAGTTACTATTTTTCCCGGCCGGGCTTTGCTGACTTGCAATGAACCAGTCGGGTCGATACTCCGCTCGAGGTGGCGCCGAGGAAGACGCTGCGCCTGGAAGTGCAGAGGCCGGGGCTTGTGGCGGAGCAGGCCGAACAAGCGACGCCGGAGCCCGCGGCGGAGCCGGCCAAGAGGGCAACGGAGGAGCCCGTGGTGGAGCGGGCCGAGGTGACCTTACCGGTGCCCTCGGCGGAGCGGGCCGAGGAGGTGACGCGGAGGGTGGCGCCCTCCGCGGAGGAACAGGTGCCGGAGGGGGGCGGCGACAGCCCGGGGGACACACTCCCAATGGGCCTAGCCTTTGTACAGGCCGTCCCCCCAGAGGCGGCCGTGGCGGCGCTTCAAGCGGAGCTGGCCGAGGAGCTGGCGGAGGCGGCCCTGCCTGCTCCTCAGGAGGAGCCGGCTCACCCCGGAGTGGGGGAAGTCGCCGGAGAAGATGGCCGCGGGGACGCGGCCGGAGAAGATGGCCGCGGGGTTGCTGCCTCTCCAGGGGCTACGGTCGGCCCCAAGGAAGCAGAGGCGGGGACTCCCGACGCCCGCCAAGACGCCGCCATCCCGGCGGCCGCCGCAGCCCCCGAGTCCTCCGGGGTGACTCCCCCGGAGATCGTCGTGCTCGAGGACTCGCCGGAGGGTAGCTCGCGGAGGGTCGCCGGCGAGTGCAGCAGGAGGCCGGCCGTGGAGTTCTCGAGATCCTTTCGCCCTACGCGCGAGGGCCCGCGCCATCTCCGGGAGACGCCGGGAATGATGGCGGTGGACCGCCGATGTGCCGCCCTCGTACCCATCGAGGACGACCCGAACCTTCCGTGCGAGGGTCGGTACTTGTGGTACGACCGTCAGAACCCGGCGGCGGGTCCCATCTTCGAGCTGGACGACGCGGCGGAGAGGGAGCAGTGCCAGCTTCTCCGCGACGGCCTCGAAAACATGAAGGAGGTCTTCAACAAGTTGATCATCGATCCTTCCCGGGTGAGTCTCTGGACTTCGTTCTTCTGATCCTGGCGCTGTTCTGGGGCATGCCTTAGCGTTTTTCTTCTCGTTTTTGTTCAGAGAATTATCGAGCGCAGTGCCGAGAAGTCGGCGTTCCTCCGCCGGGAGTCCGAGCTTTGGCATGCCGTGCAGCAGCTGAAGGCCGAGAAGGAGCAGCTCGAGGCCCAGCTAGCCGAAGCCCGGGAGGCCAGGGAGGAGGCGATCGTGGACGCCGAGGAGGAGAAGGCCGCCCTCGAGGCCAAGGTGGACGAGGCCGAGAGGACCGTGAGGGAGGCGTTGACGGCCGCCGACGCCTCCAATCGGGAGAAGGCCGCCGCCCTGCAGGAGGTCAAGGATCTAAAGGCGAAAGTGATGGACCTCCAAATAGATGTCCAGCACCGCGACCTCGACCTTAAGACGGTCGGCGACCAGTTAGTCGAGCAGGCCGGCAGGCTGACGGCCGCAGAGGAAGAGGGGGCCTGCCTCAAGGAGATCGCCGGGAAGCGGGAGGAGGAGATCCTTGGTAAGTCATTCCTCTCTATCAGTTGTCGGGCGGTTCCTTTCTATACTCCTTGCGTGGCGGCAAGTTTGCTTAGGCTCGAGTATTAATGCAGCTCTGCGGAGGGGGAAGGCTGACTTGGAGGCCCAGCTCGAGGCCGGGAAGCGTGAGGCGGCCAAGGCCGTTGCTGTCAACCAAGAGCTGGTGCAGCTTGGTCACGATCTTAGGGCGCAGATGGGCAGTAAGTATCGTGTGTCCCTTGGCCCTTCTTTTTGCAGAGTGATGTTGACGAAGAGTTGCCTGCAGGGGTCGTTGAGGACCTTCGGAGGTCCCGGGAGGCGGGCGAGCAGAGCCAGAGGGCCCTCGAGAAGAAGTCCGAGGTCCATCAGGCTTTGGTCCAGGCGGTCGAGCAGCTGCTCGGGGAGCTCGACGTCGGTGGCGGCCCGTCCTTGGTGGATCGCCTCGCCCTCGTCACGGGGAGAACTCGGGCGCAGGCCTCGGATCTTGCTCGGAGTGTGGCACGCAAGATCATTGCCATGTTCTTGTCACACTACCCGACCATGGATCGAAAGGCTCTGCAGGACGGATGGGCCCCCGGCTACGAGGATACTGAGTACGACGAAATTGAAGCCGAGTCCTCCTCGTTTGCCGACCGAGTGGCGTCCGTCGCCCTGCAGGAACTTGAGCCAGAGCAGCCATAAAGAACTTGGTCACTCCCTGTTATGTAATGAACAAAGTTCCTAGGATAACTGTTGTTGCTCCGAAAAACTCGTGTTTTATTTGTTGTTTGCCATTTTCGCTTTCTTCCGAATACTTTTCTAGGGGTCGTGGGCCGAGATAGAAAGGCGCGGGGCCTTGCCCGTCAGACTCTGTTCCGTAGCCGCCGGGGCGTAGGAACTCGAGAGATTGGGCACTCGGACTTG
>CM014273.1:53135553-53178384 GCA_004135705.1 Alloteropsis semialata
AGAGGGGGACTCTTGATGATGAAGTAGTCATCTTGCGCTCCCCCCGCATGACACGCGAGCCGGTAGTCCTCTAGCCAGACGCTGGGGTTGGTGTCCCCGTCGTACTTGGGCACCGTCGTGGGAGCTCGGAAGCGTGGGGGGACCTGAGCGCCGAGGACGCGGGGTCCAAAGGCACGCGGCCCCCTGGGGTCAGGTGACGCGCTCCTGCTCCGATCCTCGCCGCTATCATAGCGGCCCCCACGCCGCCTGTTGTAGGCTCGGCGTGGGCGACGCTGATGGTGCTCGTCCCGTTGCCTGGCACCTTCGTCGGCTGGGGCCGCACGATGATGCACGGAACGCTCATGCTCGGGTTCTTGAGGGGCTCGCTGGCGTGAGGCAGAGCTTTCCGCCTGCTGGACTGCTGCGGTTTCCAGGAGCGCACGGAGCTGCTGATGGAACCTCCGATCTTCGGGCGCCGCTGGTTCGGGATGCTCGCGGAGCAGGACAGCAGCTGCTGCGAGATTCTGGGACGCCCGGTTGAAGACCTGCACGTCGCTGGCGTTGCCGCCATCATTGATGATGCGCTTTTGCACGTCCCGGGCCCGTGCGCGGGCGGCTCCCCCGTCCGCGTTTCTCCGGAGCTCGCGGTTGAGCTGCTGCCGTTCTTCCTCGATCTGGCGCCGGGCCTCATCTAGTTCCTGCAGCCTGACCCGCCGAGCATCGTCCGCCGGGGCGTTGGGCGGTGGCGCTGCAGGAGCATTGGCAGGAGGAGCTGCAGGTCCCCGGGCAGGTGGAGCCGCAGCGGCGTTGGCAGGTGGTGCTGCGGGGGCGCCATCCCCCGTTGAGCTGCCCGCGGACTGCACATCCCCATCGGGGGTGTGACACATGAAGCATTCCCGGTAAGGGTCGAAGTTCGGCGGAGCCCACGTCAACTGCGGGCGTGAGTTTTGCTTGCTCGCCGTACCCTCGGCGGTTGGCGAAGCGCGGGGGGCGATTTCCGCCGGTGTCGGGGTGGCCACCGGGTCGCTTGGCAAGCCTGGCTGTCCTTCCGGGTACATGGCGTTGTAGCAGTCGATGAACTCATCCCAGGGGAGCTGCTCCTGCCCTCCAACCTGGAGGGCGAGGTTGGTAAGCATGTAGGCGATGTTGCGGAAGCGCTCCTGGGACGGGCTCCGTCCTAGGGCAGCCGCCAGGTCTCCCCCGAGTAGGTCGAGGACGTAGGCGGTAGCTCCCGCCGTGGCGTGGGAGGGCTTGGGCCCCTCGTCGTGGAGCGTCTTGCCGTCGTCGCGGGCAAGCTTGGGGCGCACGAAAGTCGCCCCGATGATGGGCTCCGCCGACTTGTGGATGACGAAGTCGAGGGAGCCGAATCGCAGGTGGTCGCCGGGCGCCAGCGAGGCGCCGCTGTGGGCCATCCGGACCCTGGTGAAGTGTCGTGACACGCGAAAGCCCCTACCTGGCGCGCCAACTGTCGGGGTTCTCTACCGCCGACAAGTAAATTTCCTACGATCGCGTGTCAGGATCCGGATGGTGACTCGAGAGACAGGGGGTTTTAGACTGGTTCGGGTCTCCGGAGAGTAATACCCTACGTCCAGTGTGTGCCGGTGTTCTCAAGTCCAAGTCTGTAGTAGGGGTGTACAAACTAGTCGGGAGAGGGAGAGGGTCCCAAGTCCCTGAGCGGTGCGAGTGAGCGTGTTGCGTGTGCTGTGACCTAGTGTTCAACTGGTGTTCGAATGTCCCCCACCGATGTCCCCTTGTCCCCTTTTATAGCCTCAAGGAGAGAAGGGAGCGGGGGTAAGAAAGGAGAAAATTACAAGGGGAGTTACTGCTCCCGAGAGCTTCCAGCAGCGTCGCTCGCCGAGCCGTACCGGGAGCAGGTGTTGACGGAGTGGGCGCCCCGCCGGACCCGGGATCGTACATCCCGAGTGGTTGGAGTCGATGCCTTCCTGGGTAAGCTCCCGGGTAGTTCCTGGGTCGTGGTTGACTTGCTCGAGGTCCTCGGACGCTCCAGGTGTCCTGCCCGGGCTCCAGGTGTCGTCCGTGGACGCCTGGGACCGTACTTGAGTGCCTGGTGTAGCGCATGCATTCCTTCTCCAGACTGTAGCGTTCCTGTTCGGATGAGACGGGCGCCACTGTGGCTGCCGTGGCGAAGGACGGACGCCCATCATGATCTGACGTGGCAAGTACCAAGTGGGTACGGCACCGGATGGGCAGGAGCGTGGCCGGGTAGTTTTGCCCGAGGGGCTGGAGACCCCTCGGAGACGGAGAACTCCTCGGGCGAACCGGGAGGCCACTCGGAGGCGGAGAACTCCTCGGGCGAACCGGGAGGCCACTCGGAGGCGGAGAACTCCTCGGGCGAACCGGGAGGCCACTCGGAGGCGGAGAACTTCTCGGGCGAACCGGGAAACCACTCGGGCGATCCAAGTAGTCGGGGTATGGGGGTTTTGCCTTGCCTCGGGTCTTTAGTTTTTGTTTTTCGAAGGGTGAATTATTGGGAGCTCCCGGATTAAGGGTCTGATTGGGTACCCCTACTTCAGACCCTCGTCAGTGGGAAGGCTGTCTTTGACCGTGGACTCGGCTTTACATAAAGATTATACTCTGCAGAGTTTGTACCCCTAAAACCACTTGGGCTGTAAAGCCGGTCGTCGCCAACTTGAGACACAACCCACAACACAGACCCTAGCCAGTGAACGGTATCCTCCTGCTTTTCCCGACTTAGGATACACTGAAGACACAACTCGGTTTCCGAGAACTGTGATGGCCTCCCCCGCGGTGGCCAAGTCCCGGGGTATGAGCCTCTTTCGGGGGACAAAGGCCAGCGTCAGTTCCTCCACACACTTCCGCTAACTCCTTACATTCCGGGTACCGCACTTAACTAGGTTTCCTTCCTCCAGTTGCCAATCCAACTCGGTTTTTGGTGACGGGGTGAGCACAGGTTTCCTTCCTCCAGTTGCCAATCCAACTCGGTTTTTGGTGACGGGGTGAGCGTCATCGTCAAATAGCGCATCCACCTCCAGTGGTCCGCTTGCGCACCCATTACATGTATTACCGCCAAACTCCTCAAGTAACACAAAGAACATGTACCCGCCACAGGTACTCCATAGGATGTGCCCAAGTACACACCCCAAGCCCTCGATATGAAGATCGAGTTAATCTGCTCACCCCCGTAAAGTTCCCAAAACCCCTTACTCCTTTCCCGGGTTTTTGCCCCACACACGCCAAGAATCCTATCACATCCATACCATAACACATGCAAGCATCGCATCAAAGTAAAGTAGGTTTATCAAGGAATATGGTATTTAAACAAGGCTATGCAATAGGACAGAATCATCATCATGCGATAAAGTAAAGCACTAGCATACTAGTTGCAATGCCTAAATAGGATTCAAAGCGGAATGGGCGCGAACCTTGCGTTTGGTAGAAGTCCTCTTCAGCTTGTTCTTCAAAGTGGTGGTAGCTAGCCGTCTCCTCCGAGCTCCTCCTCAGTTGGCCCTAATTACGAGAAATAAAGAAATACATCGGTGTCTATAATCAAATAAACTCCAAATGAAAAGCAAGAAGAGCCAAAAGCACTCAACTCCTGTTCTAACGCATAGATCATGATTTTACAAAATTAAATAAACTAGTTTCATAATTTTCTGAGCTAGAATGTATTTATTATGAATTTTCTTAGATAAAATCCTTTTCTGAAATTACCCTAATTTCCAAAAAATAAAATAAATCACAGGGCGACATGTGGCAGCATCGGGATGTGCCACATGGTATGCTGACATCAACATGACGTCATCAGTGGCGTTGGCCACTGCTGATATCATCATGACATCAGCATTGACCGGTCAACGGGTCAACGTTGACTGGTCAACGAGTCAGTTTGGTCAGTGGGGTCAGATGGGGTCCACCAGTCAGTGATGCAGGGAGACAGACAGGTGGGACCGGTTTGTCAGTTCAGAGAAAAGAATAAAGGGTGGTCACGAGCTGCTCTTGGGCCGAAACTTCCATGTGCTTTGGTTGCAGGAGGGGCTTTTCTAGGCTTAAGGTAGAATCCGGCCCATGGCCACTTTGCTGGTCGGATGGGAAGAAGAGAGAGAGAGAGAGATGAGGTCAGGCCCACTGGTCAGTGACCCCCGGTGCTTGGGCCCACAAGTCAGAGAAACAGGGAGAGCGGATGGGATCTGCTACGGCTTCGTGTGGTGGCGTCGGTGTGGTCTTCGGTGTGGCATTGCCGCGGCGAACGCAGAACGCGAACGCGCTCGCGACGGTGGCGTGCTCCTGGTGCGGCGGCACGGGCCTCCTGCCTGGGGCCAGTTCCTTCGAGATTTCAAGGCGGACCGATCAAAGGATGTACGAGGGCGAGAGGAGACCTAGGCGAGGCCGAGCGGTGAAGTCTGGTGGCAAGGCAGGGAGAACGGAGCGGAGCGGGGTCGCAAGGACAGCGGTGAGCAAAGAGGACGTCAAGGTCTTCACGGACGCGGCCCGGACCTCCTGTTTGTGGTGCGCAACGCGGGCAAGACGGGGACTCAAGAGAGGAGGAGCTGGGTCAAATGGAGGGGCTGGAACGGAGGGCGAACGGCGAGCGGCAGGTCTGCGGTGAGCACTACGGCAGCGAGCTCAACGAGAGTGAGAGAGAGTTTGGTTGCGGGGCCCCTACAGAAGAACAGATGCGGCACGAAGGGCGGTCTGGCATGGTTTACAAGAGTGGCACGAAGGCCGGCAGATCACAGAGCAGGACGGTCATGGCACAACGGCGGAGCAGAGCAGACACGCCGTCACACGGCGAGATGGGAGACAGGGACTCACGGGTCTAGGATATGAAGACCGGTGCGGCTTGCGGTACAGCTTGTGGATCTCCTCGCGGTAGCTTCTTGTCGGCGTCTTCTCCTCGGCACGACGGCGGTGCGGCGGCGACACGGCGGCGCGGCGGCTTCGCACGAATGGCCTCCTCCGCGGTGGGTTCTCCTCCACGTCCTACGCCTCCACTTCTCTTCCACGGAATTGGATTGGGGTGGCTCGTGCAGGGCTTCGCCCCAGGCGGATTGGATGGCCGGTGCAGTGGGGATGAAGGGGGTTTTGTAAACGGGGAAGGCTTGGCGAGGGGGAAAGGATAGGGATGGGTGATTCCTTGGCGGTGTAACGAAAATGGCCCTTGTGCCATATTGTGATTTTGGTGATTGAATGACAACATAGTCTTTGGGACTAATATGTTTGTTGAGTAATTTACATAGGAAATTACGTCCCAAGAATGATTCCAAAGCATAGCCAAAAACCAGAGAGTCTTATTTTGAAGTATTTATGACATGGTATTGGCATATGAAATCATGAAAAGGGCTTGAGTTGATTGAATTGGAACAGCCTGTAGAGTTTGTACACGGTGTATGAAACGCCGAGGCATGGTGTACAATCAAGAAGCATACGGCGTGTGGAGAAGAATCAAACAGAAAAGGAATATTCCACACGGCGTATGATCCGGCGGTGAGCGGCGTACAAGTTGGAAGCATATGGCATTCAAAGGATCCCGAACAAAGGCCACGTCATATGATCTGGTGTTACTGTGCTGACACAAGGCGGATCATACGGCGTTCAAGGGTTGATCAAGCTCAAGATAGGATCCGCAGGATTCTACACGGCGTACTATACGCCGACCCCGGCGGAGTAACGGCGTACAAGTTACTCAGTGGCGATGTCAAGTGAAGATTGGAGGAGAAGGCACGGCGTATGATCCGCCGGCCACGGCGTACATATTCAGAAGTATACGGCGTGTGCAAAGAGCCGTTGGAAAAGGTATTCGACCGCTGGAAAAGGCACACGACGTATTATACGCCGATGGGGAAAAAGCACACGGCGGAACATACGGCGTTCACGGTTTCTGTGCAGCTTTTGGGTAACGGCTAGTTGAGCCCCTTGGGCTATAAATACCCACCCCATTCGGCCATTTGGAGTTGCTGGAGTCCAGAGAAGTTCATCTACACCCACAAGACATCCAAGCCACCATATGTGCTATATTGATCATCCATAGTGAGTGAGAGAGCTAGGATAGCCCTAGTGAGTGAGTTGCAAGGTGTTTGTGCCTTGTGCTTGGTTCTAGAGTGAGCCACCTCTTGTAATCTCGGTGTGCTGGCCCCTTGGAGTCTTGGTGACTCGCTGGCAAGTCTTCGACCCTCCGGCTTGGTGTGGAGCGGCGACGACGACATTGTGCGGGGGAAGAGGAGACCCCTTCCTTGGTGGAGAAGCTCCGTAGTGGAGATGGCGTCAAGATCTCCGGGAGAGTAGGTTGATGAGAGCAAGGTCTTGGTGACTTGCTCACCATCCTTCTTGGGGAGCCTTTGTGGCGAGCTCAAGGCCTTGACCGGGAAGAAGACTTGGCGACCGGGAGCATATCCTTTGTGGAGCTCCAACGTGGAGTAGACGTAAGCCGAACCACGGGATAAATCTTCGTGTCAAGTTTGCATCCTTTTAACCTTTTAAGCTTCCGCATTTCATACTTGCAATTTGTGTGCCTTTACCTTTCTAGAGTAGTATCTTGATAGGATTGGCTCTAGGTTGCAAAACTCTTTGGGTGGGTGCAAACACTAGAAGAAAACCTTAGTTGCACATCTAGATAGCTTGTCTTAGTTTCATATTGTGCAATTAGAAGGCATGTGGTAGGTTAAGTTTTTAGAAAGCCTAATTCACCCCCCCTCTTAGGCTATCACGAGCATCGATTCCTTTCAGGCGGCCAAGGGGGAGCGGGGCAGGGGCACGTGAGTGGGGCCCAGGCGGTTGTGGATGTAGCCTAAACTGCGGAGGGGAGCGGGGTGGTGCGCACGCGAGCGGAAAAGCAGAGCGGAGCGGCGTTGCGCGCGATGGGGAGGAGGAAGACAACACTATTGTGTCGGGGCCCGGGTGTCAGAGAGGGGAAAGGGCAACGTCCGAGCGTGGGGGTGAGTCGGGCCGACGGAAGTTGGGCCGAGCGTGGGGGTGAGTCGGGCCGGCGGAAGTTGGGCCGAGCTGGGCCGTGCGCGGGAGCGGGGAGAGTGGAAAGGAATGGGCCGTTTCGGTGTCAGAGGGTTAGCTGGGCCAGCTGGTTGGGTTAGGGATTTAGGCCTGGTTAGCTTTAGATGGTTAGGTTAGCTTTTGAATTTATATTTGAATGGTTGATTTCAAATATAAATTCCACTTCAAGCACACACATAAAATGAAAAAGAGCCAAATCACTCTAACATTAAATTCCCTAATGCAATGCACAAGTTTTATTTATTAGGAATTTTTTAGAGAGAGAGAAGTTCTACTTAGGTTCTCACACAAGTTTGCACAAAATTTTTAAATTCACCAAATTTGAATCCTAGGGATGTTACATTTCATCCATGACTTCGTTCGGCCTCTTGGTTCTTCAGCCCGCTCACTTGGCCTTCACCAGCTCTGGTCCCTATTTTGAGCCAATGTTGAATCCATACACCTACAACCAAGAGAGAAAAGATAAAAATACTTTGAAGAATTTTACAATGGTTGAAACAAAGAGGAATTTTGTAATGATTGAAATAAATTAGGATCGTCCATCAGGATAAACTCAACGGTTGAAACATAAAAGGTACCCAGAGGTACCAAGAGGTACTTAGAAAAAGGTACCAAATGGTACCAAAATAGGTGGGACCGATGCCAAAATAGAAAAGGTATCTTCTGGTACCTTACCAAAATAGGAAAGGTACCTCTTGGTACCTCCTGGTACATTTTCAACCACCGTAAAACACCTCACAAACAAATTAGCATCATCCATCAGGCTAATTAATTCAATGATTGAAACATAAATGGTACCCGGAGGTACCAAGAGGTATCTAGAAAAAAGGTATCAAACGGTACCAAAATATGTGGGACCGATGCTAAAATAGAAAAAGTATCTCCTAGTACCTTCTAGTACCTTACCAAAATAGGAAAGGTACCTCCTAGTACCCCGTGGTACATCCTAGTACCTTTTCAACCACCATAAAACATCTCAAATACTTTTCCTTTCGTCGAATAGCTATATTATCTTTACGATTTTATTTATTCATCCATGACTTTATTACTCGCCCTCTTGTTTCTTCAGCCTCTCAGTTGACCTTCACCACCTCCAATCCGTATTGAGCCAATGTTGAATCTATACACCTATACATTATTATGGGCCAAGAGATACGTTTCCAACACCGTGGACTCTAGCTTAACACTTGCACTTTCAGTTAGTCTCAAACATAAACATGAAAAATGCAATCCTGAAAACACTCAAACCATTTCTACATTTACAATAGGAATCACCCATCACATATGGAACCATGGTATTTCCCGCATATTTGTTCTTAGGTGATATTTGAGGGAACCATATTATT
The DNA here is from genome assembly GCA_004135705.1 of Alloteropsis semialata. NCBI lineage: Eukaryota > Viridiplantae > Streptophyta > Magnoliopsida > Poales > Poaceae > Alloteropsis > Alloteropsis semialata. Next base: position 53,143,866 of record CM014273.1, read on the forward strand.
ATTTTCATTTGACATGAAAATAGAGATTTGAACATTTAACTTACAAACTCTCAACCATAGAGCTAGGGGAGGTAGAGCGTTGCTGAGGGCTTAGTCAATGCTATCTTCTCATCGGAATTCCAATTCATGGTCTGATATGTTAATTTCGCTTCGACTGGTCGTCATTGCTACGGCAATAAACTAAAACTACTTCGTACCCATCAGTTAGGCAATTCCACAAGAAAAGTGGATGATTTGGAATAAATTATCGAGCAGCTGGAGCTGGTCACTATAATTTGGTAAGCAAAGCACACAAGAAATTATTGTTTAATTATATATATAGAAATTTAACTGAATGAGTACGGCCCTGACGCCCTTTATATACCCATGGACAGTCCATGCAACTCATCACCTCATCGTGTCCAGCAGAACAACAACTACGAGAAGCAGATCAGACGTACTGATCGAATCAAGAAGCTACTGCAACTGTGTTGATCGAGATCAGGATCAGAGGTTGTTGTTGCTCACTAATTTGCAATACATGCACAACATGGCGATGGCGAGAGGGATTATTCCTGCTGTGACAGTGATAATCCTGATGTTCTTGGCGTTCTTGGCCGTTCCATGCACGGCGCGGTCGTTGGCCGGCGATGTGTGGACGCCTGTCCGCGGAGCCGTCGTCTCTGGCGACGGCGCCATGCAGTTCCTCCGGCAAATGTACCTGCAGCAGCTGAGGGCGGGACCCTCCTGCGGCACAAACAGCTCAAATGGTGGATGTCCACGGCGCCGCCCATGATCTACGAAAGATTCTGGCATGAACAGATAAGTTTTGGAAAGCGTATAGAACAATCATTGAGCTTGCTTGGCATTGTGTAGTGGCCATACAATGTGTCAGTTCAGTTGGATTCGTTGCAGTGTTCATCAGGTTTGGATCCATTTAATTATGCCATATCAATTTCATTAGAACTTGAAGAGTGACAAATGTAATTTTCATAAACTTGTTGATATTTATAAGTCGCTTTGTTTTTTGTTATTACCATCAATATTCATCTGTGCTCAATGCTATAAAAGAGTGTTTGGTTTGAGAAATTACCTCATTCTCAATGGCGTGGTCCATCATGAGATCATCTCATGATTTTTGATGGAATCATTCTCTCATACTAACCATGTGCATGTTATGGATGAGGTGGTAACGGACCAATCCATTTTATTGCCTGCTGGACCAAACAAATTTTTTGAGGAATGAGAAGATGCAAGATTGTATCGGATCAGATCACCACCTCATTATTCAAACCATAATCCCATAGAAGCAATAAGGACATACACTTTGTAATCTCTTCAGTGTCCTCTAACGTGCAAGTTTAATGACTCCGAAGCTGCGAAATTTACTACTGATATCTATTTGCATTTAATGCTCATTCCATATGACTATATACATCTCTGGAATAATATAAATCAAAATATATGTTACAAAGGTTTATTAGACCATTACAAGGCAGTTTTCTGTCCCACCAATATAATTTAAGTTCAAATTGTCCACCATAGAACAATTTAGATAATAGGTTCATTATAGAAAATTTTAAAACTTATGAGCGAAATCTGTCAGTGTATGACAAATTAAGCAAGCAGTGCTTTGGCGAAGTTGTTTTTCCAACCAATTTGTTTGTTGATCAACCACTTTACCCTTAGCTAATCCTGCCTGCTCATCTACTATAAAACGTAGCCCTCTAGCTCCTTTTTTTCTCAGAATAATAGAAAAAGAAATTAATTAAAGCAAGTCACTATAGTTCAGCCTCCAGGTCAAACACGAAACGTTATGGCCTGTTTAGTTCGGGAAAAAAGTTTGCGAAGTTTACTGTAGCAATTTTAAATCGAAGATTAAGAGGACTAAACATGATCTAATTATAAAACTAATTACACGGATGGACAGGAAATCGCGAGACGAATCTATTAAGCCTAATTAATCTATCATTAGAGATTGTTTACTGTAGCACGACGTTGTCTAATCATGACTAAATTAGGCTCATTAGATTCCTCTCGCAAAGTTACCGGGGGTTATGGAATGGGTTTTGTCATTAATACACGTTTAATACTCCATGCATGTAAGATTCTCTTTGATAAATAGTGAAGTTTGATGAATAGTTAAGTTTGGAGTGGGAACTAAACAGGGCCGAGGGCTCTCCATTTAGTTTTAAAGGGAGATCCCTCAAACTTTCCTAAAATGGAAAGTCTGATTCACCACATTTCCAAAAAGGAAAAGTCGACATGTGTAAATATTAGGAAAACTAACTTTCACAGTCTACGAATGTTTGAAAAAGTGGCATTTGTACTTCTATGTGACTTATCAATAGAAAAGAAAAACAATTTTGTCTTCCTTGTAACTGAAGAGGTAACTGAAAGTTAAGAAAAAGTAAATGCTATGAAAAGTAACTTTATGGTTCATCAAAAAGTAACTTATCAATAATATAAATGGAAAGTAATTTTTTGATTAATTATATGGCCACAATTTTGACCAAAACATATTCAAAAGAGATCTTGTTGAAACAAATATAACGGTGCAATCATATTTTGATTTCGATATATGGTCGTAAAACTACAGGAATTTTTATATTCAAAACAGATTTGTATGGCTGATGTCACCATTTGTCCTTTTCTCCTTTGACATGCAACATGAAAGGAGGTGGGTGTGAGGCCTCTCCCTCTAGCCATGTCAGATAACATCTTTTTTTAACGGACTAGGCAGATAGACAGAAGAACTGCCGATTATCTCTACTCGAAAACAATACAAATGGGAGTTATTTTGGTACATCTTTTACCGTCATCCTTCATCCTTCGTCCCATCCGTACCCACCCCCGCACCCCTCCCTCGCCCACACTGCTCAGCCCCTCGGCTCAAACCACATTAACTCCAAACAATCCAATCAAAATAAAATAAAATACATACTAAATTCTAAAAATCTTCAAAATTTTTATTAGATGTTAGAGATCAATAATGTCACATTTTGCTTTGTTCTTGTGTCATGACTATTTTAGATTTAAATAGAATTTTATACCAAAAAACTATATTTAAACTGTCATGTCAAGTGTTCACACTTTCAATGGATTTCAAAAATTTTGAATCCTTGTAAACAAATGCTATAAATCAGAAGTGACCTATTTTGTTTTGATTTGGCATGATAGTAAATTTAGGTTTTAAATAAATGACTATTTAAAAAAATATATTAAAATTGTCAGTGAGGTGTTTACACTCAAGACGGTTTTGAAAAATCTTAAAACTTTGTAAACAGATGCTATAAATCAATGGCGATCCATTTTTATTTTGATCTCTCATCATAGCTGCTATAGATTTAAACTAAAAATTATTCCCAAAAATCTATATCTAAATTTTCATGTGAGTTGTTAAATGGTTTTAAAAAATATTGAAACTTTGTAAATAGATGCAATAAACCAATAATGATCTATTTTTCTTTGATCTGGTACAATGGCTATTGTATATTTTAAATGAAAAAGTTACTAAAAATATATTTGAATTGTCATTGAAAATTTACTAAAATCTTGAATCTTTGTAAATAGATGCTATAAATCAAAAGCGATTGATCTAGCATCATTGTAATTTTGGATTTTAAATAATTGTTTTTCTAAAAACTAAGTTTAAATTGTCAGGTAAGTTGTTTACACTCCAGATGGTTCTAAAAATTTTAGAGCCTTGTAAATGGATGCGATAGTCAATAACAGTCCATTTTTCTTTGAAATGGCATCATAGCTATTGCGGATTTTAAATAAAAATTATTTTCAAAAGGCTATTTTAAATAAAATATTGCCTATCGAACTGATTGGTTGCCAGTAATATTTTTTTGCGAAAGACCAGTACAAACACAGACACTTAAACACACGCATAGTCACCCCTATGAATACACTCACGCAAACCCTACCCCTATGAGCACTTAAGAAGTCAAGACTAGGCAGTAACATGTAACGTCGTATATACATGCAATGTATATGCTTGTTCGAATTGAATTTTGGCCAATAAAACGTGCCTTTTTTGCCGATGGAAATCTTATTGAATGCCAAATTCCAAGAGACCAAAACCGAAATGCGTACCTCGATGCTGATAGGCGATCTATCTATACACATATGTCATGGCATCTGACCGCAAGCTGTGTACGTGCGGCCGGTTGAATTTGAAGTCAAAGAAAACCTAAGATCAACATGCATGCGTCACACGTGCTGCATGCTGAATTGCCGACCATATTGTAACTCTTAGATGTGCCTTTCGTCACTGGCCATGGCCAGCCCTTCATGTATGTCATGTCCTTTGATTTGGACGTCCACTACACCAGATCATGCATGCCCGTTTCGTTACCAGCAATTAAATAATCGTTAGTTTGGTCTAGCCTTATCTTCATGCATAAAGCCCAATGGTTCGCTTTAGAATAACAGAATGGAACTGTGGAGTGGATCCTTGTTCTATCTTACTTATATATATATATATATATATTGCAGCCCAAATCAAACCTTATTTCCTTAAATTTGACGAAGAAATAATGTCCTTTTGTTCATATCGAGAGGTGTGCCATTTCCCCATTGATTGATAGTGTCGGGTACTCAATTTAGCAATTCTCAAGAAAAGCTAATGGTTTGGAGCAGACTAGCTAGAACAAGCTTAAAGTTCCCGGAAATCAAGCAGCTGGGAGCAACATCCGCGTAGGTGCTGCGCGGAGAATTCTAACGCCAGTCAAATTCTCCACATTTGCATGCACGCTAGTCGCACACGTAACGATCACGGATGCTGCATCCAAGAAACCTCGCTGCCGATCCGATCCGGCCTATATAAAGGAGCCCGCGAGCTGATCAGATGCCAAGATTCACACACACTTCCAGAGCTTGCACACATCTTCTTTTAGCGCAAGCAAGTTAGTGGTACTCGATCACTTGGTCGTAATCTATATAGCTAGTGAGAAGATCAGTGGTGGTACTGATGAGGTCGAAGCAGGTTGTTGTGGCGGTGATCTTGGCGACGGCGATCATGGCGTTCCTGGTCACGTCGAGCTCGGCACGGCCGCTGGTGGGCGGCGGCGACGGCTTGGGCGCCGGAGACGCCGTCGTCTCCGGCGGTGAGCACATCCTCCAGCTTCTCCGGCGGCTGTATCTGCAGCAGCTGGGAGCGGCGCCGTCGTGCCAGACGAACAGCTCCAACGGTGGGTGCCCACCGCCGTCGTCGGGATGACCATTAGTCCATTAATTATACACGGTAGCTTTTCAAATTTGGTCATAGCAGATAGCCACCGGTAATTCGTTCGTTAAGCCATAGCCAAGTTGTACCTTTGCATGTCCTTAATTCTTTATATCTTTATTCTTTAATTCCTATTATATATGTTTGTTTGTATATCCATAATGAATAATGACCCTCATGACAAAAGGGTGGTGTTATTGTTCTTACTGCAAGTTGTAAGTGGCTGTATCTAAAAGTTGTCTGAATAAAAGAGTTTCTGCTGATCGGTCGCCGGTCGGTTGTCAACACATGAAACAGATTATTAGGAGTAATTGAGCTATGCGATTTTGCTTACTGATGCTCAGTTCAGTCGTGCTCTTCGAGATATGGCATGCATTCGGGGTAGCACATGCAATTAACAAACAGACATGATATATAATATCTAGTACAACACTTTGCAGTGGCAGTAGTCGTGTGCAGACGGACACAAATGTCTTCTCTGACTTGCAGTCGTGCAACTTAGGGCCTGTTTAGTTTGAAAAGAAAGTTTGTGAAAGAAAGTTTTCAATTCTAAATCGAAGATTAGGAGGACTAAACATGATCTAATTATAAAACTAAATACACGGATGGACGGGAAACCGCGAGACAAATCTATTAAGCCTAATTAATTTGTCATTAGAGATTGTTTACTGTAGCACGATATTGTATAATCATGGCCTAATTAGGCTCATTAGATTCGTCTCGCAAAGTTACCGGGGGTTATGGAATGGGTTTTGTCATTAACACACGTTTAATACTCCATGCATGTAAGATTTCCTTTGATGAATAGTGAAGTTTTAAAGTTTCAAAAGTTTCGTGGTGATCTAAACATGCCCTTAAATAACTTTTTAGGTGGCAATATAGGTAAGTGCGATCCCTTTTTGCTGCAAAAAGTATCACAACTCGGAACCAAGGAGCTAGTTAAGCAAGAAAAAAAAAAGCACAAAGAGGATGGTCAGAGACTCAGAGGTGGACAAAAGGTGCAAAGCTAGCTCATAAACCTATTATGTTACGAGTCGAACCAATTCTAGTTCTAAATACCTCCTCTACTCCAGGAGCCCTTCATTTTAAAACTTTATGATGTACACGCTTTGAGCCCTTCGAACTTTATCATGTACGAGAATATATAGCGAATGAAATTTAGCTATTGGTATAAAAAATTTGAGTTCCACGTCAGGCTTTCATCAGACTTTGCAAAGCACAACGGTTTCTGTAGATTGTCCAACGATGGAAGACCACGTTATTCTTGGTGCAAATTTTCCACTATATTTTTCCATTGTGCGGATGGTAATACAATCGAATTGTACTGACAACCTTTTTTTCTAAGAAGTTGCATTGCATATGTGCTGGGTACACCAAGCACGTACCATAGCTCGAAGACCTGTCAACCTTGTAACGATACAAGTCCTGGAATCCATGCATAGCCTGCTTGCAGTCCAAGTCCACGTCGCCAACGGAATGTAGGCCATACGGCCTACGACGAGCTAGGTTAGAGTTGTACTTGTGATAGATAATATGTGGGCCAAACCAGAGCAAGTCAACAAAGTCATCTCAGCAATTTTTCCAAGAAAAGAATAGTTTGAAAATCACTTTCTGGTCAACAAGTCAGTGAGCCACTTGCTTGGTTCTATGTTTATCCTCTTTTCCACCGGCGCCAAGATTGACGGTGACGCATGAAGAGCAACACAGGATTTATATAAAAAAGGATAATAATTCATGCATGCTAGTCGTCGTTCACGTTTTCCTCCAACACATGCCCCCTTTTTTTTTTGCGAATACATGCCCCATCTTTTTTTTTTTGCGAAGAACATGCCCCAGCTATCTAATTACATCCTCCTTTGGTACGTAACCAACCGAGTATAACCTCTTCGTCTTCATTCCTTTCGGCACTTCATTCATTTTTCTTCAGTCAGCTATCCAAATGAGCATTTGTCACGGCAAGCCAGAGAGACCTCGCCGGCCGGCCTGCCATTGCCAATGCAAAGCTAATAACTAACATACGGTACAACGTAGACCAATGACTTCTGACATGATGTACATACGCACGACTTCTGCCACTAGCCTAACTAGTTGATTTTGCGCGCACCTGCATGTACGATTGCCCGTGGACGACTGGACTTCTCAGCTTTGCTCTCATCCATTGATATCGTTCAAGCGTAGAACATGCATGCATGAAAACCGCGTGGACGATAAGATCGGCTCGATCGATCGGCAATGCAACTATCCTGTCCACAGTGTTTTTTCGCTGCGTAAGACTGGTCACCGCACACGTAAGGAAGACGTCCTCGTATACGTTTACTGGCATCGAAATTTCCGAAAGCTTTGTTGTGCTTCAGTCAGTCCACCATAGGGATGGGAATGGGTCGATCGGCCCGGCCTGGCCTTCATGGCCTCAATGCCAATTTTAAGGGTCATAGGTCGACCCAATTTTAATGTTTAACTATGGCCTCGATGACCCAACAGCCTAATATATTTTTAGATTATATTTATATAAGCACTTTTAAATATATAAAAGATGCAAATTATATTAATGGTATTTTAAAGCATAAATTTAATGTTTTGGATTGGCCCTATTTGACCCATTGGGTCAATAGGTTACGGCTCTTATGGCCCCTTTCCTATTTGAGGCCGATCCAAATGATCCATTGGCCTTGCTTTTTTGGGTCGGGCCAACTACCCAATGGGTCGACCTGGCCCATTCCCATCCCTAGTCCACCATGTCAAGCAAAACGAGCTAAGCCAAGGATATATCAACAGCTAGGTGATCTTCCACAGCATCCATGCAGCCTTCAACTACAGTAACTGATAGCCTCTATATAAACCTCCAGCCAGTGTTACCACATGACACACGAAGCCAAGTTTGGTAGCTGCTATACACACAGCTTATTAGATAGTAGGAGATAGCGATCGGCCAGTACCGTACGTGACTTTCAATTTCATTAGAGAGAGAACAGTCCTATTGTACTAGACAATTAAGCCAGGGCCATGGCGGGATCAAAGGCTCTCCCACTGCTGATGCTTTTCGCAGTTCTGTCGGGCTCCTGGACCAGGCTTCCGGCGGCCAGCGCCGCCGCGAGGCCGCTGCCAGAGCGGTGGGGCGAGCAGGGGCGTGCCAGCGTCGTCGACGACTCGGTCGTCATCGCGCTGCCGTCATGGCTCCGGCGGCCGTGGCACAAGCTGCTGCCGGCTCTGGAGATGAAGCCGGCTGGGCACTCGTGTGAGACGTGGAGCCCCAACAGCAAAGACTGCCCGTCCCCACCACCAGCAAGGCCATGAGACAACAGGGTGGCCCTACCTGCCACAAGTGTGGAAAGAGCATGCCGTTACGTGTGGAGCGGTTTCCAGCGATAAGGAGAGGGTGTGCCACTGTTGGGTAGCACTCACAAAGATTATTTCACTTTCGTATTTGAATTATTTTTTTGTTATGTGTAATGTTACAAAAGTTTCTTTTTTCTTAGCTTAATTTTTTTTCCCACAACAATTATATATGTAATTATCTGTAATAGGATATATATGATTATCGGTGTTTATGTTGAATTTGTTTCAGAATTTGCCTAGGTAACTTGATATTAGAAGGCTTTTACACACGTCGCATAAGAAAATAAATTATTTTCTCTTCGGAAACTCCATGTGTCCCTTGAAAAATATTTTTTTTTTGTTAACAAGGTGATCCTCATGCACAAACACAAAAATCACGGAATAACGACAAGAGTATTCCTCGCTACAAATTTTTATAACTCAAAACATTCTCTGTGTAAATGGTAGTAGCCTAGGCACTATCGTAGTCATACTGTCTGGGTGCCTATGCGCAGAGCTCAAATCCCATGACAACTCAAAGGGCCATTCAGATTATTGAAACAGCATTGTACAAGTAACTAGTCAATAGATTCAACTTCTTTGCAGACAAAAGCAGAAACAGAGGTAAACATCATCTAAAACAAAAAAAAAATGCATGCCAACTTTAGGCACCAAGTGGCAATTCCACAACACCTATCTCGGAGTGCACCTAGAAACTAATTTACCAAAAGAGAGGTATCCCCGAGTTTTTCTGGTGGTATACAAAAATGAGTTTCCAACCGAAAACAGAATAAGAAACAAGGTGGTAATGTACTAAGCAAGACTAATATAGCTCAAGTGTTCACATAGAGACCCGGCATAGATTTCAACAGGACAAATTTTCCAGTGATGAGTAGTGGAACCACATCTCAATACATTATTTTATTAGTAGTACAGAATCACATATATATATATCTATTCACTTGATGGATGCAGTCAAAGGCGGAGCTTGACCAAGAGCCGGGGGGCAGTCTATATAATTTAGTGTTAAATTCCAATGTGCAATACTAATTTTACTACTCTGTGGTAAATTAAGCTAGTTAGGGGGGGCCATGGCCCCCTTTAGTCCTCACTAAGCTCTACCCCTAGATGTAGTGATAGCCTATTTATATATCGCACTAGATTTTGACATATACATGAAGATTCCGGATAGAGTGCCAATAACGACAAATCACAATGCAAGTCACACCATATATTATGTAATCTTAAAAGTCACAATATGTGGTACAATCAACGAAAAGATTTCATTTTGCAAAGGATTACTCAAACAATGATGATTGTTCATATGTATTCATTAATTAAGAAGCCTTGAAATGGTATGTCAGTGTATGTTGATAGTCTCAATGAAACATATAATTATCTACGACAAAATTCGAGGCGAAGGATTTGGGTCAAACCAAAATTTGTTTAGGTTTACAACTTGAGCACCTTGACTTAGAAATATGTGTTCATCAAGCCACTTATATCTTGAAAATATTGAAGAAACTCAATATGGATATATCGATCTAAAACATACATAGTTGTTCAATCTTCATTTAGACACAGAGAAAGCTAGATCCATTCAGACCACATGAAGATAGAGAAGAGATATTGTGACTAGTGGTTCCTTATTTTATGCCATTGGAGAGCTTATGTATATTACAAACAATACTAGGACTGATATCGAGTCTTTAGTAAACATACTAGATAGACATAGCGTTGCTCTATCAATTGTCTTTGGAAAGGAGTCTGGAATATCTTTTGTTATTTCCAAGGCACCATAGACCTCAGGCTCTTCTTTCGAAGAAGCCAAGATCGTCCAACCATGATTGGATATTTATATAATTAGCATGATGTCAGACAGGCTTCACATTCCCACATGGTGGAACAACCATTTCATGAAAGTCTTCAAAATAGACTCTGATTGCTACATCCACAATTTATTTAGAAATAATTGCATTATGTGAGGCTTCACACAAATGAATGTGCCTTCATGGAATGACTAACCACACACAAAAGTCATATGTTATTGGTTCAAAAGAATCACCAACCATTATATACGAAGACAATGCGGATTGTGTTGCACATGAAAGCATATGTTACATAATGATCGGATCAATATCACAAATCATATAGCTCCAAAAACTTATCCTCATAAGCTATAAAATAGTCATGGGATAAATATCCAGTTCCCTATTTGACACTAAAATGATGAGCCAATTCCCTATGTGACACTCAAAATTTGATCTTCCTTATTTCACATCACCACTAACTTTGATGCCTTTTTATAATACTATCATGAACCCTAAACTCTAAACCCTGAAAACCTATATGACATCACAAAATCATGGTAGTTTCAAAGGACTGAAAGTAACCAGTGCTCGTATGATAGCCTAAGAGGGGGAGGGGACGAATTAGGCTTTCTAACACCTTAACTTCTTTTTCCAACTAATTCCACAAATGTAAACTAGAACATTCTATCTAGATGTGCAACTACGGTTTCTACTATTTTTTGCACCAAGCCATAAAGATTTTTGCAACCTAGAGCCAAACCTATCAAGATACTAGTCGAAGAAAGGTGAAGGCACATAAGCTGCAAATATTAATTGGGAAAACATAAAGGAGTGGGTCAGGAGGATGTGAACCCGGCACGAGGATTTTTATACTGTGGTTCAGTTTGCACTAAGCCAAGCCTACTCCACATTGGAGCTCCACAAAGGATGCAGTCCCGGTCACCAAGTCTTGCTTCTATGTCAAGGTCTTGAGCTCGCCACAAAGGCTCCTCAAGATGGTGATGATCTAGTCACTAAGATAAAGCTCTTATAAACCTACTCTTCTGGATATTTTGATGTCATCTTCATTATGAAGCTTCTCTGCCAAGGAGGTGGCCTCCTCGTGCCCCACACAAAACCGTCGACGATGCTCCACACCAAGTTGGAGGGTCGAAAACTTGCCGGCGAATCACCAAGTCTCCAAGGGGCCCGTACACCAAGATTACAAAGTTGGCTCACTCAAAGTACCATGCACAAGGCAACTCTCCTCGCAAACTCTCACACTAGACCAATCCTAGCTCTAGTCACTCACTAAGGATGATCAATCTAGCACTTTAGTGGCTTGGTTGTCTTGTGATTGTAGATGAACTTCATCTAGACTCCAGCACCTTGAAATGGCTGAATAGAGGAGGTATATATAGCCCAAAGCCTTGGACTAGCTGTTGCTTAAAAGTCACAAAGAAACTGTGCACACCGTATAATTCGTTGTGTGTGAAACCCCCAACATCGTACCCGACACCATATAGCTAGCTTTCCCAACAGCTACTTCATTTTTCCAACGGTCGAATGACATCACAAAAGACGTCATATATTGGTTTCATATGTTGTGTAAAACTCTTCCACTCCAAGTCGACATGCTCTGTACATAACTTGTATAGCGAATGCTATGCATTGTACACTACTTCAACTTCTGGCCTCATCTTCACAATGTATTGTATGTCGTGTTTGCAAACAGTAATACTAGACAATACTCCATGTGTATCTTCAAACTCTTCAGGGCAGGCTGTGTCTTTCTTCAATTCTTCGCCGTGCATCGCAATATAGTACGTCGTGTAGAAGATCCTTCATCCAGAGCTGACCCTACACGTCGTTTCTTTTGGCCAATACTACACCGATAGAATATTTCAATGCTGAATAGTATGGTGTTTAGGAACTCTGTGGGCTTCTCCAATTCTATCCACTAAAGCCCTTTGTATGATCTTTGGATTTGGCATATGCTTTGAAATCATCTTTAGGACCTAAATCCTATAAATGACAATTGACAAACTAATTAGCTCCAATGACTATGTTGTCATTCAATTACCAAAATCACAAATGGCCTAGGGGCCATTTTCCTTACAAGGAGTCACCAAAACTTGGATACAATGTCAAATAAGGAAGATCGAAATTTTGAGTGCCGCATAGGGAATATGATTATCTTTTGGTGTCAAATAGGGAATTAGTTCGTTAGACATCTTGCAAATGGAATCGTGCATATGATGATCTCACAGATTTATTCACCAGGGACTAATATTTGATAAATATGTTCATATTTTTAGTGAGACAATTTAATATCAATACAAATCCAAATATGTTATATCTCCTATGCCACCCCTCACATAGATTTTTAGAAAACATATCATATGTGTTGTCTTCTATTTTTCCCAAAGAGTTTTTAAAGGAGGCGCCAAAGAAAAATTGTTCTTTTAGCTTTCTTACAGTTTTTTTCCTTTTTCAAGATTTCTCCCATATGAGTCTTAATAATATAATTGTTATGTGTTTCATCATTTTCTTCTTAATTATTTCCCACTTGGTTCTAAGGAGGTTTCATGACATATAAATATATATAGCCCCTCTGTATCATAAAGAGTGTCCTTTTTAAATTTGTGCTAAATAAATCAATTTTAGCTTTGACCAAATATATGACACAGAATAGGTATACTATCAAAATATATCTCATGATAAATCAAAGGATACCCCTATCTAGTGCCATAAGTGTTGATAGTTTTTTTTATAGACGGAGACAAACTTGCAACGGTTTAACTTAGGACAAACCTAAAAGACCAAATTATTTTGGGACAGGAAGCATTCCTTAGATTTTTCCCATACGGTTTTCTTTGGAGTTCTCAAAGCATTGGTCATCAAGTTGGAATCAATTAAAGGGGGAGTGTTATGACATGTTACCCATTCCACATGTATAATGAAATAGTACGTAATAAGATCAATCCAAAGTTACAATTTCTTCCAATCCAACTCACTCTCTCGTTCATTTGCATCTCCGTTTTTAACATATCTGACTTTCATTTATGAATAGTTGATAATAATAAATGGCCCATTTATCTTCCAATATCTACTAACTACAACTACCTCTGCTTTAAGATTTCTATATTCTTTCTCAAAATCGAAGGGCCATTGAAGAACCTTAGCATTTATTACATAGTATGTATAGGTATACGCGTATGCATCAATGTTCTACAACACCATACAAAGTCCTACTTAGTAAGTATATGCATGCGTCCATAAGCACTAGTCAGCCTTGTTGGGGAGTATTCGGCCAAGGCGACCTCCGGGCTTAAGCTTATTTTCGGTTGACCAAGTTCTGATCGAAGTGCTTGCAGGAATACAGGATTTCGGGTACCTTCGGGCTTGACGCAGGCCTCGGCGTCGTTCCTAAGGACGCGGGACGACTCCGAATAAAGGGCGAAGCCGTGCGAAGTCCTTCCAGGGACTTCGAGACTCGTGAAGAAGGCGGAGGCTTTGAAGCGCTGCGGGGCCCACCGTGGGGATGGTACGAACTTCGGACGGGGCCCGCTGCAGGAAATGACTCACCGAGGGGTAACTTTAGTACGGTTTGCAAGGGCATTGTTGTAAACAAGGCTTAGAGTTGTTGTGTACAAGGGTACAAATGTAATCAAACTCTATGATGCAAACTCTATAAATAAGAGCTCCGACTCGTAACAGGGGATCGGATCCTTGGAGAGGAAAAATCACTCTATTGTTTCACGTGTTATTTCCTTGGGTCGTAGGGAAGTGTTTACATTTTCCACTGTACGGGAAGTTACACCCAACAGTTTGGCGCCGTCCGTGGTTCGTTCCGAAGTACCACTATGCCGAACAGCAAAAAATCAAAAGCCACTACACAAAGGCCGCCCGATTATCCGTCGGCGGCACAACAAGCTCTGACTACGGCGAACTCGCAGATACCGCGAGCTCCCGTGGGCGAAGAGTTGGAGCTCGAAGACCTCGCCACTGGGGAACTCGAAGTCGGTCTCTTGGAGGCAGGCATTCCCGAAGATGACATACAAGCGCTGCGTAGGGTCGAAGGCTTGCTGTTGCAGAAGTACAATGCAAGCAAGCCGTCGTCCTCACACGCGCAGACTCGCTCGAAGACGGCAGCAGCAGTCGCCAAGGGGCGGATCCCCAAGCCGAAGACGAAGTCGCGAAGAAGCAGCGTGAAGACAACCTTCGCCTCGACTTGTTGAGGCAGGAGGTGGCCAAGAAGAGGGAGCAGCTGGAGCACTTGCAGCGCCTTCGCGAGGACACGCATCAACGAAGAGAAGACCCGCAGCTACTGGCCACTCTGGCTCAGCTCGTGGAGGAGAACAAGAAGCTGCAAGACCAGATCGCAAGCCTTCGCCCGCCGACTGCTTCACCGCAGCTGGTGGAACACTGTGGCGAGGGCGGTGCGGAGTCAGACGTTGAGGAGGTAGCCAAGGAAGACCTGGGGCGCAGGTCAGCAAGGTTCACCGCCGAGCCACGAAGGTCAGGCAGGATGCCACTGCAAACCACTCCGCTCTCCGTTCAGCTGGAGCACACACCGTGGCCCACGAAGTTCAGGTTGCCAGCATCGATGCCGGAGTACGATGGGCAGTCCGATCCCAGGGAGTTTCTGCTGAGGTATGAAACGGCCATTTCGGCAGCTGGGGGCGATGATACAATAAGGGCAAAAGCATTCATCATGGCGATCAAGGGCCCGGCGCGGCAGTGGTACGCGAGTTTGCCTCGGGGGAAGATATATGCCTGGGAGGAGTTGCGTGACAAGCTGTATGAGAACTTCCAGGGTTTTGAGCTGGAGGAGTTGACGGCAGGGGACCTTCACTCCTGCTGTCAGGGCGACAAGGAGACTCTCCAGGAATACATGAAGCGCTTCGTTCAGATGCGTTCCAGGGCACCGAATGTGTGCGAAGATACGGTCATCGACGCTGCGATCAGGGGCCTCAGAATGGGGGCGTGCGCGGAGTTCCTAGACAGATGTCGGCCTCGGTCGGAGAGAGAGCTCTTCGAGATCATGCAGACATACTGCAGGTCGGACCGAGGTCGGCGCAGGAGGCTCGAAGACCAGAATCAAGGGAAGAAGAGCAAGAAGTTTTGGCCACAGGGCCAGTGGGAAGAGCAGAAACAGCAGCCTTCGGCGAAGGGAGATTATTCGGGAAAAGGCCGCGCTGTTAACAATGTCGCAGGCGAGCCTCATCAACAGAGTCAGCAGCCACAGGGGCGTGCGACGTCGGAGTCAGCGACGGGGGGCCCGGGAAGGGGCGGAGCCACGGATCGCGGAGGTCGCGGCGGTCGCGGAGGTCGAGGAAGAGGCCCGGGAAGAGGCCAGAAGAAGGACGGTGAGGGAAAAACACCGTACTGTTTTTTCCATGGGAGAGATCAGGGGCACTTCACCGCTGAGTGCCCAGATGCGATGGAAACGAAGAGGAGAATGGCGGAGGAAGAGGAAAGAAAGAAGCTTCAGCCAATGAGGACGGTGAGCTACACTTCGGCAGCTGTGGACTCCGCTCAGTACAGGCCGGCGAATTATTGGCCACAGGGGCAGTCATTCGTGGCAAGCAGTTATGTCCCTGCACTTCCACCACCACCACCACCACCAGCCTTCGTGCAGCCGCACCATCCTTACTACCCGGCTGCGTGGGGGGGCTCGGCGCTGTCTCAAGGCCTTGAGCACCCCAGGCAGCACTCCGAGCGGCCGAGGGAGGAAAGAAGAACCGAGGATAGGGAGGAGCGAGCGGAGTCCTCTCAGCGAAGAGTGAACATCGTCAACGCGATCACAGGGGGCTCAGGTGACGCGGCATTTCTCTCGAAGAGGCAGAAGCGCGAACACTTCCGCTCAGTCAACCATGTGTCGGAGGGCACGGTTTTCCGCAATGAATGGTCGCACGTGCCGATCACTTTCATAGAAAAAGACCTCCGGCTCAAGCACTACCCTCACAAAGACCCGATGGTCATCAGGGCTATTATTGGCAAAAACGAGAAGCATCTATATGGCACAGATCTCGGAGGCATATTGGTTGATAATGGCAGCTCCGCGGACATTATTTTCCTCAGGCCATTTTTGCAAATGGGATTCGAGGAGCGAAGTCTGCAGCCGTCGGAGACACCACTGTTCGGTTTCGGGGGGAAGCGGATTGAGGCCATTGGTAAAATGGACATCAATGTTACATTTGGCGAGGGTCATCAGACTCGCACGGAGATCATAACATTCGATATAGTCGACATCCCATATCCTTACACCGCGATCTTCGGCAGAGGGATAATCAACAAGTTTTCGGCCGTCATTCACAGTGCTTACCTCTGCATGAAGATACCAACACTGGGCGGAGTGGTGACAGTCTTTGGAGATCAGGGGGAAGCTCGGAGAAGGGAGCAAAACACAGCAGTCACCCAGAAGCCAATACATGTAATCGAAGATACTATCCCTTTCGACTTCGTGGAGGCGAAGGAGCAGGTGACCAGAGTGCAGCCTCAGGGTGATACAAAAAGGTGCCATTGCCAGGGGCGGCACCAGGTGTGATGGTGTGTATTGGCGCAGAATTGGATAAATCTCGTCAGGAAGAGCTGCTGTCTTGTCTGGTGCAGAACCAGGACGTCTTCGCATGGTCGAAGAGGGACCTTACGGGAGTCCCCAGGGAAGTCATTGAACACGAGCTCAACGTTGATCCGAGGGCAAGGCCGCGGAAGCAAAAACTTCAGGTCTTATCCGAAGAGCGGAGGAAGGCGGCTGAGGCCGAGGTGCAGAAGCTGTTGGATGCTTGAGTAATTCGCGAAGTAAAATACCCGAAGTGGTTGGCAAACATCGTCATGGTACCGAAGAAGAATGGAAGTTGGCGCATGTGCATTGATTTCACAGACCTCAACAGGGCTTGTCCAAAAGATGATTACCCATTGCCGAGGATCGACGCTCTGGTGGACTCAGCTGCGGGTTGCGAGCTGATCTCCCTTCTGGATTGTTCTCGGGGTATCATCAGGTCTGGATGAAGAAGACAGACGAAGAAAAGACAAGCTTCACCACTCCTTTTGGTCTTTATTGCTTCGTTCGCATGCCAGAGGGCTTGAAGAATGCAGGGCCCACATTCAACAGAATGATTAGAACTGTACTTGGGGGGTAGTTTGATACCAACGTATCCGCTTACGTTGACGATGTGGTGGTGCGAAGTAAGAAAGCCGAAGATCACGTCAAAGATCTTTCCGAAACCTTCGCCAGCTTGAGGAAGTTTGGCCTGCGGCTCAACCCGGAGAAATGCGTCTTCGGGGTATCCGCAGGCAAGTTGTTGGGGTGCATGATTTCGAAGACCGGGATCCAGGCCAACCCGGAGAAAATCATGGCGCTGAGGAACATGAAGCCGCCGAGAATGAAGAAGGATTTGCAAAAATTGACGGGGAGATTGGCATCACTTGGCCGTTTCATCTCCAGATCAGCAGAACGAAGCCTCCCTTTCTTTGAGGCGCTTAGAGCCACTTCGACGTTTATCTGGAGGTCAGAGCAGCAGCAGGCTTTCAAAGACTTGAAGAGTTACATTGAGAGCATGGCTGTATTGACTAGTCCAACTCCGAAAGCAGATCTCCTTCTGTATATCGCAGCGTCAGAGTCGGCTGTCAGTGCGGTATTAGTAGAAGAGCGAACCAAAAATGGCCAGAGCTTTCAAGCGCCTATCTATTTCGTGTCGGAGGCTTTGTCCGGGGCGAAGAGATTTTACTCTGAGGTGGAGAAAATGGCGTATGCGGTTGTCATGGCCTCTCGCAAGCTTCGTCATTATTTTTAGAGCCACAGCATCACTGTACCAACTTCATTCCCTTTGCGGAACGTCTTCGAAAAAAAAGAAGCTTCGGGTCGTTTAGCGAAGTGGTCTGCTGAGATCGCAGAGTACATGGTTAACTTCGTCTCCAGAAAGGCTATAAAATCGCAGGTGCTGGCAGACTTCATGGCAGACTGGACGCCGAAGGCTGAAGAGGATCATGAGGTGGCACTTGATCATTGGGAGATTCACTGTGATGGGGCGTATTGTTCAGATGGGGCTGGAGCTTCGGCAATTCTAACTTCTCCGTTTGGTATCAAGCTTCGGTACGCAGTGAGGCTGAACTTCGAGGCCGTCACAAACAATGTGGCAGAGTACGAGGGGCTTTTGCTGGCACTAAGAAAGGCAAGAGCTCTGGGCACGCGAAGGTTGATAATCAAAACAGACTCTGACCTTATTCAGGGTCACATTGCGAAGAGCAACAAAGCCAGGGACCCAGAAATGGCAAGGTATCTGGCAGCAGTGAGGGCGATGGAGAAATACTTCTTGGGGTTCACGGTGAAGTCAATTCACAGAAGCTTGAATGGCGAAGCTGACGCTTTGGCGAAAGCGGCAGCCCAAAAAACTCAGAGGCCGCCTGATGTCTTTTACGAAGTCCTGCATCGTAAATCTGTTGACAGCGACGAGGCCCCAGTGAAGTACATCAATGCCATCTCTAGTGAAGACTGGAGGTCTTCGATAATTGCTTTTTTGAAGGGTTATTTCGAGCCCGAAGGTCAGAAAGAACGGAGTAGGGTACAGCACCGGGCGCGAAATTATCTCATAATCGACGGGGTGTTGTACAAGAAAGGTGTATGTTCACCGTTGCTGAAGTGCATTTCCAGAGAAGAAGGGATGCAGTTGCTCGAAGACATCCACAACGGCATGTGCTCTTCGCATATGGGAACCTGGAAACTTGTTGCAAAGGCTTTCAGGCAGGGTTTTTACTGGCCGACGGCGCTCGCAGATGCGGAAGACACACTCAGAAAATGCAATAGTTGCCAGCTTCATGCCCCTGTCAGTCGAAGCCCAGCGCACGAAGTGCAGCTCATACCTCCTATTTGGCCTCTGGCGAGATGGGGCTTGGACATTGTTGGTCCGTTGCCTCCATCTCCAGGAAATTACAAGTTTGCTCTGGTCGCTGTGGAGTATTTCTTGAAGTGGATAGAATCGAAGCCTGTTCAGCGAATAACTTCGGCGGTCATAACGAAGTTTTTCTGGCAAAACATTGTGTGCCGCTTTGGCGTGTCAAGGGAGCTGACAGTGGACAACGGGAAGCAGTTCGATAGCGCAGGCTTTCGAAGGTTCTGTTTCCAAATTGGCACCAAGCTCTGTTTCGCGTCGGTGTATCACCCTCAATCCAATGGCGCCGTCGAGAAGGCGAATGGCATCATCTTCACAGGAGTCAAAAAGAATATTACAGATCAGCCCCGAGGTAAATGGGCCGAAGAGCTGCCGAGGGTCATTTGGGCCCATAACACCTCCGTTTCACGGGTGACGAAGTTCACCCCGTTCAGGCTACTCTACGGCGAAGAGGCTATGATGCCGGAAGAGCTGAAGCTCCAATCTTTTAGAGCCTCTGCCGCGCAAGACATCGAGGATGAGAAAGTCACTAAGGATACAGTCGAGGCGATCAGGCTGAAAGCAACCCAGAACATCGATGAGTATCTAAATGAAACTCGGAGATGGAGGAACAAGCACCTCAAGTACAAGGAGATCTCCACGGGAGACATGGTATTGCGAAGATCGGAGGTCGCTGGCAAGTTTGAGCCGAAGTGGGAGGGTCCTTTCTTGGCTTCGCAAACTGACAGGCCGGCGGCATTTACATTGCAAAAGTTGGACGGCACTGCAGAGCCGTTCACTTGGAACAAAGACAGGCTGAAGAAGTACTTCGTCTAGTGGGGCTCAGTCACGAGCTAAATTTTTTGTTTCTTCTTCATGAATTTTATGAATCTTTTGTACTTCGGTGTCGCACTCTTTTCCTTACAGGGGGAACTTCCGGGTCACTTCGCGGTGCTCGAAAGCGTAAGGTTTTTAACGAGGCGACACCTTTTTTGTAATCTCATTGTGAAATATAAACAATGTACCCCCAGAAACGGAGGAGTGGCTCGATGTTAAAACTCTTGCTTTCGCGAGGGGTTAACTTCGAGGATAATTGGGTCTCGTGACAAAGTAAGTGAGGGGCTGAGGAAGCGGCATCTTCGGAGCGTTTCATCATCTCTCACTTATTGAATCTCGAGCCAGCAACGCTTGACAAGGCAAGCAGTGCATGGCAGAAACGCCAAGAGGTTGACCACCTCAATCAAATCGTGCGGTGAAATGCCGGTGCGTCTTCGAAGCGGACATGCACGAAGTAACATTATCAAACGCTGCGTAAGAGCAGCGTTATCAAGCCAGAAAAGGCAAAACGAGCGCGACACCGCTCAGAAAGTCTTCGCGGCAGTTAAGCTCGAAGGGCGGCGCTATACGCGTGCCAAAACGCTTGACAAGGCAAGACTCGTCGATACAGATTGAAAAACGAAGTCGCGCGGTGCGGGCTTTCGAGGTTTGTAAAGGCAGGAGTTTGCAAAATCGAAGAGCTTCAATCAAGTTCGTTACAAAACGAAATCATGCAATGTACAAAACAAAGGCACGAAGTGCGAGCTTTACATTCAACCAAGTTTGGTACAAGCCTTATTCACAGTTTACAATCATGGAATTACACGATGAGATATTTCATCGATCAAATCGGTTACAACTTCGTCAAGGATATAGTTGGCCATCATTCGAAGTACTTCATCGGAAGGAACTCCCGGGGCATGCTGGTCTTCGGCTCCGCTCCGCCCTGTGAAGAACCGGCCATCACTTAGACCAGGGAATCAGAGACATGGAAAGGGGGCGCGAAGAAGGGCGAAGATACTGATATTCCGGGAATTCGTAACTATCAGGTTCTTCGGTCTTCACGACCCCGAACTCGAAAAGGGTATAGACGCCCGTTCAACAGAACGGGCGTGCAACTCAGCAAATTTTCGTTTGGCCGCATGATTGCGCCTCACGTAGGTCTCAAGTTTCGAATTCCAAAAAGTGGCAAAAGAAACACGCGGGAACCGAAGATTAAATTTCTCCCAAAGTGACCCCGAAACGAAAAAGTCTCCAAAGCACATCGTTAAAGGAGTTACACCTTCGGTCATCTGCGCAGGCTCTGGCATGGGGACCTGCGCAGGCACCACAAAAATATCAGTCTTTACAGAAGGGGCTGATAAGCCAAAAGCTTCCCTACAAGGAGCAGCTAACTACACGCCTCACACCTCCGGATCGTCGGTCGTCCGACGGTCTTCGCGGACGCCACCAGCAGGCACAGCAGGGGTCGGGGCTTCATTCGACCCAAGAGGGCGTGAGGAGGAGGGCTCTGCAACTTCGATGCCTTCATCCGCAAGGCGCTTCGCAGCTTCAGAAGCTAGGCGAGCACGGCGCTGAAAAGAAGCCAAATGGGTTAGTTTCATTGCGAAGCAAATGGACTTTTCGACAAAAAGAGCAGGGGGATCGAAGTCACCTGTTCGGCAAGTCGTTCGCCTTCGGCGACGGCAAAGCGGTAGCCGACCCGGTGGAAGAAGCTGGAGATAAAGTTCTTTGCGATATTCTTCGCCAAGACAGGAAGTTGCTCCGGGGTCAGCTCTGATGGCCAAGGGAAATCTGCTTGGCGAAGACGACGAAGGTCGCCCTTGGTCAGGTAAGGCTCCGTCTGCCCCAGCGATGTGTCTGGCTCGTGAAGAAGTTGGCACACGCTCATCGCAAGGGTTCGGGCAGCGACCACGGCGCCAAGTTCACCAAAGGCGCGGCCTGCCCCGTCCATTTCGCGCGCAAGCTCCAAGCCAAGCGAAGATATCCTCAAGTGTCGTGGTTTGCACATCAAGTGGCTGAGCAAGCCCGAGTACCCCGAAGCTCTGGAGAGTCAGCTCGAATTGTTCCTTGACAAAGGCCAGCCCGGAGCGAACCTCCAATGTCAGATCGCGAAGTTTTTCTCGGACATCGCTGACCTCGTCCTCCAAGTCCTTCGCGCGGTCTTGGTGCGTCTTCGCGGTTCTGATGGCCGTCTCATAAGCGGCGTGCTCCACAGCAAGGGCCTCATTGCGCTCGGTCAGATCTTCGGCGTGCTTGTAGAGCACGTCGAAGTCTTTTTACAACTTGGCAAATTTGGCCCTCTCCTCATCCAGCGACTTGGCAAGGGCCTCTTTCTCAGCTTGAAGGCGCTTGACCACTTCGATTTCCTTGCTTAGGGCCCCGCTGTTACTCATGCTTTCGAGCTCCAGTGACTTTTTCTCTGCACGATAAGCGCACTGAGCAACGCGGCTGGCGATGAGGGATTTCAGAGCGAGGTCCTTCGCGCAATTCAGGGCATGGTCCACTCCGCGGCTCTGTAACTCCGTCTCCATAATCGGCACGCAGAAATGACTTCCCATCTTCTCGAGCAGCTTCCTCTCGCGACGACCGCTCTCAAACTTAAGCACTCCGCGCTTATGCCCGCCCCAAAGCTGGACCGCGTCAGGAAGGTCCATTCGGTTAGCCACATCCTGGACATCATCAGTGCACACGAAGTATGCACTGCTGCTGCTCACTGGGCTGGCACCCGAAGCGGTGCCGGCACTGCTGTCACTGGAGGAAGACTTCTTCTCCTCGGAACCTTCGGCAGATTCAGCGCCTTGTTCAGCCGCAGGCTTCATCGGGCTCAGATCCACAGTTTCTTTTGCGGCCTGGATCTGAGGAGTCGAAGGAACAACTTCGACTTGAGGAGTCTCTTCATCGCTCTCGGGCTCCATGTCACTGTACTCGATCTGATAAGGCAGTCGGCCCGTAGGGTTAGGTGGTGTGTTTTCTTTGGGAGCTTCGGGGGCAGCGGCCTCGGGGTTGCTTAGAGGCAGAGTTGTCGGCGGAGTCACAGGAGCATTGAGCGGGGCTTGGCCGCGAGGGGAAGTGACCACGTTCTCGGCGGTGCCTGGGCTGGGCCTGCTTTTCGATCCGGCATCACCGGCATCGCCTTCGCCAGGATCGGGGGAGCTGTCTTTCTCTTCATCCATGTTCAGTAGCAGCTCGGGGATGGACGAAGGTCTCCGACCAGAGGGCGCCTTGGGCCACGAAGTCAGTCGGCGCCGTTTGCCTTCGGCACGAGCTTTGGCGTGCGGATTTGTTTTGCTGCGCTTCCCCTGGTTTTTCCGTCGCTTCTCCGCCTGCTCAAGGCGAGCAGACACAGCTTCGCGAACAGGTGCCTCTATCTTGAAGAAGCGGAAGACTCGGTTGTCTCGAGCACTGCCAAGGCGAGTGGCGATGTCATTTGTCTCTTTCGGAGACTCCGGCCCCAGTATTGCATTCGCCCGATGTTCGGCGGTAAGGGGGCACACATCTGCACCGCAGAGTACAAACACAGTTAGCATCAGAATAGCGCAGGCGCGCTCCACGCTCGATGTTAGGGGTCATGAGGAACTCACTAGCTTTCTTGACCCCGAAGCTTTTCTCGAAGTTGGGGACCTTGATGTCGCTGTCGAAGTCGTCCCATTCTTTGACCTCCCAACCACTCCGCACCGGGAAAATTCCGGCAAGGCAATATTCCTCCACGAGATCCCGAGTCCCGTACTCGGAGGCAAGGGCGCGCAAGGCGTGCGCAAAGAGGCGGGACGATTCTTCGGTAGGGGCAGCCCGGAAGAAGTCATCGGCCTTGGGGATGTCGCTCAGGACCTTGCAGATAAGTTCGCTGGGCGTCCCGTCAGTGCTCGGAGCAACTTCGGCATACAACCAGAAGCTGTGCCAGTCGTCGGGCCATCGGTTCTGGTATGCGGTCACGGGGCTGATGACACCACCGCGGAATCGGAAGTTGATGCACCCGAACTGCGCATTCTTCTTCACCAATGTGTCAGCAGCCTCGAGCGTCTCGATGTACTTGGGCTGATGATGCACGGAGAACACTCGAAGAAAGTTTGCCTTCGTCGGAGTTACGCCCATTGTCTTGCATATCCACATGAACAGGCTAAGGCGTAGTATGCAGTTCGGAGTGAGGTGATGCATGAAGAGATCGTACTCTTGAAGAATGGAGACCAAAACGGGGTCTAAGGGAAGTCAAAGCCCAGCAGTGAATAAATCCCGAAACACAACGACTTCGTTGTCGCGGGGATGGGGCACTGTCTCCGAAGGCTCAGGAGCTATCCCGGCGTCAGCAGCAAGGAAGCCGCGCTCGCGGTATGTCTTCAGGATAGCAGGGGTAACACGACTTCGTCCGAAGACGGTAGTCGGCGGAACGCCGGGGTCGGGAATTTCATCTTCGTCCTCTGCGCGGATCTTTGGAGGAGCCATCTCGTGCGTCGAAGGGAAGAACAGGCCTGTGATCGTGCGCAACAGCATATAAGCTCTAGATCAAGCGCGAACCCTAGGAAAGTCTACAGCGAGAACGACGAAAGGGAAACGAAGAGGCTTACCAGCGAAGGTCGAGCAGCGAAGTTGCCGAGTTCTTGAGAAGAAAATCCAAGATGGAAGGCACGAGTAAAAAGGATTTTACAGTGGGGGTTTATATAGGCGCAGCGTTTACCCTAGGTTATGGCACCTCGATTTGCGCGCCTTGGTGGTTCGATTTTAAAATCGTCCTAGGGTTCAACCTGGGGTTTCACCGATTTACCCTTTTAATAAGGCCATTTTTACCCCGGGAAACCATCGTAACCGTCTAATGAGATAAGCATGGTCAACATCCACCGAGCCGAAAGGGGCGGGAAGGGCCGGAGCTCGCTTGGCCTCATCAGGCTCAAGGCTCCCCTCGCGCGAGATAAGCGCGAAGTGCAAAATCGCAAGTTCGGCCCAGCGGATTAGCCCTGACCCTCGCTCGCGAGGGGCTACTGTTGGGGAATATTCGGCCAAGGCGACCTCCGGGCTTAAGCTTATTTTCGGTTGACCAAGTTCTGATCGAAGTGCTTTCAGGAATACAGGATTTCGGGTACCTTCGGGCTTGACGCAGGCCTCGGCGTCGTTCCTAAGGACGCAGGACGACTCCGAATAAAGGGCGAAGTCATGCGAAGTCCTTCCAGGGACTTCGAGAGTCGTGAAGAAGGCGGAGGCTTCGAAGCGCTGCGGGGCCCACCGTGGGGATGGTACGGACTTCGGACGGGGCCCGCTGCAGGAAATGACTCACCTAGGGGTAACTTTAGTACGGTTTGCAAGGGCATTGTTGTAAACAAGGTTTAGAGTTGTTGTGTACAAGGGTACAAATGTAATCAAACTCTATGATGCAAACTCTATAAATAAGAGCTCCGACTCGTAACAGGGGATCGGATCCTTGGAGAGGAAAAAGCACTCTATTGTTTCACGTGTTATTTCCTTGGGTCGTAGGGAAGTGTTTACATTTTCCACTGTACGGGAAGTTACACCCAACAAGCCTGACCAAGCAACTTCAGAACGCACACGCGGGGAAATACACCGTACCAATGACCAAAGCATCACTGCTCCACATAACATAGGTTTGGAACGCAACACTCCTTCCATCCAGAAAGCTCGTTTGAAAACACGGTGTGTAACCATTTGCTCGATCGCGTCATTCCTTTCCGCCGCATTCTGCAAATCCTTGATCATCACGGCAGGTTCTGCATCACTTTAAAAGTTGAGTGCGCACCCCAAGAACTTGTAAACTGCTGCTAATGTACGTGGTCTTGCAAGAAAAAGCATTAACAAACTAGACATATACTTTTGGCAGTATAGCGACATGTGAAGTTAGTGCTCTTTGAACATTCCTCCCAATTATTGCAACATCCTCGCAGGTGCACCGTCGAGCATTTACCTCTCGTCATGACTCACGTATGCAACATCAGTTCCAGAACTTACCGCACGACCACTTGCCTGTATATATATGCATGGATTGTCCATGCAACCCTCATCTCATCATCGTGTTCAACAGATCAGTACAAGAAGAAGTTTAGATCGATCGAAGCAACAAGCTCTACTCGCTTGAGCATCATTCAGAAGGGAAATCACAATTAGGAGCTCACATATGGCAATGGCGAGAGTGATTTCTTCCTTGCCGGTTATAGTCCTGCTCATCATGGCGCTCCTGGCCGTCTCAGGTGCGGCAAGGCCTTTGGGCGGCGATGTGCGGGTGCCGGCAAGGGAGACGACCGTCTCCGGCGTGCAGTTGTTCCGGCAAATGTTCCTGCAGCAGCTGGCGGCGGGGCCCTCGTGCGGCACCAACAGCTCAAATGGTGGATGCCCACATAGGCCATGATCTATGAAAGATTCTGGCTTACAGAATAATGGAGAGGAGCCTATACAACAATCTTTGAGCTTGGCATCGTGAGTGACCGTTGCTTTCGTAGAGGAGAGGGTAATGTTATTTAGATGGATGCCCGTAGTGGTGCTGATCGATATTCTTCATAGCTTGTTCTTTGGGTTCACTTTGGGTCGTGTTTTGTGTTGGTTTGTATTCCTTGTGTTCTGTTTGGGTTTATATTCATTCATTTGATCGAGTTTGTAACAAAGAGTGACCGATGTAATCTTTTTGAATAAAGGATCTGTTTGTATTTGTATATTTTTGTTTTCCACAATTTTCAAGAGTAGACACATGTCTTCAATCGGTAATATGTGAAGGAGGGACGCGCATGCATCAATTTTGCAAAGACCTCCTTTATTGGTACCACTAGTGAGAAGTTATTCTAACACAGGACAATTTAGCAAAAACGAACTGGACATGAAGTCAATGTTGTTTCTGCGATTGTAATGAAACATGTAAACATCTCTTTTGACTGTCAGCATGCTAAGACTATTTGGAGGATTGTCCATATAGCTACTAGACTAACTCTACCTAAATCACACTACTACAAAAAACGTTTGTAGGGGCGAGTAAAAACACGTTTCTAGGGGCGGCGCCGAAATCCGCCCCTGCTTTTGGCTGCTAAAAATGGCCATTTGCAGGGGCGGGTTAGTAGCCCGCCCCAACAAACGTATTTCCAGGGGCGGACCATGCCATTACCCACCCCTGGAAACCATCTTCAGGGGCGGGTGATGGTGTTTTCAGGGGCGGGTCATACCATGACCCGCCCCTGAAGATGGTGTTTTCAGGGGCGGGTCATGCCATGACCCGCCCCTGAAGTTCTTTTTGCCGATCAGTAATAAATCGGAAAAAATAGCAAAAAAAATTTATTTTAATGTGGGAAGGACTCCAACCATCCAAGCCATCAAGTCGCAAGTCGCGCAATTTTTCACATAAAATTCGCGCGCTCCGCGGCTGGTGGGATTCGAACTCACGACCTCTGCCTCGCGCGTAGCCTCCTCTACCACTGCACCACACTCTCACCTGTGACTAGATGTTGTTTTGGTTCCTACCATATTATACGAAACCGAGTGTAAATTGCTTGTTTAAGGCCCTAAACGATTTCAAATTAAAAAATTGTCAACTACAAAGTTTCATAACTTTTTGAAATCTACAAGTTTCATTTTGGTAGTTTCTCCATCCGAGGTCGTTTACAGAATTTGAATTTCAAATTTGAGAACATTAAAATTTAGTTTTCGTTGACAAGATGATTTCAAATGAAAAAGTTGTCAACTACAAAGTTTCATATCTCATTGTGATCTACAACTTTTATTTTGACTGTTTTTCCATCCGAGGTCGTTTGAAAAATCTCAAATTTCAATTGAAGAATTACAAACATGCATTTCTAGGGGCGGACCATGCCATGACCCGCCCCTAGAAGGGGCAGCATTTGTAGGGGCGGACCATGCCATGACCCGCCCCTAGAAATGCATCTATAGGGGCGGCCCTTAGCTACAGTAGCGCGCGCGCATTTGTAGGGGCGCGTCGCCTCAAAGTCCGCCCCTAAAAAAAAAACCCTGGCTCTTACAAATGTTTTTTGTAGTAGTGTCAATAACTCATATTCTTGAAAAATGGTTGACGGGCATAAGAAAGAAAAATATATTATTGATTTTCATTGGGGCTACAGCTCATATGTGTGATATCTGGTGTACGTGTAATGACATGGTTTTTGAGAAAAACGGTGTACCTCTTTTGTGCATGTTGATTTTAGGGGAGCATGTTGGCTGCTATTCTAGTCCCGGTTGTGGCATGAGGAACTAAGAGAGACTCTCCATTGGATATCTTTGCTACAAATAGATGCTCTACTTCTGATTTCTTCCTTTAGTATGCGTACTCCTTTTTTTTATTTGTGATCAGCTTTTGAGCTGAGAATGATGTAAACACTTGGCTATGTGTGGACTCAGAGGCTAGAATTATTTCCTTTTTCTAAAAAAAATGCATCAATTTTGCAACTGCACACATGCGCGAGTTTAGAAAAGCAGGTATCCCTGAGCCATGAATAACAATATTAATGTAGTAATGTGAGTGACGATAATGAATATTATTATTTTCAAACCAAATGTTCAGTACCAAACCATTTTCACTGTGGACCATATTTTTAGGGTGGCATCCTATATATCAGGGATTCAACTCATGTTTTACTATTGCATTTGCATAGTATGGGGTACTTCTGCGCTGTCTGTTTCAATTCAAGTTGATAAACTTTGGACAGCTGTAAATCATTTGAAAAAAAATAGTAATCTTACTATTACTGATTGGAGGCTCCTTTTGAAGCCTCCAGATGAAGCCACCTAGGATCCTAGGTGGACACCCTAGAAAAAGAGAGAAATCCTAGAAATTCTCACAAAAAAGTAAAACATCTGGCCGTCAATTGGAACACTCAAATCATCATAGCCGTTAGATATATAATATTTTCTAAAAATTACCCACATATGCCATTATGAAAATAGCTTAAAGTAACCCCCTAAATCTATATCAAAATTACCCACCTCTGCCATTATATAAAATAAACCAAAATAACCCCCTAATCTTCATCAAAATTACCTACTATGCCATTGTAAACAATATTTAAAATAACCTCATAAATTTGCAACTAAATTACCCACTACGAATACTAAAAAAATAACTTAAATTAACCTCTTAACTTTACATCTATATTACTCACATATGTCACTATTAAAAATAACATGAGGTAATCCTACATTGGAATCCAAATCACCTTAATTAGAAATATACACCAATATAAGATTCTAAATCATGTATTTCATACACTATTGGTATATTATATAGTGATTAAGGTATATACGCATAATGTGTGTTGTCATTTATAAATATAAAGAGGAAGTGACGACAATATAGAATTCTATGTTAAAATTATAGTTCAAACTTAGGGTTCATTAAATAAATTCAAGGCATACATGTGATGCAAAGTGAAAATTTAAAAATTATAATTATGTATCAAAACATTATAGAGTAATTACTAACAAAGATCTATCACAATCAGATTAAAAATAATAACTATATATCTATATAGGTATTGTGTTTGAATATTTAAACAAATGAGAGATAGCTCATAATAGTTTAGTAGAAATGTAGCCTTAATTTTTTAATTGGAGACTTCACATTAGTTCTCATGAGACATGCTAGAAAAAAGACAAATCATAGAAATTCTCACAAAAATCAGAAACATCAATATGTAAACTCTAATAACCATGGTCATTAGTTACCCGCCTCTATCATTATAAAATTATTTTAAATAAATTCTAAAAATATATCTAAATTATCGAGCTATGCCATTATAAAAAACAATTTAAATTAACCCCATAATTTTTATCTAATTTACTCATGCATACAATTATAAAGGATAACTTAAAATGACATTCAAAATTTGTATCTAAGTTACCCACGTATGTTTTTATTAAAGATAACCTAAATTAAACACCTAAATCTTAATCTAATTATCTTCATGGGTTTGTTAGGACTCTAATCCAATTAGAAAACCGATGTCAACAGTTAGAACCATGGCTACAGTTCGCCGCAATAGGTGGAACCCACCTGTCAGGATGGAAAAAAAGGAAGAAGCAATCCTCTCTTTAGAAATAGGTAAAGATATGTGAGGAAGTAATTAAAAATATTGATTTTTATGTTAAATATAATGTATGGAGGCGCGATACAAAGTGTAAGAAGTGTGAATGTGGATGAAAAAGTGTATAGAGTAATCACTAATTAAAGATCAAGCACAAATAAAAAATGATAAGTACACATCTATATGAGCATTATGTTGAAGTATTGACAAAAAATAAAAGAGTAGTATGTAAAAAATTTTCATTATTAGGTAGGATAATTTTATTTTTAAATAATTTTAAATATAATAGCTTTTAAAAATATTAGCCCGTGCGGGAGCACGGGTTGATGGACTAGTATATATAATATATATGCACATATAAAAAATAGCACCGACCCAGTCAATAGAAATGTTCGCTTAAGTACCACTTCTAAAAATGAAATAACAACTTTAATATGTAGCAACCTTAGCTTAAGTACTAGAAATTGTTCAACGCCCATATAATTTTTTGGTAAGTATAGCTTAGAGAAGTTAATATTTCCAGTCCAATTGCTGGAGCAACCACAACATATATATGCAGTCCTTCGGCCATTAGCTAATCCAGGCTCGATCCTCTAAAAAAAGTTAAGCTAGTCATATAGCGATAGCTCCTCTTTTTCTAAAATGAACTGCAAAGGAAAATTTGGAAGGATAAGACCGGTCACCATAGTCAACCTATCTAACGCCGGCTCCAAGTTTTAACCAAAAAGAGTGAGTCAACATTTGTATGTCGTGGAGTCCAAAAGAAAGGCCTGCATAACGTAAGCCGTGTATATGAATGTTCTAGTGTTGATCGCCAATTTAAACACGCCAGTTTACAAAATGGAGACAAAAAAAAACATGGCCGTCCAAAACAATAAAGCGAATGCATCGATCCTATGCCGAATTGCCGATACATAGGCGATTCATATGTCATGACGTCTGACCGCAAATTTGTGTACGTGCGTCCCGTTGAATTTGAAGTCAAAGAATCGACAGGCATTTTGCCGTAGGTGCTGCCTGCCGAATTAATGGCGGACCATGCATATTTTGTACTCTCCCATTTGTCCCCCTTTGTTACCTGTGATCTTAATTTGTTTACATATATGCTCAAGCAATGCTCTTTGATTTGGACGTCCACTGCCTATATATGATTATACTTTTGTAAGCAACGACTATTAATCGCAAATTTGCCAACTTGGTATTATATTGCCTCTTCACGCATGCAAGACCAAATAATGTGGAGTGGCACATATCACCCCCTTGCCGGAGCTTTTAGCATTTTTTTTGGCGGAACACTTTTTGCATCTTTTTTTCTTGATTGAACGGAGGTACTATTCCAAACTTTCGTCTGGTTAATCCATTCTCCAAGGAAACTGAGGGGGGTTGAGAGACTTTGGTACCAGTGCCGAGTAACCGAGACTCTGGTACTGGATGAGGTCTTTGTATCGGTTGTAAAATGTGCTCATGTGGCATGCGGCGGGTTTGAACCCGAGACCTCTCACCTCATGTGTTGGTTACTTACCATCTTGCCTACACACCACAGCTGACCAAGACAGTTTTTATCACGCTATTGAAAGCATCTCAAAATGACATACAGTTAGACACGTTTTAAAATGTCACTATAGTCTAGACACATTGCGAAGTGTATCAGACAATGTCTATAATCACATAAAAATACTTTTTGACATGATTTTAAAAATGTTTCAAATGATATGAAGTTAGACATGCTTTGAATCATGACTAGCATGCAGGCACGTCATAAAGCGTATCAAATAAGTATACTAAAGGGTCCTCATGGGTGAACTCAAAAGAAAAACATGTCTCATGTAAGTCACACTCATTGTATAGTTGAGATGGTAAGAAAACTGTGTGTAAGACGAAAGATCTTGGGTTCGAATCTTGCGCACTACACAAATATATTTCACAAGAAAAATTGTGCACATGTCTCCTTAAGTCTAAAATATTTTTTATTTTTTATAAATTAGTAGATATGTTTTATAAATGTATCTAGAAGATTGTATCAATGTGAAGCGTTACTACAATACGTAACTACAACACTATAAGCACGTTATATATACATGTCTATAAAATTGTATCAGTGTGAGTAGACATGCATCAAACGTGTCTATGAAACATTGTTTATAGACATACTTAAAAGAATTCTTTTTTTTTGAGCACGGACATGCTTAAAAGAATTTGTTTCCACAAAGTCTGACACTGTCCATATGAAATAAAATGTGTCTAACTCTAAATATGGCGTAGCTATAGAGGAGGTATTCTTGTAGTGATAATTGATTTTTTCTAGTCACTATTTTCACATTCGATTCTCAAAAAATGGCACTAATATATTTTCACAGCCGGTTTATAACTAGAACCGGATGTGAAAATCAACTTCATTTTTACAGTGGGTTCCAGCCATGAACCGCCTGTGAAAATCCATTTTCACAACCAGTTCATAACACGAACCACCTATGAAAATCAATTTTCACAGCCGTTTCTAAGCTACAGTGCACATCAAATATTTATTTTATTTTATTTGATATTTTTATTGGACTAGGAGCACATAAGAGACAACCAAAATGATTTCAGACCAATCAGATCTAAAGTGTGGTCTCTAAAAAATCATAAAGATTTGAAATTATTTTCACAGGCGGTTCAAAATCGGTTGTAAAAATGATTTTCATAGACGAATCAACTCAATTCGTCTCCATCAAGATTGGAAAACAGGGAAGTGCATCTCCAGCAGATACCAATTTCCTAATCCAACTACCATATTGGAGGGTTGTTGCAAAATTAGTGCCTTGGTGGATTCTCTTTATGTTTTCTTTTTCTCAATAATTATTGGGATGAATTAATTATCCATCTTAACTCTCCCCTCAATTCGGTAGTTGATTGGGGCTAGATTTTTGGGAACTAAAAAACAACTCTCCTAATAAACATGAAAGAGATATTGAGACATCTCCATTAGATGGATGACTACTGGGAAACATTTATTGGGAACTGCTGGAGATGCTCTAGCTGGATATTAAAAGTATTTATTGGGGAACGGAGATGCTCTTAGACCATCCTAACCCAATGACTAGGATGGTTTCCATAGAATTAAATGAGCTGCCATCTAGGATAAAAGATGATGTGGCAAATGATTAAATGAAGAAAGAGAAGGAAACTGGGTCTTGCATGGGACATGGTTTCTACACGATATCCAAGACATAATGAGAGATGAGTGGTATTAAATTTGGATATGAAAAGGTAGTGTTTGCATTAGAGATGCAGTGTCTAGCACTAGTTTCTTGATGATGTAGAGTTTATAGAAACTATGAGTAGTGTCTTGGGTTGAGGACGGCCTTAGGAGCCTTCCGAGTCACGAGCCTTATATGTCGAGATCTTTAAGAAAGGCTCCAAGAGATAAATTTTCCATTATTTACTCGATCTCGTGATAAACATTCAAAATCTTTAAATGCTTTAAGTGTACTTTCCATTCTCTATTTAATTATGTGACAAACTTTCAATAATATTCACATGTTTTATGTCTAAGCAATTGTAGCCCTTCGAACTTGGACATCACATGGTGGAGATGTGGGCCAAGCCCCAATGAGCTAGCTGGTCAGCTTGGGCTTGTTTGGGCCCTTGTGACCCTCAACACTCCAGCTAGAGTCCGACCTTCCAGTTAAGCCTCGCATGAATTGCTACACTTTTAGGCCACTTTCTTGCAGATTTAGGGCATGTACAACTGTTTAGACAGCTGCTGTCTATTTGATTTGCCATGTCACGTACAGACAGCTAAATAGACAGCTTGTACAGTGGACTGTCTATTTGACCGTCTGCAAACTAATTAATTCATCCATGTACACACTAAATCATGTTGATCAAGTACAATTTGAACTTTGTAGCCTATTTGGTGCATACAGTATGTGAATCTGAAAAATGCTAAACTGATCAGCACAAACACAGTTCAAAAGCATCCAGAACTTAAAGTATGTGAATCTGAAAAATGTGAAACTGAACCAGCACACACACACACACACATTCCTTTGTGATCAGACCAGAGAAGAACTTACAATATTTGATTAAGAAAACCGAATGCATTCGATCATTGACAGTTCACACACATAGTTAACATAGCCAGTTCACACATGATTAAAGCCAAAAAAAATGTTTGTCGCCCAAGTTCACACATTCCCAAGTTCATCAGCAGTACAAGAAAGTGCAAATGCCCAAGTTCTGTGCCTTGTCCGGCACAAGCTCTGCTTATCAGAAAAACTGCATGAATTTCAGAAAGGTACAGTAAAGCAAATGGTCAGCTGCAGGAAACTTGTATGAATTTCAGATCAGCTACAGGTAAGGAATAACAAGATTGCTATACATCTGATCTATGTGCTTGTTGTCTGAATATGTATTGAACAGTACTGATTACTGATACATCATACACATATAAATCAAAAAGCAAACTCTAAACTATTTTGTTAGCTGCCCATGCGGCCATGCATA
>CM014273.1:53185737-53206420 GCA_004135705.1 Alloteropsis semialata
GGGCGCGGGCCGCCGCCGCCGAGGGCTACCGGCGAAATGGGTCGGAGCAGCGGGCCGGCCATGACTGGATCCAGGCCGGTTGTTTTTTTCCTACTTTTCTCAAATGGAGATTGTATCTATGATGTGATTGATTCTTTGGAGATGCATGTGTGAGATTGTATCTATAATGTGATTGATTCTTTGAATGATTTGTTGATTTGCGTTCAATATTTGTGATTGATTCGTTGGAATGGAGGGGAACGGGAGGGAGAGGCCAATATTTGTGATTGATTTGTTGGAATGGAGGGGAATGGGAGGGAGAGGCCAGGGAACGGGAAATGGAGCCCAGTGGAGCTGCCCGGGGTGGCATCCCGTGGCCTGCGGGTGGTTTTTTTAATTCAGAAGAATCATTTTTAGTCTCGGGTATATACCCGGGACTAAAGACATCTCCCCTTTAGTCCCGGTGACTTAGTCTTGGTTGAGGAACCGGGACTGAATCCAGTTCTCAACCGGGACTAAAGGCCATTTTTCCACTAGTGAACCAGTATATACAAAGACAATGTTGACTGTGTTGCACATGAAAGCATGTTACATAATGATCAGATCAATATCACAAATCATATAGCTCAAAAAGTGTTATCCTCATGAGCTATAAAACAGTGGTGGGATAAACATGAGGGAGTTCCCTATTTGACACCAAAATGAGAAGCCAATTTCCTATGTGTCACTCAAAATTTCAATCCTCCTTATTTCACCTCACCACTAACTTTGATGCTTTTTATAACACTATCATGAACCCTAAACCCTAAAAACCCTATATGACATCACAGAAACCATGGCAGTGTCAAAGGTGTGAAAGTAATCGGTGCTCATCTGATAGCCTAATAGGGAGTGGGGTGAGTTAGGCTTTCTAAAATCTTAACCTAATTTTCAAACTAATTGCACAAACGTAAACTAGAACATTTTATCTAGATGTACAATTATGGTTTCCACTATTGTTTGCGTCTACCTACAAAGAGTTTTGCAACCTAAAGCAAAACTATCAAGATACTAGTCTAAAAAAGTTAAATGTGCAAAAGATGCAAATATGAAATGTGAAAACGTAAAGGAGTGGATTAGGAGGATGCAAACCCAGCACGAGAATTTTTATCCTGTGATTGGGCTGGCACTAAGCCAAGCCTACTCCACATTGGAGCTCCACAAGGATGCACTCCCAATCACCAAGTTTTGCTTCTTGGTCAAGATCTTGAGCTCGCCACAGAGGCTCCTCAAGAAGGTGATGAGCTAGTCACTAAGACAAAGCTCTCATATACCTACTCTTTCTAATATCTTAACGTTGTCTTCATTACGGAGCTTCTCCACCAAAGAAGGGGTCTCGTCATCCCACTCAAAAAGTCATTGACGCTGCTCCACACCAAGCCAGAGGGTCGAAGACTTTCCAGCGAGTCACCAAGACTCCATGGGGCTGGCTGTAACATCCCAGGCCCGGCGCGTGGCCCAGGCCCACTCTACCTAGGAATGGGCCCACCTACGTAGCAACTCGCTTGCACTTTCGTTCTCGCTTCGTGCAAAACGGTTAACCGAGAGTTACTACGGTCCCTGGCATGGCTATTTAAGCTGGTCCGCTGCTCCTTCAGCTTGGTCCGCTGCTCCTTCAGCTAGCGATATGGCACTATCCTCGCGTAGCTACAGGATTTTTTTTCGGTGCTACAGTAGCCTTGCTACAGTAACATCCCAGGCCCGGCGCGTGGCCCAGGCCCACTCTACCTAGGAATGGGCCCACCTACGTAGCAATTCGCTTGCACTTTCGTCCTCGCTTCATGCAAAACGGTTAACCGAGAGTTACTACGGTCCCTGGCCTGGCTATTTAAGCTGGTCCGCTGCTCCTTCAGCTAGCGATATGGCACTATCCTCGCGTAGCTACAGGATTTTTTTTGGTACTACAGTAGCCTTGCTACAGTAACCCAAATTTGGCCCGGCCCAACAACTGGCCCAACTGGGAATGTCACATACACCCACCCTAAAGGATTCGACGTCCCCGTCGAATAACCGAACCAGCTTACCCGTACAGGACACAGGCTCAGGATCTACCCTCCTGGCCACGTCCGTATGTCCAGTGCCGGCGCATGTGCCATACCGTGTCCACACTGGGCCCACGCGTCATGCGCACCATGCCCGCGCATCTGACCCGTACGCGCCCGTGACACAGCGAGTTTAGCTCTGATTACCAAATGTAACATCCCAGGCCCGGCGCGTGGCCCAGGCCCACTCTACCTAGGAATGGGCCCACTTACGTAGCAACTCGCTTGCACTTTTGTCCTCGCTTCGTGCAAAACGGTTAACCGAGAGTTACTACGGTCCCTGGCCTGGCTATTTAAGCTGGTCCACTGCTCCTTCAGCTAGCGACATGGCACTATCCTCGCGTAGCTACAGGATTTTTTCCGGTGCTACAGTAGCCTCGCTACAGTAACCCAAATTTGGCCCGGCCCAACAACTGGCCCAACTGGGAATGTCACACTGGCACATCAAGATTACAATGTTGATTCACTCAAAGAACCATGAACAAGGCAACTCTCCTTGCAAACTCTCTCACTAGGCCTATTCTAGCTCTAATCACTCACTGAGGATGATCAATGTAGCACTTCGGTGATTTAATGTCTTGTGGTTGTACATAAACATCACCTAGACTCTAGCACCTTAAAATGCACGAATGGGGCTGGTATATATAGCCCAAAGCTTTGGACTAGCCGTTGCTCAAAAGGAACACACAAACTATGCGTGTTGTATAACACGCCGTGTGCCAAACCCCCAAAGTTGTATCATTAGCCGCATAGCTTTTCCAACGGTCGGGCGACGTCAAAAAGTACGACATACATCGACGTATCATACGTTGTGTGGAACTCTTCCACTCCAAGCTAATATACTCTCTACATAACTTGTATGACAAATGCTATGTCGCACATCGGCGTACCATATGGCGTGTACGCTACTTCAAATTCTGGCCTCATCTTCACGCCGTATTGAATGTCATGTATACAAATAGTAACACCAAACAATATGCCTTGTGTATCTTCAACCTTTTCAGGGCATGCGTGTTTTTATTCAATTG
Source organism: Alloteropsis semialata (assembly GCA_004135705.1). NCBI lineage: Eukaryota > Viridiplantae > Streptophyta > Magnoliopsida > Poales > Poaceae > Alloteropsis > Alloteropsis semialata. Next base: position 53,188,826 of record CM014273.1, read on the forward strand.
TACGTCGTGCATCACCGTATAGTACACAATGTAGAAGATCCTTAATCCAGAGCTAACCCTATAAGCCATTGCTTTTGGCCAATACTAGGTCGATGGAATATTTCAATGCCAGATAGTACGGCGTGTAGAAACTCTATGGGCTTTTCCAATTCAATCCATTTAAGTCATTTGTATGATCTTTTGAAAACATCCTTTTGACCTAAATCCTACAAATGACAGTTGACAAACTCATTAGTCCCAATGATTATATTGTCATTCAATCACCATAATCATAATATAATGACCTAGGGGCCATTTTCCTTACAAGGAGTCACCAAAACTTGGATATAGTGTTAAATAAGGAAGATCAAAATTTTGAGTGCCGCATAGGCAATTGGATTATCTTTCGGTGTCAAGTAGGGAATTAATTCGCTAAACATCTTCATCGATTTATTCACCAATGAAAAATATTTGATAAATTCATTCATATTTTAGTGAGACAATTTATTGTCAATACAAATCAAAATATGTTATATCTCCTATGCCCCCACCACATAGATTTTTAAAGGAGGTAATGAAAACATATCATATGTGTTGTCTTCTATTTTTCCCAGAGAGTTTTTAAACGAGGTACCAAAGACAAATTGTTCTATTCTAAAAAAAAGACAAATTGTTCTTTAAACTTTCTTACAGTTTTTTTTCCTTTTTCAAGATTTTCCTCATATGAGGCAAAACTAGGTAGTAATATAATCTTTATGTTTTTTTAATCATTTTTGCCTTATTTCCCACTTGGTTGTAAGGAGGTTTCATCCTCCGTACCACAAAGTGCGTCCTTTCAAATTTGTCCTAAATCAAAAAAATAATTAGCTTTGACAAAATTTATGACACAAATTAGGTATATTATGAAAATATATCTCATGATGAATCAAATGATACCCCTGTCTAGTGTCATAAGTGTTGACAGTTTTTTCATAGACTTAGACAAACTTGCAACGCTTTAACTGAGGACAAACCTAAAAGACCAATTATTTTGGACAGAGGAAGTATTTCTTAGATTTTTCCATATGGTTTTTTTAGAGTTCTCAAAGCATTGGTCATCAAGTTGGAATCAATTAAAGGAGTGCTACGAATCAACATGACAGTTAATCTCATCAGTCCAAAGTTACTACAGTTTCTTCCAATCCAACTCTCCCTCTCTCTTTCATTTGCATCTCCGTTTTTAACATATCTGATTTTCATTTATGAATACTAGTTGGTAATAATAAATGGCCCATTTATCTTTCAATATCTACTAATTACAACTACCTCTGCGTTAAGATTTCTATATTCTTTCTCAAAATCGAAGGGCCATTGAAGAACCTTAGCATTTATTACATAGTATATATGCACAGGTATACGCGTATGCGTCAATGTTCTACAACAGCATACAAAGTCCTACTTAGTAAGTATATGCATGCGTCCATAAGCACTAGTCAGCCTGACCAAGCAACTTCAGAACGCACACGCGGGGAAATACACCGTACCAATGACCAAAGCATCACTGCTCCACATAACATAGGTTTGGAACGCAACACTCCTTCCATCCAGAAAGCTCGTTTGAAAACACGGTGTGTAACCATTTGCTCGATCGCGTCATTCCTTTCCGCCGCATTCTGCAAATCCTTGATCATCACGGCAGGTTCTGCATCACTTTAAAAGTTGAGTGCGCACCCCAAGAACTTGTAAACTGCTGCTAATGTACGTGGTCTTGCAAGAAAAAGCATTAACAAACTAGACATATACTTTTGGCAGTATAGCGACATGTGAAGTTAGTGCTCTTTGAACATTCCTCCCAATTATTGCAACATCCTCGCAGGTGCACCGTCGAGCATTTACCTCTCGTCATGACTCACGTATGCAACATCAGTTCCAGAACTTACCGCACGACCACTTGCCTGTATATATATGCATGGATTGTCCATGCAACCCTCATCTCATCATCGTGTTCAACAGATCAGTACAAGAAGAAGTTTAGATCGATCGAAGCAACAAGCTCTACTCGCTTGAGCATCATTCAGAAGGGAAATCACAATTAGGAGCTCACATATGGCAATGGCGAGAGTGATTTCTTCCTTGCCGGTTATAGTCCTGCTCATCATGGCGCTCCTGGCCGTCTCAGGTGCGGCAAGGCCTTTGGGCGGCGATGTGTGGGTGCCGGCAAGGGAGACGACCGTCTCCGGCGTGCAGTTGTTCCGGCAAATGTTCCTGCAGCAGCTGGCGGCGGGGCCCTCGTGCGGCACCAACAGCTCAAATGGTGGATGCCCACATAGGCCATGATCTATGAAAGATTCTGGCTTACAGAATAATGGAGAGGAGCCTATACAACAATCTTTGAGCTTGGCATCGTGAGTGACCGTTGCTTTCGTAGAGGAGAGGGTAATGTTATTTAGATGGATGCCCGTAGTGGTGCTGATCGATATTCTTCATAGCTTGTTCTTTGGGTTCACTTTGGGTCGTGTTTTGTGTTGGTTTGTATTCCTTGTGTTCTGTTTGGGTTTATATTCATTCATTTGATCGAGTTTGTAACAAAGAGTGACCGATGTAATCTTTTTGAATAAAGGATCTGTTTGTATTTGTATATTTTTGTTTTCCACAATTTTCAAGAGTAGACACATGTCTGTTTCAATCGGTAATATGTGAAGGAGGGACGCACATGTGCATATCAGTTTTGCAACTGCACACATGCGTGAGTTTAGTAAAAGCATGTATCCCTCCAGTAAGCCATGAATAAGAAGATTAAGGTATAGTAATGTGAGCGGTGATAATGATTATTATTATTACTAGCATAATGCTCGTGCGTTGCTACGGTTAAAACTAAATAAAACAATATTATTGCATCTCGGGAACCTTAAAATTGTCGTCTTAAATAACTTTTATCCAACTCTTATGCACCTCTAAATATTTTATTTAATCATTTGTACTCTTCTGAAAAGCCCAATGACATATTATTAAAATCATATTTCTCTTGACCATCTAATTTTGACAAGCCAACAGGTAAAGAGAATCTGCATCTAGCTATGACTATAAACAAATAATTAAGACGGATATTAGGGGGACTTAATCTTGGTCCTTGGTTATTACTTCAGGCGTTAATTTGGTCCCTCTACAGCTTGAACCTCCATTGGAGCAAGAGAAGGAGAGAGAGGAGAAGAAGGAGGGAAGAGATGAGTGCCCCCTAAATCCCAAGCCCAGATTCACCGTTGTTTAAGTGTTTATAAAGAAAATCCATCGAACAACCAGATATGCCTACGTGGCTGCAGAAACAGTCTTTTAAGCATAAATGATCACCTCTGTCGAAACGGACTTGATCGATTGATGCATGAGAGGGACCAATGCGTGACCATGGGCCAGTCGAGCGGGAATTTTTTTTTTGCTTGTAGCAGCAGGACTGAAAAGCATCCTCCCTATCCATGCAGTTCTGACCTAGGTGTGCGCCGCGACAGGCAGATCACTTGGAGGATCTAATTCTGCCGTCGGCCAATAGCCAACTCGAGTGTCGTACTTTATACTTGCTACGGGCAGGTCATGGTGCGTGTCGACGCCGCCAGAGTCTAGCTTGCCAGTGTGCGGCAACCTCTGTCCATCGTCGTCAGTCGTCACCATTGGTGTGGCCGGACCTCATCCTTGACAGCAAGCTAGCGCGCGGCCTAATCTAGCAGCAGAGCGAAGGCACGGTGGTTGCTTGCGAGCGAGTGGCCGCGAGACTGACGTTCTTAGCAGCGTGCTGTGCTATACTTCTCTCTTTGGGATTTGTTTCTCCTGACCATGGCGTGGTTGATTTTTTTTCTCCAATCCTCTTTCTCTATTTGTGACTTCTTTGGTGTACCTCCTCGTCGTGTCCGGTATGGTGTCCATGATTGCCGTGTTCAGCAGAAGCCCAGCGCACGCAAACACAATTCTTTCAAGAAACTGACTTGCGACAGCCAGGACCTCGTGGAGAGAGAAGAGGGGTCCACTTGTCAGGACGGACCAAAAAAAAGGAAGAAGCAATCCTCTCTTTAGAAATAGGTAAAGATTTTCGAACCAAATGTTCAGTACCAAACCATTTTCAGTACTGTGGGCCATATTTTTAGGGCGGCATCCTATATATCAGGGATTCAACTCATGTTTACTAGTATTGCATTTGCATAGTATGGGGTACTTCTGCTGCCTGTTTCAATTCAAGTTGATAAATTTTTGACAGTTGTAAATCATTTGAAAAAAATAGTGATATATATGTACTTATAAAAATGTTTTGAGCACCGATCCATTCAATAGATGTGTTCTCTTAAATACCACTTATAAGAATGAAATAACACCTTTTAACAGAGCAACCTTTTGTTCAATGCCCATATAATTTTTTGGTAAGTATATAGCTTAGAAAAGTTAGTATTTGCAGTCCATTTGGTGGAGCAACCACAATTAGTGGAGTGTGCGTCCGCACACACGTGCTTATAAAAATTCTGTATTTTTTAAAAAATATTAACCATCGAATTAAGATTTAAGAAAGAATTCAAAAGATCCACATTATAATAGGGGAACATATACACCCAGAATTCAACTGAATTCACAACACTATCCACGTATTTTCAGCATTTAAGCAAACTTTTTCTAAAATTTTCATCAGGCCATGCTTTGTCCATGGTATACAAATTTTCAGCATTTAAGCAAACTCTTTTCTAAAATAAACTGCAAAGGAAAATTTGGAAGGATAAGACCGGTCACCATAGTCAACCTAGCTAACGCCGGCTCCAAGTTTTAACCAAAAAGAGTGAGTCAACATTTGTATGTCGTGGAGTCCAAAAGAAAGCCCTGCATAACGTAAGCCTTGTATATGAATGTTCTAGTGTTGATCTCCAATTTAAACACGCCAGTTTACAAAATGGAGACAACAAAAAAAAAACATGGCCGTCCAAAACAATAATGCGAATGCATCGATCCTATGCCGATATATAGGCGATTCATATGTCATGACGTCTGACCGCAAAGTTGTGTACGTGCGTCCCGTTGAATTTGAAGTCAAAGAATCGACAGGCATTTTGCCGTAGGTGCTGCATGCCGAATTAATGGCCGACCATGTATATATTGTACTCTCCAATTTGTCCCCCTTTGTTAATTGTGATCTTAATTTGTTTACCTATATGCTCTTTGATTTGGACGTCCACTATATGATTATACTTTTGTAAGCAACGACAATTGGTCGTTAATTTGCCAACTTGGTATTATAGTGGCTCTTCAGGCATGCATGACCAAATAATGTGGAGTGGCACATATCACCTCGTTGGCGCCTTGCCGGAACTTCTTGCATTCTTTTTTTTTTCACGAAACACTTTGCATTCTTTTTTTTCTCTTGATTGAACGGAGGTATTATTCCATATTTCCATCTGGAATGATTCGGTTAACCCATTCTCCAAAAAGATTGAGATACTTTGGGGCCAGTTTGTAAGGGCCATAGGTACCGGTTTTGGAACCAGTACCGGCTTTTGGTACCGACTCTAAATACCAAAGGTATTTATGTCCAAAGAAATATTTTAAATCTTGAGGAGGCTCCCACACACACGCACGATTGTTTTTAATTACAAGTCACAATATTTTGGCGAAAATGCGCTCGTGCGGCATGCAGGCCCAAACCCAAGATCTCTCACCTCGTGTGTTGCTTAGATACCATCTCACCTACACACTACAACTGACCAAGTCCCGACTGCTTTCTTTTTAAACTAGCCCGTGGAGCACTGAACTTTAGTACCTGGGTGGAGTCACCCTAAACCACGAGAAATATTAGTACCAGATGGTGTTACCACCTGGTACTAAGGGGTGACTTTTAGTGCCGGGTGGTGTTACAACCCGGTACCGAAAGTTCTTCGGGGGACACCGAATTTAGACCTAGTACTAATACCTAACATTGTAACCCAAATCTTTAACAACTGGTACCAACGAGGAGGATGGTAAGTGGTTTTTTCCAGTAGTGTGTTGGGGATTTAATCCCTGTAGGCGTAGCCAAAGGGTATGCCAGGTATGTCTTGACATACCCTAAGTTGGTCCCAAGTTCATTAGCCCATACTAGTATGTTTGAATATACTAACATATTTGACTCTGTGCTATAATTTATGCAACGTTTGCATCCAATTGTTGAATCTAATACTTGGTATGCTATTTTGAGAAACATGTGAAATTGTTTAGCAAATTATATATGTATCATACCATATATATGTATATATATTGTATACGTAAAAAATATTATAGCATACTCTTCGATAAAATCCTAGCTACGCCACTGCCTGTAATCCCCTTCAAATCCAATAATCCAACCGAACAAGAACCGGGTGAAAGACAATCTACATACAAGACAAGTTGTTGAACCTCTTGAAGAAGCAAGATATCACCTAAGGAGATGAACAAAGTCTTTGTTGAACTGTTGACTGTCTTTGCTACTGGAGTAAGAGTGTAAGACCGGGGACGATCCTCCCTTTAACTCTAAAAAAGTTGCATGTATGCCGATAGGAGGTACATATGTCATGGCATTTGACCTGAACTCAAGCTGTATATAAAGTTGAATTTGAAGTCAAAGAAAATCTAAATTCAACGTGCATGCATGTGCCCTACTGCCCTTCATTACTACACCACAACCTAAGAACAGCGACTACTTTGTGGTCGCTATAGGCCATATTAGCGTCGCACGGTCAGTCGGTACAAACTTATACCGACAGGTGTCTTTGGACGGTAAAGATGGCGTCGGTATAGCCTTATACGACGGACACACATATAATTAACGACCGACCATTCGACGCTTCGGATGAGATGTACCGACCGATAGACAGATGCCTATTACAACTTATCCCAATTGCTGGTTCGACACCATAGGCATCTTTACCGTCAAACGATCTAATGCTAAGCAATTAACAATAATAAAACTCACATTAATCATATATTTTTCTTTCTGCTCACTAATCCCAACCAGAAGGCTCGAGTAATTGGCTTGCACAACACATGGCATCAAGTAGTTGGCTTGCATAACACATGACAGAATCATATAAGATCACTAACTTGCCACAAGGCTTGAATTTAGACAACATCGTTGTTCTATTTTTCAAGCCGTCAAGGTTTGAATTTGCTCTACACACAGCAGCCAAGCTGAAATATCAAGTGTTTACACAACCGTAAAGTTTGGCTTCCACAAGTCACATGTTTGGCTTGCAAAGCCATTAAATTTAGTTACAAAAGTTTACATCTTCAAAAGTCCCAAAAAAGTAGCATCCCTGAGCAAGCACTTTGGCTAGATGTGTACACCATCCAAAACAAATTTACATCCATGACTTGGCTGACTGTGTAGAAGATCGAGCATGCTTCCTCTACCTTCTCCCAAAACTGACTGAAAATCAATAAACAACTATTTCCATCAAATTTTAGAGGTACAAATGAAAAAAATAACATCTCGTAGAGCAGGTAGCAAGAATGCAAAATTCAGTCCTTTTACTGGTCTACCCCAACTAATCCCAACTCACATCCGACGCTACTCTTAGGCTGTGGTGTAGTGCATGCTGATACAGTGTGCCGACAGTATTGTACGTTCAAATTTAAGTGTTTTTCCTCATGTCTCCATGTTAGCTACGATCTCACTTTACCTTTCAAAAAAATACGATCTCAGTTCAGATATATATCCTACGTGTGGGAATCAAACATCCCCTTAACCTCCGAGCCTAGAACTATGAGTTAGCTGCAATTGTTTTATAATTTAATTTTTTTGGCTAGAATTTGAACCCAAAAACTGTTTTCTTGATACCATATTGAGTTGTATACACCGACCATTTCAATCTAAACTTAAGCTAATAAGAAATATGGACAACTGACTTATACAATATTAGGTAATACGTGTTGAAGTATAAGTAAACTGTCCACATTTTCCTATCAGTTTAAGCTTTTGGGTTGATTGGTTGGAGCATGCAACTCAATATGGTATCAAAGACAGAGGTCTCAAGTTCAAATTTTGGTGGGCATGATTAAATAAAATAATTGCAGCCGATTCCTAATTTCCACATTTGAGACCTGAGGGAGTCTGCACGTGAGGGGGAGTGTTGAAGTATAAGTGAATTGACTACCTTTCTCTATCAATTTAAGCTTTTTGATTGAATTGGTTGGAGCATCCAACTCAACAATATGCCGACAAACTAACTCCACTACTACAGAATTGATTTTTCTAGTCACTATTTTCATAGCCGGTTTTTAAAAAGTGGCATTAATACATTTTCACAGCCGGTTAGTAAGTTTACCGGCTGTGAAAATCATATTTACAGCTGGTTTGTGGCTTGACCCAGCTTTGAAAATCAAATCCATTTTCACAACCGGTTTTAGCCACGAACCGGCTGTGAAAATTCAGCTGGTTCGTAACACGAACCACCTGTAAAAATTTATTTTCACAGCCGGTTCTAAGCTACAGTACATAAAACATTTTTATTTTTATTTTGTTTTTTGATATTTTGTATTGGACTAAGAGCACACAAGGGACAACCAAAAACAAATTTAGCTCAATCGGATCTAAGGTATGGTCTCTAAAAAATCATAAAGATTTGAAACATTTAATATTAAAGAAATGCAACATCGATTAGTTTGCACACCCTAAAATAATATATTTTCTTATATTACAAGAACACAATTTTTAAATGTTTTACACTACATATATGTTGTCATGGAGCAATTTTGGATTTTTTTTTGAAATGATTTGCTATTTTCTAACTATTAAATAAATTTCTAGGTACTTATTCTTAGTAATTCTAATTTGAACTACATGTCTCTTAAATAGCTCTTATCAAATATTAGAAAAATAGTATCTAAGGACATATACTCTAGTTTAGATCAAATTGTGAAAAATATATGAAATGTCAACAGGTTTGCTATGTATAATTCACACTTTAATTTACTCCTTTATTTGTAAAAATAATAAAAATATCAAAAACTTGTCCAAAATTTATAAAAGTTGTCATGGAGTCATTTTATAGGTGTATAACCTTCTCATAAAAAAATCAATGCATTTCAAGAAAATTAGACTATACATTGTTCGTAAACATATACATCTCTCATACTCTTTCATACACCTTAAGGCAAACTTTGATGTTTGTACATCATAAAACTTATTTTTGCTCATATAATGTATAAATATGTTTTTACATGTTTTATATTGCATATAAGCTGCCATGTAGGAGTTTAGGAATTTTTTGAAATGATTTGATATTTTCTATGAATTAAATGAATTTTCAGCACTTAAAAATCAATTTTCATACAACTATTTTTCATTTTTATACTATTTTTCTGATATTTTTCCTGAAGGTATGTGATTGTAAGGAACTACCACAAAAATTGTCAACCTAGTTGGATCAATGGGGTGGCCTCTAGAATTTTATAAAAGTTCCAAAGTTAATATAAAAGGAGTGCATCACTCGCTCAATCGCAAGCAATGGTGTGGTGTAGTGGTAAGTGGATCTATGCATGAAGCAAGAGGTCACGGGTTTGAATCATAGAGAATGCAACAAGTGCAAAAAATTGTGTAGCTTGGTTAAAAATCGACTATGAAAAGCCGATTTTCAACGCCACTTTATCAGTGCCACTTTTGAAAACCGGCTTTGATAGGCTGAACCGGACCGGCTATGATAGCCGTCCTGTAGTGTACTAGTGCTCCTACATAGTTAGTCGTTCCACAAGTAAAGAGAGATATCATCTGGAATAAATTAGCAAGCTGGTCGGTTTTGCAAGCTCGTGAAGTTAGTGCTTGATTTGCAGCAGGCTCAATAAAGTTCCAGGAAATCAAGTAGCTTGGAGCAACATCCTGTTGACGCAAAACTCGGTCAACACACGAGAGCGCTAGATCGCGCCGGTCACGAACGGACCGAATCGGCAGAGATGCTGCCTTGACCGGTCAGGCACACCGGTCAGACCGGTGCCTAGGGTTTTGCCCGGATCGATCGTTTCGAGGGGGTAACTATCACGCTTACGTGGTGAAGGACGGCGAGGTTTACGAGCAAACCAGCAAAGGGATAACCAACGCACTTACGTAGCGAAGAACGACTAGTTTACGAGCAAACTAGCAAAGGCCGTCGAAGCTCTCGGGAGGAAGGGACCCCGTCAGGATGTGAACGTCGCCGGACGTGCCCTAGGTTGACCAGCAAGCCTTAGGACGCCATCTATGGTCGTGGAGATCAGTAGATGAACAGCATGGAGAGGTTGGAAGAGAGATTTAGGGTTTAGAGGATAAAAAGTAGATGCATTGTTGTTTGATTCGATTGGGATCCCCTCAATCGGCCGTGGCCCTTTATATTTATAGGGAGGGGAGGTCTTACCCTTGGTAGAGTCAAAACTCATACAAATTTCGTGTCAAATACAACTCCTACTCGGACTCTATAGACCACACAGGTCTGACCTGTCAGGGGCACCGGTCTAACCGGTCCGCCTAGGGTGCAGGACTTGCCGAAGCCATATCTCGCTCATCCGAACTCCAAATTGGACGTTCTACATATGAATCTTGATTTACTCGACGAGAACTATCCAATGGTGAAGTCCAATTCACATTTTAAGCACCTTTCCTTCACCGGTCTGACCGGTGGAATGACCGGTCTGCACTGTCAGATCGGCTACAGAACCACTGACCGGTCAGATTGGTCGACTAGATCGGTCCGACCGGTGTCTTTTGTCATATCAGCAAGATCTGCCACTTTTGAGTGTCAACATATGCCCTCCTGTTTCTTGATAAAGCTTGCGTACCAAGAAATATTTATCAGCACCAAAACTGCACAAAAGCAATGTCGAACACAAGCGCGTTTAAACAAGTTTAAGGACGATAGCATATATCGGCCATATTACTTGATTTCTGCCCACTTTAAGAAATTCAGCTTATTGCTGCTACCTATACATCACTTGTGAGAGACAAGCCTGAGTATATACCACCTCGGCTGTAGATATTTGAGACGATATCAAAAATCCCCCTCACAACCCAAAATGACCATAGATGCACTATATGACCGAATTGACATCAACAAGTGGTCTATGCAGCTCCTCCAATGAAGTGAGTAGTTTAATCTATATGTCACTATGATCATAAACAAGGCTAGACAAAAGCACAATGCAAGACAACAATGCAAACGATCCAAAAGAGAAACATGACAAAATTACTTTCTTATGTCAAAGACCTGATTACTATTGAAGTCATCATTGGTGACCTTGAAATTCTTGCTCTTTCAATGCATCTTAGATTATGCAAATATCCTTCAGCAATCTTTCTCCAACTACTAACATTGGCCTTAGCAAGCTCTGAAACTCCAATAGCCAAAATAGCAACCATGCACCGGTCAGACCGGTCCCAGCAACGGTCAGACCGGTTGGCCTAGGATGTGTAGCCCTCATTAACAAACATCAGTCTTTTCTCATGAGAATGTGTTTTGGACACCAGGGCCTGATGCTCATTGTTTCAGAGTGATAATCCCAAATTTTCATGTCTAGATACATCACATGTTATAAAGTTGAGATTATCTTCTAGACATTCATCAAGAAAATATCTAGTGATTCATATAAATGTAAACACTTGCTGCACCTCCAGTAATGAATCACCAAATACCTCAGCATTATTTACAACCATGGATCACAAAACTTCTAGCCTGAATAGAAAAACTTCATATTCGGCCTGCTCTTTGAGGCTTAATACTCCAATCGGCATTTGATGAGATATGGACAGCACTAATGTTCTGGAACACTCCGCAAGCCTGATTTAGTAAATAGAAACTCCATGGTGGTAAATTGAACACTTTGCCAATATCTTGCCCCCCGAGCACTTAAGGTACCAATAAGGTCAAAAGTGATCTCTCATCGGGAAGCTATCACTTTAGGACGATGATCAAAGAGATGCATCGGCCATATATATTGTCAAGGACAATAATTCAATATCATCGATAATGAATTCATCCATAAGAATATGTATAACCGAAATAAAAGTATAGAGACATATATAAATTCAAGAATTAAAACTATCTCCAAGAACTGAATATTTCGGCCTTTGAAAATTAAATGGCAACCACCATTGCAACTAATCAATAGCCACAACAATCTAGTGATAATCCTCTATGATATAAAGACCCATGTGGAACCCAAGAATCAAAATAAGAGTGTGAGGGATATCCAAACATATCTAAGGATGAATTCCAAGATATAGGCATATGTGGCATTTGTAAAGCAAATGGATAATGTAAATCCCAATAATTTTGATGATTTGGTGCAAACCTCAGCTTTGAAAATCTTTTCTCATGCCTTTTCTTCTCCGTCAACTTTGTTGCACCTTTTGCTTGAACATCACCCTTGTCTTGAGTTTGAACGCTTAATTTAGGAACCCATGCCACGCCCATCTTTCTCAGCTCTTGAGCACCAAGTTTTTGTAACTTCTTCTTCTGCCAATGAGCTAAACCAAGTGGGTGACTTGGCTTTGCTTCAGTTTTGAACAGCAGTGCTTTCTTCTTGATTTTTGGTGCTCTCAAATCATTTTGTTCAGATTTGGCACTTGGAGGATCAACGATGAATTTTCCCTCTTCTTCGCCATTAGTAGCCAAAGTATTCAACACATTAATCGGCTTTTCATCAACTGAATTCAGATCTGAACTTTTATCTTTGCGGCCATCCTTTTTCATTTGATAAATCTGTTTGACAACCTTTCTCTTGCTTTGAACTTTAGACCGATCCTTATGCTCAAAACGGTCATTCCCATAGAACGAGAACCAAGGATTATACCAAAACCATGGATTATGATTAGATACACCTGAATATGTACTCCACGGCACATGCATCGACGGAATAAATGATGAAGACCAATGTGATGACCGTTGATGCTTCTTTGCTCTTGGTAATGAAGAGCTCCTCTTTTGATGAACTTCTAACCTATTTTGCTTTTGCTCAGCTATTTTCTGATATTTATGCAACAATTCATCAAAGTTTGGCTTCTTCTTTACCGCCTTACTCTTTGGTGCAACATTCTCAGCTCTATCAGAATTTCTGGCACGATCGATCAAACCGGTTGGAGCACCGGTTAGACCGGTTCTTTCAGAACCAGCCACTTTGAGATCATCGTGCCCCCCAGCCGAACTTGATTGTTGCTCAACTATATTGTTTGAAACATGCTCATCATTGGGGATAATTTGATCAACTGAACTAGCCGATGATTTTTCAATTGTCGGCTTTTCTATGTCTAGTGTCAAATCTGAATTTGGATTCAATCTACCATACCTTTTGACACGATAGACTTGCTTAATCACCAAACGCTTATTTTTGTACGTGGACCGATTCTTTTGATCAAAATGGTCATTATCAACATAAGGCTGCCTTACACTTAATGGTTCTCTTGGAGCTGCATACTCTACATAATATGGTCTAAAATATGAAGGAATATGTGCCCAAGGATTATTCCACTCCCATGATGAGTAAGGATTAAAACAAGTGGGATGTGGAGCATATGGAACTGGCATTGATGATTCAAAAGGAGAATATGATGCTGCTGAATGAAAGTTTTTCCTTTGCCAATTCCAATTCCCAGAATTATGTTTAGGAGGTGATCTTGATGATTTAACATCATTTGACCGATTAGCACGCTTGGCCTCATTTTCTTTTTGATATTTAGCCAGAAGTTCATCAAAGGTGAACATCGGCTTTTTACCATTGTGCTTGACACGGTCTTTACCTCCATTAGCTACAGAAGGTCCAGATTTGGGCATCTCTGAATTTTTCAGACACGGACCGGCCCACACCGGTCAGACCTGTGTGCCCAACCGGTCTGTCCTGTGCACTCAGCACAACGGGAGTGACAGGTTCTTGATTTGATGGAGAAAAATCTGTTTGCCCCCCAGTAACTTCTGGGATTTTGATTGGCTCATCGTCCTCAATAATTGTATGATCTTGCAAGTCATAGACGATGTCCTTTTCATTACTTGAGAGCTTTGAATCTTCCTCTCTGGCAATATTTTCATCATTACATGAACTGGCCGGTGCTGGCCAATTTAGTAACTTTTTGCCATCAAGACCAATGGGATCAATTGGTCATCTTTTGAAATTTCAGCAAATCTCAATCGTCCTGCATTAATGGCCGATTGGATGATGGCGAAAAATATTGCAATGGCTAGTGCTATGACCAAATGAATTATGCCACTTACAATATTCTTGCTCTTTTAGTTCCGAAGTGATGGCATGACTTTGTGACCAAATAACTTAATAAAATTATGCTCAAGCAAGATATCAAATAAGTCATCACACAAAGTCTTCTTTAGTTGATTCTTTTGTGGAGAAGGTTTCAAGGCTAAGCAAACGAATGGTTCAGATTTATCATCGATCCATTCGGCTATACCTTTACTTGTGCTTCCCTTACCCGATGTTTTGGAATTAATCACTATATTATCACCGGGCTTCACAATATTTATCAACTTTGGTTTCTTGCTTTTAAATCCAGAATGACCACAAGCAAACCATGAAGACAAAAATTTTGGCAATGATGATGTAGAAAATTTAAATGCCAAAGTATTTTTATGATCAGCCTTTCTAATCTTCACAATGCATTGGCTGATAGAATCTAAAGGCATACTATTGCTAGCAAGTAAATTACCATCCTCAATCAATCTTTTAGAATTATATATGATAGAATCACTAATGGATGAACTAACTGAAAAAACATGATCTGATTGGGAATTACTTGCAAAGCATACCTTATCAAATATATTGGAGAGGCGAGGAACCTTGATGTGAACGATATCGTACTTCCCTTGATGGCAGCCCACAGCCATGTTCTCCATGGACCGGTCAGACTGGATCGAGGAGCCGGTCAGACCGGATCGAGGAGCCGGTCAGACCGGTGCTTCCAGGGATGCTGGAAACCACCTTGTGTTGACATGCCAACGCCTCCTCCTCATTTCTTTTGTCGTGGTCTTCAACAGTTTGATGTATTAAACTTTTCTCAGCCAGAACTTGTCGTTCAATGATATGATAATCACTAGAAAACTGTACGACACCTTTCACTTTAGAGAAATCAAGTGTGGCTATTTTCTTATGATTGGCCTGATTTTGTACAGCCAAGCTTGTTTCTTTTGGTTGAACAGATTCAGATCGTTCAGTTGCTGTAATAACCGAACTATTGCTCAAATCTGAATCGTTCTTCTTTCCCTTATTGATTGCCCATTGAGAAAAGTAATTCTGTCTGGATTGTCTAAGAAGCATATCTAGTTCCTGGCGAGACTCCTCAGAGAGGTCCTCGTATTTGACGTCCCGATTTTGCAATTACTGCATGTTTCTGCACATGTGGAGATAAATGCATGCTTGCTGAATTTCCATTAATTTGGCTATGGTTATGAATAACACTTGGAGCCAAATTATGATTATTAGCATTTGCATATGGTGCTGAAAAAGTAGATGCATAATCCACTTTAGTAACTTGTTGTGCAACACATGGTAATTGAGAATAACTGGCCGGATAACTAAAATTAGCATGGCCAATTTCCTCATTCACCGGCATGTATCGTGGTGAAACCAAATATTGTGAATTTGCTGCCGATGAATTAAAAGATGAAACACCTTGCTGAATATTACTAGAATTATTAAGACATGGTGCTTCATAAAAATTGGCCGAACTCACAATGTTAGTTTGGCCTTGATAATCATTAATCGGCATTTGAACTTGTTCCGCTGCCGGTGTATGAGAGTAATGTTGCATGTTGCTAGTAACATTAAAATCTAAAGTATGCATATTATTTGACACTAGCTTTTGCAAATAATTTTCAAAATTATAATTTGCATAATAAAAATCATTTGCAATATGCCTACTAGTATCATATCTAGCAACATCAACATGAGGATTTGTGGTACATGCAAAATAATTATTAGAACCATATCATGTATTTGCAAATTGTACCTCGGGCTCGCTATAATAGCACTGCTGTGGAGTGTATGGATAGCCCACCATGTCAAGTCTTGATGCTTCTGATCTTGTAGAAAATAAATCTAGATATTCTTGATAATCCAAGCAATCAATGACCAATAAAATCCTTGCTACTTTGCCCTTCTTTGATTCTCAGAATATGTAGCAGCAAGCAAGTGCAATGCAATCGGCTTGAGCAGCCTGATGCAATATCACAAGTGTAGTTACAATCGGTCCCGAAAAGACCAGATGCAATAATGGTGGCGAACCAAAGTATTAGATCAATTAGGTAATTGGCTACGTTAGAAAAATTCGGATGTTGAGATATCCAGAATATTCTTCCCCAGCGGAGTCGCCAAAAGTATGTTGACGCAAAATTCGGTCAACACACGAGAGCGCTAGATCACGCGGGTCGCGAATGGACCGAATCGGCAGAGATGCTGCCTTGACCGGTCAGACCGGTCAGGCACACCGGTCAGACCGGTGCCTAGGGTTTTGCGCAGATCGATCGTTTCGAGGGGGTAACTATCATGCTTACGTGGTGAAGGACGGCGAGGTTTACGAGCAAACCAGCAAAGGGATAACCAACACACTTACGTAGCGAAGAACGACTAGTTTACGAGCAAACTAGCAAAGGCCGTCGAAGCTCTCGCCCGGGAGGGACCCCGTCAGGGCGTGAACGTCGCCGGACGTGCCCTAGGTTGACCAGCAAGCCTTAGGACGTCATCTATGGTCGTGGAGATCAGTAGACGAACAGCATGGAGAGGTTGGAAGAGAGATTTAGGGTTTAGAGGATAAAAAGTAGATGCATTATTGTTTGACTCGATTGGGATCCCCTCAATCGGCGGTGGCCCTTTATATTTATAGGGAGGGGAAGTCTTACCCTTGGTGGAGTCAAAACTCAACAAATTTCGTGCCAAATACAACTCCTACTCGGACTCTACAGACCACACCGGTCTGACCTGTCAGGGGCACCGGTCTAACCGGTCCGCTTAGGGTGCAGGACTTGCCGAAGCCATATCTCGCTCATCCGAACTCCAAATTGGATGTTCTACATATGAATCTTGATCTACTCGACGAGAACTATCCAACTATCCGTAAACTGCCAGATCGGCTACAGAACCACTGACATGTCAGATTGGTCGACTAGGTCGGTCTGACCGGTGTCTTTTGTCATATCAGCAAGATCTGCCACTTTTGAGTGTCAACACATCCGCGTACAAATTATTTAAAAAGTCCTCCAAGAGATAAACTTTCAATTATTTAATCGATCTCGTGGTAAACATTCAAAATCTTTACATGCTTTAATTGTACTTTCCATTCTCTTTTTGATTATGTGACAAACGTTCAAAAACATTCACATGTTTTATGCCTAAGGCTGTCCGCAGTGGATACGCTACGCCGTCCGGAACCCGGTACTGGAGTACCAAAAACGCCGCAGCGGGTACTCCTTGGCGTGCGCTACGGTTCCGGACGGCTGGCGCACGCGCTACTCCGAGCGGAGCAGCGCGCGTGCGCTACGCGCGGACGTGGCGCGGGGCCCGCTGCGGCCGTTGCTCCCCGCGACCACCGGAGAGGGAGCCGGGCGGAGGGGCCGAGGCCCGAGGGGAGAGAGAAGGGGACGGCCGGAGAAGGAGAGGTCGTCCGCCGCCGCCGCTGCTCCTTCGCGGCGTGGC
>CM014273.1:53209414-53225496 GCA_004135705.1 Alloteropsis semialata
TATATTACCATATTGTAGCGAAGATGCTGAGGTGCGGGAATTGGGACATGATCAACTTGTTGTGTTGTCGACCATCCGGGTTCGTGAGCCTCTCGAATCGGGATCATAGGTGGCATATTAGCAACATAGCCACCACGTCTAGCTGTCTGACGCTGTCTCGGCATGATACTAACCAAATTAACCAAAATTAGTTCCTTTAAACCGCAATATGTTACATGTTAATTTAACAAAACTAGTATATACTTATAAAGAAGCACAAGAAAAAAATCAAACTAATACATACTTGATTCACGGCGAGCTGAGCAAATGTCGAGCAGAAGAATTCGGCGAGCTGAGCAAATGTCGAGCAGAAGAAATGAGGCACTCAGGAATCTCGGATGTTGCTCGGTATTTATAGGGCCTGGGGGCTGTGAAAACATGTTTTCACAGCCGGTTTTCAACAAAACCGGCTGTAAAAAATTGTCAATCATTGCAACCAGATTCCGACCGCATTCCTTTGTTTTTTTGTCCAAAAAAATTTATTGCCAAATATAAATACTAATTGCCGAATATAAATACTAATTATTATAAAATATAAATACTAATTGTAGAGATAATTATAATACTAATTGTTATGCAAAGACATGTTTTTCTATTATCTACTAAGTTGGAAAGAAACAAGTCATATGAAAAAAAATCCAAGACATATAAATTAATATAAAACAAACACTACTAAATGAAATATCATGATTTTATAAAAATTTAGAAGAAAGAACCATCAAATTTGGAATTAGTATGAGGGAGAAACACCAGTTACAAATTTTAATGCTGGATTAAAAAGAGAAAGATGAAACATAAATGTATTAAAATAATGGCTCATGGAAATATAAATACTAATTGCCGAATATAAATACTAATTATTATAAAATATAAATACTAATTGCCGAATTATAATTATTACATAGAGGGAAGTAAATGTTGAAACATTACATAAAATTAATAATAGTACATAGAAGGTTTGAATATTAAATAATGATTACAAAAATAATTTCACCAAAGGTTGGCTTCAACTGACTATTACAGCCTCGTCATGATCGAGTCGCACGTAAGCTAGTTCATCACCTTCTTCAAACACATGTAGCTCAACATCAGGACCAAGAGGTGGCATGTCATGGTAGCCATTACCCTCTTCCTCGGTTCTATCTTCTACACCGACGATCTTTCTTTTACCCTGAAGTACAACATGGCGCCCCTTGTTACCCAGATCATTTGCATAGAAGACTTGGACTACATCTTTAGCCCACACGAATGGTTCTTCTCTGTATGCGATGTCCTTCAGATCCACGACAGTCATGCCATACTCGTCCGTGAAAACGCCCCTAGGAACTTTGACCCACTGGCACTTAAAAAGAGGGATCTTCAGTGCATCGTAGTCTAGCTCCCATATCGCCTCTATGAATCCATAGTATGTCTCCAGCTTACCGTTGTTGTCGTAAGCATCAATCCGGACACCGCTATTTTGGTTAGTGCTTTTTCCATCCTGTTTTCTTGTGTAAAATGTGTATGCATTTATTTGATACCCTTGGTACTTGCATAGCGTACTAGATGGTCCGGCGGCCAAGGTATCTAGCTCAGAATGCCCTGTTTCCACGCCAATCAATTTATCTCGCAACCAATTGCCAAAGAAGTCTCTATGTTGTTTGAATAGCCATGATTCTGACCTATTACTATTTTTTGCTCGTAGTTCTCGTTTGTGCATCTCGACATATGGAGTCACTATGGCAGCTTGCTGTAGTACGGCGAAATGTGCTTGTCTGAAAGCAACTAGGTCATCAACATTGTGTGTTTGCTTGCCTATCGTGCCTATGCCACCTAGCCTTCCCTCATGTGGAGATTTTGGCACGCCCATTCTGTCAATATCCAAGTAGTATGTGCAGAACTCAATTGCCTCCTCTGTAGACCATCCGCTTACCATGCACCCTTCAGGCCTATATCTATTGCGGACATATTTCCTTAGAACGCTCATTAGCCTTTCGAAAGGAAACATCTGATGTAAGAAGATGGGAACAAGGACTCTAATCTGTTGTACAAGGTGGGTGAGGAGATGGACTGATATGTCAAAGAAGGTAGGTGGGAAATGCATCTCTAGCCTGTTAATAGTATGGATCAAGTCTGCCTGCATCTTGTCTAGTATTTGTAGATCAATGACCTTGTGTGACATTGCATTGAAGAAGGAGCACAACTTTATGATTGGTTCTCTTACCTTTGTTGGGAGAACACCTCTAATTGCAACAGCCTCGTTGACACAGTACTCTTCATGGCAATCGTGGGCCTTCATGCAGCCCATGTTGAATTTCTTCTCTTTGGTATTGACTAGCCTTCTGATGTTTGACGAGTAGCCAGTAGGAACTTTGAGTTCATGAAAGAATTTACATATTTTATCCTTCTCTTGACTGTCCAAGGTCCACGAAGCAACCGGAAGCTTCTTTTTGCCATCAGGTTGTACAATTGGATGTAGCTCAGGCCTGACATTCATCTCTTCTAAGTCCTGTCTAGTTTCCAATGAGTCCTTTCCTTTACCCTTCGCAGCCATCACTGTTCCAAGCGTGCTCTCCGTAACATTCTTTGTTAGGTGCATCCCATCAAGTGCGTGACGAACTATGAGAAACTTCCAATAAGGAAGCCTCCAGAACAAAGACATCTTTTTGAACAGAGAATCAGCCGGTGCGGGCACACTTCCGGCCCCCTTTCCAAGGACAACTCTTAGTTTGCTAACCATCTTGAATATCTGCTCTCCATTCCGGTATGTCGGAGGTGATCGGTCATCCCTTGTACCATCAAAGGATTTCTTGTTCCGGCGATAGGGGTGGTTAATTGGAAGCAACCTTCGATGACCCATGTAGACCATCTTCCTGCTATTGCTAAGCCATCTTGCATCTGTCTTTTCCATGCAAACCACACATCCCTTATATCCTTTTGTAACTTGACCAGACAGGCAACCAAGGCCGGGTAGGTCGGTGATAGTTACAAATAGAAGTGCTCTCAATTTGAAGTGTTCTCGCTTGTACTCGTCCCACACCTTGACACCTTTTGTCCACAATGTCACGAGATCATCCACCAATGGTTCTAGATACACATCTATATCATTGTCAGGTTGCTTGGGTCCTTGGATCAATAAAGGCATCATTATGTACGTCCGCTTCATACACAACCAAGGTGGAAGGTTGTATATGCATAGAGTCACTGGCCAAGTGCTGTGTTTGCTGCTAACCATGTTGAAAGGACACATCCCGTCCGTGCTCAGCCCGAACCTTACATTCCTAATCTCATTTCTTAATTTTTTCTTGTATTTAAAATCAAGAGCCCTCCATTGTGAACCATCTGCTGGGTGCCTGAGCTTCCCATCTCTAAGACGTTCTTCGGCATGCCACCGCATAAGCTTTGCTGTCTTTGCATTTGCGAACAACCGCTTCAACCGGGGAATTATTGGAAAATACCAAACGACCTTAGCGGGCGGCCTCATGTTTCGTTTGCAATCCATTGCAAGTGCTGATGAACACTTGTATCTTGAAGCATTGCAAACTGGGCATTCATCCAAATCTTCGTATCTACCACGGTACAAGATGCAATCATTGGGGCACGCATGGATTTTTTGAACTTCGAGACCCAATGGACAGATCATCTGCTTCGCCTCGTATATGTTCTTAGGCAATCCATTCGGGCTAGGAAGCATCGTCTGCAAAACTTCTAGCAAATCATTGAAACCTTTGTCCGACAACCCATTACTTGACTTCATCTCCAGTAGCCTGAGGTCCGCTTCCAATTTAGATATGGTACACCCTTCGTACAATGGTGTCTTGGCATCCTTTCTCATCTTCTCCAACTTTTTCAGATTTTTGTCATCAAGGAATTCCGGCTCCCCATCATGTATCATTCTGTCTAGGCCATCCAACATAGCATCTGAAGCTAAAGTCTCATGCATGGTTGCACCGAAAGTTTCCTGCTGTGTTTCATGCACCGTTCCTTGCACCGATTCTTGCACCGTTTCCTGCACGGTTTCTTGCACCGTTTCCTGCACGGTTTCTTGCACCGTTTCCTGCTCTATTTCCTGCACAGTCTCCCGCACTGTTTGAGCTTTTCGTTTCCGCACGGTTGTAGAGGCTCCATCAGTGTCATTGATACCAACCTCCCCATGCTTATTCCAAATCATATAATCTGGCTTGAAACCCCTAGTTAGCAAATGGCATCGGATCTGCTCGATATTTGTGAACTGCTTCTGATTCTTGCAATCAACACATGGGCATGAAACATAACCCCCTTCCCTTGGATGACTGATGATAAATGCCTTGGCAACATCTATAAAAGACTGAACTCCTTTCACAAAAATATCACCTCTACCCAAAGAATCATACATCCATCCTCTATCCATCTGTGAATTAGAATAGAACAATTTTCGTACTTTAGTTAAAAGGCCCTAAAAAGTTTCATGAATGTAGCCTTCAACAAATTAAACCAAATTCATTTAAATATTTATTGGCCCCTAAACAAATAGCTAGTTTAGTTAAATACACTAATCTAGTACTTCAGACTATACCCATAATTTCAGGTAATAGAGAATCAATATATAGTTAGTTGTTGCATGTGTAGAGATGATGCACAAATTTTTAGACATTGTTTAGATTTTTGGATTATTTGTAGAAACTTTAAATGATTTTCAAATTTATGCTTATTATGATTTTTAGATATTATAAATGATATTCATATTTAGGGTTATTAGGATTTTTAGAGATTATAAATGAAATTCATATTTAGGTTTATTACGAAATTTAGAATTACATCTTTTTAGAGGCTTCAAATGACGTTGATATTTAGGATTATTAGGATTTTTGAGATTATAAATGATATTCTTATTTAGTTAGATTTTAAATTCAATTTTACTTCTCATGGTTGACAATATCTTGAACTAAAACAATCCTCTATCCATCTGTGAATTAGAATAGAACCATTTTCGTACTTTAGTTAAAAGGCCCTAAAAAGTTTCATGAATGTAGCCTTCAACAAATTAAAACAAATTCATTTAAATATTTATTGGCCCCTAAACAAATAGCTAGTTTAGTTAAATACACTAATCTAGTACTTCAGACTATATCCATAATTTCAAATTTATGAAACGTAACCAAAAATGCTTGTAAAATTAAGTATGGATAGATACTAACCTTGAAACAAGCGATTGATGTTCAACCTTTAGAATTCAGCACCATGCATGTAAGCCAATTCGACAAATTGATCTAAAATGGAAAAGACCGTCTTCCATTCATATTCAACTCAAATTTGATAAAATCTAACCAAGCAAATAAATCAACCATCAAACATAGGGCGTACGTACCCATCAAATAACCACTCTGGACTTGTGCAACCTTCAAAACTCGATCTCCTCCATGAATCAATAGGTGAGAAATGCCTCTATAATAATCAAAGAGCAACCACTTATTCATTCTCATCCCAAGTTTGCCAAAAACTAACCAATCACAATAACAACCTAAAACAATTATGTGCACATACCAACCTTTAACCATGGTGGAGGTGTGAAACCATCCAAATTCGGCCTCCTACACGAAAAATTGGTGAGAAATGGCCTCTAAATTGATGAACACCCTCTCCATAAAATTCATCCAAAAATTGAAAATCAACCCACAAATGCATTGGTGGAAATGAGGTATAGCTAGAGACCAACCTTTTGGTAAGTTGGTGAGGTATATCCTTCAAAAATGGAGTCTTTTGGAGAAGAATTCGAAAAAGTGGCCGTAACAATGGTGAAAATGGTGTTTGTGTCGGGTTGGGGAAGAAGGAGGGGAGGGGAGGCAGCACATATATGGGTGCGCCATTTTCACAGCCGGTTTTTAATAAAAACCGGCTGTGATAATGCATTTTCACAGCCGGCTAAATAAAACCGGCTGTGAAAATGCATTATCACAGCCGGTTTTTCTTAAAAACCGCCTGTGATAATAGCCTGCAAATGTCAGGTTTTGTCAGATGAAAAACCGGCTGTGATAGGTGGTTTTCACAGCCGGTTTTTGAGCCGAACCGGCTGTGAAAACCTAGCCCTTTTCACAGCCGGTTCGGCTCAAAAACCGGCTGTGAAAACCACCTATCACAGCCGGTTTTTCCTTTCCCAGCCGCAGCACTAGAAAAACCGACTGTGATAATATTTTCTGCGCCACTTTCAAAAAACCGGCTGTGAAAATAGTGACTTGAAAAATGGTTTCTGTAGTAGTGATACTAGAGTCGACGGCGGCATACCATGCAAGTATGCAACTCTTGCCAACTGCCTATGACTGGTCGCGCACGTAAGAAGAACTCTTGTGTATATGTTTAAATGCATGCGCGTGGAAATTTTCCAAAAACCTTGCTTCAGTCCACCATCAGCGAGCTAAAGTCGAGCAAGATCAACAACTGATCATGCATTCAAGCATAGATCCATAGCCTATATATAGTACTATTCTTGCCATGGATATAGCATCGCATACCACTCAAGCCAAAGTTCAGTAGCTGCTAGATATAGCTAGCTTAGCCAGATACGTAGCAGTGAGATCAAATTCGCCAATTAGTGAGACTGTGAATTGACAGAGAGAGATCAGAATTACACGAGTAATTAAACTCCATGACGAGATCAAAGGTTGTCGTCCCATTGATCCTGCTGCTCGTGGTCCTATCGAGCTCCTGGACCTTCCAGCCGGCCGCCGCCGCGAGGCCGCTGCTGGCAGACGACGGCGGCCGCTGGGCCGAGCAGGCAGCCCCGGCCAGCGCCGCCGGCTCCGTCATCGTGCTGCCGTCGGTATGGAAGCTGTGGCACAAGCTGCCGCTTCTGCAGATGAAACCGGCTGGAGCTTCGTGTAAAGGCAGTACGTGGGACCCCAACAACACCAGCTGCCCACCAGGAACGACGACGCCATGAAACAAGCTAGGTGGTCAAGCATCGCGAGTGGAAAATGCATGTTGTGTGGAAGTGGAGGGAGGCTCCAGCAAACAAGGGGATGAGATAATCAAGCTTAAATTGGCATTTATTTTTTTTATTTTTTTCACTTTGGTATAGGTTGGATCGTTTGTTCTTTTATTTTCTCGCAGTTACACGTGTTTTGGGGTAATGTATTATAATAGGATCTGATTATCCATCATTTTATTTGTAGGAAGAAGTGTAGATTGCCCCCAGCATTTAGGGAGTAATCTACATTTTTTCCTTATTTGTAACTAGCAAGGTGGCCCACGCAAATAGCGCGGGAAGCTAGTGTTTGTTTTCTACACAAACGGATTTTGAGTTCAAATTAATAGATAAAAATAGTTTTATTTAGTCTTGTCATTGTAATTATTTTGTCCTATAAATCCAGAGTAATATATCATAGTTTTTTTTAGAACAAGAGTTCAAGTGAGAAAGAAATAACTTATATGAAATTTTAGTTTAAAATAAAATTAATATAAATGTTATATATTTTTAACATGGTTGCATTTTTAAAATATCTAACCGGTGATGCACATTTTTCGCTGAAAGTTGTAGTGATGTTGATGAATTATATTTTTTATGTTTAGAGGAAGATATAGGTTATTGGCTCCATACATACCATTTTTGTTAATAGTTAGAATTTAACTTTGAGTTTGAATTTGAAACCTTAATGGGCAACAGTATGCATCATTTTTTGCTTTTGTCCCATGCATACCATTACCATTTAATTTTTAGTTTAATTTAACTCTGAGTTTGAGTTTGAGTGAGATCTAGGTTATTGGCTCAATGCGTACCATTATCATTTCTTTTTTGTTGCTCCCCTAATATCCAATTGCTATAGGCTCATGCATGTTTGTTGAGTCATCGGTCTCACTCTGTGTGATCTTTTCATTTGGTTGTGTCTCTGTCTCCATCACGTCTTTTTTCTCATCTTACTTCTACTCTATTAGTTACTCAAAGCACTTATATTCGAAGGATGTAAGTCCTTGTCTCTCACGTTTGTCTTCCATCAGATGTTAAACATTTGTTCAAATTTAAAAATCAAAATCATATAGATTTGTTTCTAATAGTGTCATTTATTTATTTTTCTAGATGGACCAAACTAAGGTATCTTCTACGTTTTTTTCACCATTTTTATTCTATGCATTCTTTCATAATAATTTTTTTATACATTCATTATTGCAGTTGGCACGGTATAGCCTTTTTCTTTGAACTCATCCTCTCTCTCCTCCTTTTACTTTCAAGGGATTTTTACCCGCTATGCCGCGAAGATGTATTCCTGACGCTTAACATTTTATCATGCATGTTCTTTCCTCTTTTTGAATGCAACATTCAGCTTGCTATGGATGGATGTACATGTCAAGTCTCGATTTCCATGTTGCTTTGTTATGGATCTTGTTAGAACTCGGCACATAATTGCATCAGATCTCATTAGTCCACTAATCACAATACTACATAGCAAGATATCACCATATTTCTACTTCTCATTGTTGCTAGTGGTTTATCACCATGCCTTGGTTGCCACGGTAGGTTGATACTCGTCCTTGATTGCCTAATTCTGATGCGATCAAGTAGGGGCTATGACATGACTCTATAGTAACGATATAATCGTTGTGCTTCTAATATTTGTATAAGTAAAATTCTTCAAAAATAAATGAAATAAAATACTATTTTTTATTTTTTCTTGTATTACATTTATTTATGTTTTGCATGCAATTTTTATTTTTCTATCTTCTTCCAAATTCATATATAATACTATTAATTATCACTTGTTAATTGAATTTAACAAACTTATTGGACTAATTTGAATGATTAATATTACCTTATAAAACTAATATTGTATATTATTTTTTATTAACATGGTAATTTCAGGTTCTATGTCAAAATTAAGCTTTATTTGTATCCATTTAATTATTTAGTAATTGTATTTAATTCAAGCTAATAAATATATATAATATTATTTTAATTACCATCCTAATTAAAAGATATATAATAATATAATAAGTGTTTAATTAGTTTGTATCTATTTAGCTCTTTGTTAATTGTATTTGACACATACTTTTTATTTAGCTATATATTGCTTCCAAATTCACACACAAAACAACTATTAATTTCCTTATTTTTATGATAAAATAAGCTATATATTTATTACATTTGATATAGACTCTTAAGATAATTGCTAATTTATGTTTTTTAATTTGTAATTTATCTATTTACAATTTGTGTTCAAAATGTACTCTCACGGATAGCACGGCCTTTACATGGCACTTAGAAACCCTTCGGTGGTCACATCATCCGCGCCAGCTTGATACTTTTGTTGATCTTGCAAGACTGCTAATTGGATCCACCCGAAGTTAAAAATAAATAAAAATCGGATCAATTTTTTATTTGCATCTTTATTTAGAGTTATAGCCGTATTCGACGTGGACACTTGTTGCTAACTTACTTTTTCTATTCCAAAATTAGCTAACAGTGTATATTCTTTTTTTATTAACATGGGCATCTTCATTTAGAGTTATAACCGTATTCAACGTGGATACTTGTTGCTAATTTACTTTGTTTATTCCAAAATTAGTTATTACTAATCATTTTTATAAGAACTTTTAGGGGTAAGATAGATCGTTAGATATACATAAAATCTAACGGTTTATATTGTTTTTTTTGGATTAACGTGGGAATTTCTAGGACCGTTAGATATACATAAAATCCAACAGTGTATACTCTTTTCTTTTTGGATTAACGTGGGAATAGACCGTTAGATATACATAAAATCCAACGGTGTATATTCTTTTCTTTTTTGATTAACGTGGAAATTTCTAGGACCGTTAAATATATATAAAATCCAACAGTGTATATTCTTTTTTTATTAACATGGGAATTTCTAGGCCCTCTCTGCGACCATTAGATATACATATAATCCAACGGTTTATATTCTTTTCTTTTTGGATTAACGTGGGAATTTCTAAGACCGTTAGATATACATAAAATCCAACGGTGTATATTCTTTTCTTTTTGGATTAACGTGAGAATTAGACCATTATATATACATAAAATCCAACGGTGTATATTCTTTTCTTTTTTGGATTAACGTGGGAAATTTTAGGACCATTAGATATACATAAAATTTAACGATGTATATTCTTTTCTTTTTTGGATTAACGTGGGAATTTCTAGGACCGTAAGATATACATAAAATCCAACGGTGTATATTCTTTTCTTTTTTGGATTAATGTGGGAATTTGTAGGCCCTCTCGGCGAACGTGGTGGCTTCTTTTAACACTGTTGTATTAAGATAATATATTCTTTTCTTTTTTGGATTAAGGTGGGAATTTACAGGACCGTTATCCAACGGTGTATATTTTTTTCTTTTTTGGATTAACGTGGGAATTTGTAGACCCTCTCGGCGAACGTGGTGGCTTCTTTTAACACTGTTGTATTAAGATAATAGATAGGATCTGATTATCCCACAAATTTTACTGTAATATTTTCCTGTAATCCTATATATCTATGTAGTTTATACCCACTAACTTTCAATCTCTTCATGCAAGCTATCTGCGTCATCTTCTACTAACTTCACACTCACTAGTATGACGGCATATGTCATCCTCCACTAAATTAAAACTCACTAACATGCCACCATATATGTCTATCCATCTTCATCCACCCGTTCTTTTTCTACTTACACAATCTACAAATATTTCCTTAAAATTATTGCTATAATCGAAGCATCACACATATGGCTATATTTAAATTCCATGCTTTCTTTCAATATCGTTGCATCATTCATGAAAAATTCATTTGAAATAACCGTTTAAACTTCTGCAGTAGCACGTGGGGAATTCACTAACATGCGCACTTGGCTAGTTGGGCCTTGGCCCATGCGGCCAACCCACCCCACCCCAGTTTCGCCATTGCCAGTTTCCAATTTCCCTAGCTAATGTCGCTGGCCGTAGAGCGTTGACGATCAGATCCGATCCCATTGAAACATTGAACCCATTGAACCAGCCAAACCCAAAGGACCAAGACTCCGTGTTCTCGTATGAGTCAGCAACGGCTAGTGGGACGATCAGCTCGTGTTTGCGCACTCAAGGGGGCCATCACAGGTGACAGCTAGCATCTGATTCCAAAATGTGTTCGAGTTTGCATCCTCGCAGTGCTTTATTGGTTCCTAATGGCGGCTCTTAGTTTGGTCCATTACTTTAATGGGTTCCTATGGTGTGTTCCCCAAAGAAAATTCGTTCAGACAACAGGATATACTGCCGGTAGTTAAGTGCTTAATTACATTCTACTTTATCACTGAAGCTTCCGCGAAATAACCAGTTAGATCTTTCCACTTTAGAGTATTATTTCTATGTCTTGGTGTTACTTATCTCACATTTTAAAACCATCGGTCTACACGATAATGAGACATTGGGAATCTTTAAGTAGTTCCATGCTAATTAGAAATTGACTTGGCAACAATATTACTATTAGAGCAACTCTATCAGTCTTTCTAAATAAGTTCCTACTCTAAATATAGAGGCTGAAGGTCAAAAAAAAACTTACTTCGGGCTTAAAATAGGAATCCCTCTGAATCCTCTCCCACACCCGCCAACAAAAAACAGATGAGCCAACAAAAAGTAAAAGATTGTTTAAAAGGTATTACTGGAGTTGATAGTAAAAATCAAACCCTAGAAATAGAGGTAACTCCTACTAAAAAGATGAAGGATCATTTAGAGTTTATTGCTGGAGTTCTCACACTTACTACATACTTGTGCTTCTTTCGTAATCTTTACAGGAAGTGCTAGAAAATTGTAGTTAACGTAAACTCTATCGTTAAAGAAATATGAGTGTAGCCATATATTTTTCTAATATATTACTAAATCATTATGGACGACAACGACGACAGTTGTATCTAATAATTTGCTTCTAAATTATCTGTCTCTGCTATCATTAAATCCGCAATTGAATTGCCCATCCTTACCATCATAACATAAAAGTGAACATCTATACTTTCATATTTTTTTGCGAGGAATCCAGACTTTCATATTACTATTACTGATTAGCATCCATGATACTTATGATATGCCCTAGAAAAGCTAGAGAAATCCTAAAGCTTCCTTAGAGCATCTCCAAGAGACTTTTTATATCTTTCATAACTTACAGGAATAGAGATTTTAGTGAATAAACACTCTCCAACAGCCTCTTCAATTGGATATCCAAATATAAATATATATCCTCTATCGCGGTTTCTCGCGAGCCAAAAATGGAGAGCGAGAATGACTCTCTAGACTGCGCACAACATATAGAAAAGCTGTTGGAGAGTATAAAGATGTAGAAAATGATTTTTACTTAAATGACTCTCTAAATGATGATTTAGAGAGTAGATTTTAGAAAAGCTATTGGAGATGCTCTAAGAAAACAGAAACATGGGCATCGTCTTTTAAACACAATCCCAAGTCCTGTGTTTGACTCCCCGTGGGAGCTAATTTCAGGCTAAGGTTAAAAAATTCCCCTCGTCGTCTGTCCCATGGCCAAAGCCTAGGTCTAAGGCCTGGTCCAGGTCGTTGGTCGTTCTCACACGGGCTACGGTGCCGCTGTGTAAGGGTGGGGCAGGGGTTCGGGGGTTTTCTCGACCTGCGTGAGAAGGTCTTCTTCTTAGCAAAATGCCCTTACCCCCCGCAGGTCGAGTTTTTTTTAATAACGCAAACCCTAGTCCTATGAGCACTTCAAAGAGACTCGGTCAGTTGTTCCGATCTTGAGATTAACAAAAGCCACCACAGACATCTAGCTGTCGACGGCCACATCGCATACCACTAAAAGAATAAAGATTAATTTATATAATAAATCAAGGAAAATGCGAGCATTCATGCCGAGTCAAGGACTCAAACCTGGGTTGGCAGGTTCTACCACAAGGAATCTAACGAACCAAGTAACGCTCAATTCACTTATTATCTCTATCTTTACTACCGTCAGCAATGTTTTGTAACAATATTGCTACACCATCTAAAATCAATGTTCCCCTAAATGTTAAACGGCAGTCGTTCAGTCACCCCTCGAGTAACGAGTACAGCGTGTACATGGCGTTGTGTACACGGGCTACACGCTTTGTAAGATTGCAATAAATTCATACTTATGCAAATGAGCATTAGAAATTTTGATATTTCATCAGCCAACTCTAAAAACTTACCAAGTTTAAAAGTCAAATTGATCAAAGATATAATCATAGGTTGGTGTTATTAGTTGACTTTTCTCAAATGAAATAACAAATAACAAATTTCATATTATTTAAGACGGTCTACTCGCCGTGTAAAACTGTGTAGTCACAGTTTCGCGTAGACCGTTTCTCGTACATATTGCATAATGCCCCCGTTTGTAAAATATATAACGTTCAGCACATACAAATTAGTTCGTTTTGAACCAATTTGCTTGTCGTAAACATCACACATATATATAGTTAACATATGTTGAACATGGAAGGCTATTCCAAATTTCAATTAACAGACAAATGGACGCTGATGCGTGCTAGTAATTCGGTTGAGATTTGAAATTGATATTGACGTGCACAAGGGTGATGTGCCTGGTGTCCGCTACCGGCCGTGCTCCATCGACCGGAGATGGGGATGGTTGAACTAGTCAGCAGTCAGCACTACTCGCGAAAGCTCCCAAACAGATCTGGCTCTTGCCGGTCTAGACGTCCAAAACCTATGAACCACCAAATTAAACTCAAGTAGTCAAGTCTTCAACGCCAGCCTATATCATCTACCATCGTTTTACACCAAGAGCATAAGCGTCAGCAAATTACAATATATTTCCATCAGAATGAGAAAACGAAGACGAACGGTTCTTCTCAAGCTCAAGGTTTTCACACGAAGGCACGAGGCACAACGGTTTTTCTTGGGGATCTTTCCAAACATTGGTGGAAACCTTTTGCCACAATTGGTGATGAGCCACCCAGCGAGCACTGACGGCAACTGGGAGCAAAAGGAAGTGCAGTGCCGGCGACTCGTGATCCGATGGCGAGAGGTCAGCGTTGCGGTCCATTTGGTTTTGCGATCGAGAAAAGTATGGTCGCTCTGCTACTGCTGGTTACGTCTACCCATGGTATCATCATACTGTCAGTGTCGAATTATTCAGAAAAAAATTACTGTCAGTGACGTAGCTGACCGGGTCTCTGGCCTCGTCTCTCCGACTCTCCGTATCCGCCTACAGTAGCTCAGACTTCAGAGGTTGAAGGTTCAACTGAAACTTTGGCAACTTCCAATGATGCCAGAGGTTGAACGTTCTCGCCGTCCGCGACGGACGACGGCGACCACTCGAGCGGCGGATCGGATCCGTCGTCGTCCATCCCGTGCCATGCAGGCGAAGACTGGACGTTTCAGTAGCTCCGGCCCCTGGCTCTCTCTACCTTTGCTTCTTCCTTGGACCTTTTATTGGTGTAAACCACTAAGGCTGCCTTAAGTTTCCTGCCACGGCTTCTTTGCTGCGTGCGTGATCGATTCAGATCTGTTCATGATCCGTGTGTTCCCTCCCCGTGCTTCCCGACCACCTGTTTTTCAAATCGTAGCAGCAATCGTTGAATGAACTTGCGAGTTGCGACCAAATTAAGTGAAAAAAGGATTGGGCTTTACAGCTACGAAGAAAAGCTTGAACGCCGGAAAGGAGAGTCGTTTTGTTCCGTGGGATCGTGCTTGCTGGACCAATGGAATAAGAGCACATGGATATGGCATTGGAGGGATCAAGAACGGTGGTTGGGTCGTTTCTTTCGTTTGTTTATGAAGCAATCGATCGAGCAGGTTTATCAAACCCAAAGACGCGGAGACCTAACTGTACTATTACGTGTTTGGTGTAGTGTTTCCTTGCACGAATCTGAAGCGTGGCTCTCGGTGTCAGATGAATTGAAGTATGAACTGTCTGAACATTGGACGGCAGCAATAGCCGGAACATGGCATGGATTTTAGCTGGATGATGATGGCTTCTAAGTCAAATTCTTCTGCACTCGCTTATCTCTTTATATTGCCTAATAATACTAACTTTCTTGATTTCAAGTAAGAATGAAATGTTGGAGCAGTGAAATAACTTTGCTAAGCAGCAAAAATTGCAGAGAGATGTATATGTCAAGAAAAAGGTTATGTTAAATTCTCCTGTGTTCTCATCTATTTGTATATGGATGTGCAATTACAGTGTCAAAAAATCTCCTAAAACTAACCATCCTGTATGTGTATGAGTATCTGTTATCCACACATCTGATCTAAGTGTCGAACCAATCTTCACAAAAAAATGGAAGGAAATGCTAGAATTTCCTCTCCCTAGGCTGATCAATCAAAATGGCCTCTTGAGCCCTTTGAAGTCGACGGTCTCGATGCACTCGACGCTGGCCCTGGAGCCGTTGAGCATCTTGAGCAGCTCGCTGGCGCGCTCCTTGGTGACGCCGCCGCAGCCGACCTGGAGCAGAAGCAGCAGCTTCTGGAACGCGCCCACGCGCAGCGCCTCGGCGCGGCACGCGGCGGCGCCGGCGTCGCCCGCGCGGCAGAGGCGCCAGAGCGCCGACACGGCGAACTCGGTGGCCATGTCAGACACGCGGAACATCTTCTTGACTAGGACCGGCACGGCCAGCGCGTGCGCGCGCGCGGCCGCGAGGCCGGCGTCGGCGCAGAGCACGCCGTCGAGCGCCGCCAGCGCCTTCTCGCACGTGCCCTTGTCGGCGTCCACAAGGTGCTCCACGAGTGCCGGCACCGCGCCGAACTCCGCGAGGCGGGCCGCCGCGCGGTCGGAGGCGGAGGCGACGTAGTAGGCGGTGACGAGCGCGGCCTTGGTGGCCAGCGTGGAAACGGGGCTGCGGACGAGGTGGACGAGCGCGTCGCACATGCCGGGGGTCCGCGAGACGGCCTCGAGGGTGTGCGCGTCGGCCGATGACGCGAGCTCGCGCAGCACGACGGCGGCGCTGGCCCGCGCGGCGAGCTCGCTGCCGTGGGAGACGACGGAGGCGAGCGACTTGAGCGAGGCGGGCGAGGCAATGCAGCGGCGGGCCTCGTCGTCGAGCGGGAAGAAGACGGTCAACGCGGCGAGGATGTCGCCCAGCGAGCCGGACGCGGCCGCGCCGGCGCCGTCGACGCGCTCGCCCGCG
>CM014273.1:53227029-53282999 GCA_004135705.1 Alloteropsis semialata
TCTATCCTCTATTTTCTTCATCCTCTCCCTCTTCTACTCCCTCCTCCTCTCCATTTTCTCCATTGATGCATAAATGTAAGGGGGCTCGAGCCCTCTCAGCTCCCCTCCCCTGGCTCCGCCCCTGACCTGGACAAAATGCATGCATAGCTAGTGCTCCTAAGCATAATTCATGTGCTTATAATTAAAGAAGTAGAAGCTGCCCACTAGCTTCTTCTAGAATTGAAGTTGGTACCATCCCAAAGCTATGGTTGACCACATAGGGTTTATGGTTTTACTCAGGAATCATGATTTAAGCTTCCACCCTTGCTATGCTCTCAACGCACGGTTCCTCACATGCACACGGTGCACCCATTATCGAGTTTTGTTCATACTGCTTTTTAGTCTCATTTAACCTTCTCTCTCCGATCTTGTTATCTCTCAAGTTTTGTTCCAACTACCTACTAATTGGCCAACATGATGTGCAGCTCGGAGCCAAGACAACAGGCACCATGGACGCTGAAAGGATCAAGATGCCTAAGAGGGGGGGTGAATTAGGCTTCTAACAATTTTTTGTGGAATTAAACACCTAATAAAACCAATTCACTCCATGTGCCTATTCCTAGCTAGTGTGACTATCTAGTCAATAAAAGGAGTTTTGCAACCTAGTTCCAATCCTAGTCTAGCATGGCAATTCTAGAAATATAAATTGCCGAAAGTAAAGAGAGAGTTAGGAGGCCGGATTTTTTCCCGAGGTATCGAAGAGTCGGCACTCTCCCCTAGTCCTCGTTGGAGCACCCAACACAAGGGTGTTGCTCCCCCTTGATCCAACTCGAGGATCAAGTTCTCTCTAGTGGATGTCGATTGTCACCTTCGAAACGGCGGACTCCAAACGTCGTGTACACCTTCTTGGGCCTCTCACAAGACGCCTTCTTGAAAGATCACCAAGAACACCACCACCAAGTTGTCTAGGTGATGTCGATCACCAAGAGTAACAAGCAATAGCTTCACTTGACCTGCACAAGACAAGAGGGGGGGGGGGGGGGGGGGGGGGGGGGCGGGGGGGGGGGGGGGGGGGGGGGGGCATGACAAAGGTGGATGCACACTTGCTACTCACTAAGCACTAAAGATGTCCTTAATCTTCACAATCAAGAACTTCTCAATTACTACTAGTGCTTTGCTTGCTCTTAGCTTCCAAATATTGCTATGAACTTTCTCAGATCGCAAGAGAACTAAAATGAACCCATACATCAAGTACATATAGGCCCAAGCAAGAAACTAGCCGTTGGACCCAATTCTCAGCTGAAAACGTGAGGACCGACTGTTGCGGTGATACCCAAGTACCAGCACTGCAAAAGTTGGTGCTTGCTTTTTAGCACAGCTCCAACGGTCACTGACACATGGACCGACTGTTACGGTGGGTGAAAAACCCGTGCCCACCGCAACAGTCCGTCAAACCAGAGACGAATTAGTCTCTGGCTCAGAGGGATCGACTATTGCGGTGATGCTCTGCAGGAGCACCGCAACAGTCGGTGGGGAACTGACTTTAGGCCCTCCTGGCCCATAGGCGATCGACTGTTGCGGTGACCACATGGTTCACCACCGCAGCAGTCGGTGGTTTCTGTCTGCACTGGCCCTCCTAGCCCTAGCCGGACCGACTATTGCGATGACCATCTTGGTCAGCACTGCAACAGTCGGTGGTTACTGTCTTTGCACATCTAAGTGCTGAAACTCGTCCATTTCATTTTCTTTGAGTTTCTCACTTCTTCCTTAGCTTCCATGGCTACATCTGAGCTACCTAGTGCTAGAATTTCACAAGTGTGCATCACTTTTAGACTCTAGTCTTATTTAGGTCAAGCTACAACTCTTATCCCCTTAATAGTACGGCCAAAGGAAAAACAAAGACCTACACTAATCCAAGTGCCTCTCAACTCCAAACGGCACTTGGGACTAGCTTGTCCTTACGCTTCTCGCATATCCTTTGATCCAACATATATAAATCAAATGATGAGGGCAAGATTACCATGAAAACCCATCATTGCACTAACTTAATGAATGCAACTGCAAAACACACGTTAGTCGCAATGATCATGTTGTTATTAATCTCCAAAATTGAATTAGGGGACTAGATGCACCTTTAGACGCAGCGGGTTCATGTGGTGTGGTAGCACAACAGAGGTGGTTGTGCGCTCAAGAAGAGCAGCCACAACGTTTTTAGAGAAACGGATGCTCCGATGTTCTCTCTCCAGGTGAAGCATCATTTTTCACGTTGCAGCCACCGATGCTTGAACTCAAAATCCTGGCATCGGGTAATCTACATACATCAATGCTCAGTCAATAAAATATGAGCTAGCCCTTGCATGCATGTCCACCGATCTTTTAAAAACTGGAACGGAACCATTCTATTCTGTCTCGCTCTCTCCAACCAAACACATCCTTGCCATACTTGCACATTGCAGCCCCATGAAACCGATGGTTATTTACTCGTGGGGCCCAATTCTTTTGGGCATCAAAGCCCACAACAATGGCTGCCCGCAGCATAGCCCAACATGGCGCGCTCAGGCGGCACATGCAGAGGCTAATGCTGTTGGTGAGATCCACATTCATAGGCTAGTTTGTTTCATTTTTGTTTTTAAATATGTGTGTTAAAAAAATAAACCATGATTTTTTTCCTAAATGAAGTTTTCTGAACAACTTTTTCCTACAAAAGTTTGGTTAACTACTTCTCTACAAAATTTTCCCTAAAACATTTTGGAGGAATATCATAGAAAAGCATTATTATTTTACTGTTGTGATGAGCTGGGTACCAAATTAAAAAGAGGAATGTGAAGGGGGTCAGATTAGAACCGCCCTTTCTATGGAAATCACATGGTAGATTATGCCCAGCTCGTGCGGTAATTAAGAAATGAGAGTGCCTAGTTTTAATGCAAATTTGTTTTTCTACGAAGATATATATTTTCCTACAAAAATCGCGAGTTTTTTTTTGTGGTTATAGATGTTTTGTTACATGGGCCCTTGTTACATACTCTCTCCCATTTTCGCAAATATACTTGATCGTTTCCATCTCTACTAGTACTATTTTTCTTTGTTTCGACATGATTATATATTGTCTCGACACAATCTGAATGTATGTTTTCAAGCAACATAAATCTATGACTTAGGAGTATTATAGTCAACGCATGCCTTACTCTCATTCCAATTGTAGGGAAAGGACATCTCCAGCCGGCCGACAGGACACAAAAGGGCTTTAGACAACTACCACGAAGTTCCAATTTGAAACCATAAATTGTTTGCGCGCTGAATGCATACGTGTAATATCTCCAAACCATTTGATAACAAATTAAAGCATTAGCATGGGGGCGTGACGACTAATTGGCCACCTTGGCGGTTCATGTGTCAGAAGGAGAAATTGCCACGTAAAAAGGAAATGTTGTTAACATATATATCAAGCCGATTTGACCGAGTCCTAATGTTGACTTTGACAGCTGTTGTCGGTGCGACCGCATTGGCTCGAACGAGCAGGTCCGTCACGTTCCTTGGCCACGGTTTTAATCCCGGCCTACAGCCAGCTGACTCGTGGGCCCTAAGCTAACCGGAGAGTGGAGAGGAGCCGGAGTGCCGGACGAATATTCCTTGGTTAAACTAGGTTGCTAAACTTGCTGGTCGACTACTCGCCTACTCTGACTGTGGACTCTTCGTCCAAGCTGGAGCCAAACCATGGACAGCTTTACAAATTTGGAGCGGTGCTTACGTCTTGCTCCAGTTCTGTTCAACTTTTTCCTTACTTTCTCCGGTGCAAAATAGAATTATTTTCTCTTCGACCCTTTTGGACCGTCGCCTTGGCCGATGTGCGTATGGACACGTGGCATGCTTTTGGTTAGTCGAGTATATATATATACACCAAATATATGAGGGGGCATTTTTTTTTTTCTTGAGATGGATTTATCGAAACTCAGTCTGAAACTCGGGATTGATTTCTAGCATTCGAGGATATCAAACGGATTCTATAAACTGCATGTATTATTCGACAACTATGGCTTCTAGCTACCATTATGGTCTTAGGGCAGCTTCAGTGGCGATGCGATGCATCCAGGAGAGAGAGGGCCACGTCCGCGCAGAGAAGAAGTCGACCCCTGCAAAAAAGCACATGGGCCCCACATAAAAGCAAAAAAAAAATCGCCCACAACTCCGCTTCGTTTCCTCCGCCTCCGGGCATGCCGCACGATTTCGCTTCCTCCGCCATGGTTGCCGGAGGGGCGCAGCACCGGAGCCAAGGGGACGCAGCACCGGCAGCACCACCACCCCTGCAGCATCTGCATGGAGCCCATGCCGCCCGCAGCGGCGCATCGCAGCGGCGTCGCCTGCGCGCACGCGTTCTGCCGCGCGTGCCTGTCGGGCCACGTCCGCGCCAAGCTCGACTCGTGGCGGACGACGACGGCGCCGGCGACGACGGGATGCCGAGGTACAAGCCGATTCAGCGCTGCCCCATCTGGATCCAGTGCTCTCCGCCACCGAATCTTGCGCTCGCGGCACGGATTTCGCGGCCTCGGGCACCGGGCCGATCCGCCGATTGGGATGAGAGCGGGGCGCCGGCGATGAGCGGCTCGGCGGCGGCGCTGGGGCTGCGGTCCGGGAGCTACGGCTCCCTCGCGGCCGCCGTCGGCGGCAGCGGCGGCGGCGGCGTGAGGAAGCCGGGGGCGCGGGGGTGGGCGCTGCGCGGGGAGAAGGAGCGGCTGCAGCTGCTGCACCGCGCGCTGCGGCTGGTCGGCCGCCGCAGGGCCGGCGTGCTGTTGCTGCTCCCCGTCGCATCCGCGCCGATCCCCGTCCGCTCCTGCTGGTTTCTCTCCCGCGTTCTATTTTTTATTCTCCATGCATCGATGCAAATGTTTGCATCGGATTCTTCTCTCTCCTCGCATGATTCGCCTTGGTCCAGCGGTGATGCATCGCTTCAGCCGGTACACGTCGGCGGATGCATCGCCCACTGGAGAAGCCCTTATACATGTTGTGTGGCTACTCTACTAATAGTGGTGGCGACTAGGGCTGGATAATGAGCCAGCTCAGCTCGGCTCGTTTCGGCTCGTTAAGATAACGAGCTAGCTCGGCTCGGCTCGTTATCCTAACGAGCTGAAAAGCCAGCTCGGCTCGGCTCGTTAGCTCGCTCGAGCTAGCTCGTTTAGCTCGCGAGCTGAAAATGTAATACAAATATTGACAAATAAATAACTATTGGCGTTCATAATTTCACATAAATGACATAAACCCAAGTACATAATCATTCACATGGTACAAATAAGGTCTAACATGCAAATATGCAAGTGAACATAAGTACATAACCATCACATGAGCAGACTTTAACTCGTTGAGCTACAATGTTGCAGCTCGTTTGGCTCGCGAGCCAGCTCGCGAGCAGCTCGAACTCGTTCGTTATACTAACGAGCTGTGATGGTTGTTCGAGCTGGCTCGTTAACAAAACGAGCCGAGCCGAGTTTGTCACGAGCCAAGCGAGCTAACGAGTCACGAGCTTCTCGTCCAGCCCTAGTAGCGACACATTATCTGGGGTCTTATCTGGAACATTTGGAAGGAACGGAATGCAAGGCTCTTTGAGCGGCAAATCACTAATGCCAGCGAACTACTTCACAAAATCAGAGAGGAGGCACAGCTGTGGATAGAGGCCGGTGCTTCGCAGCTGGGTCGTTTACGATGGGAGGAGTAGTCCTAGGATCTTTGGCCGATCACGGCCACCAGGGAGTCCTTTGTCACATGTCTCGACATGTTGTGTTTATTCGAGCGTTCGTTCATCGTCGTTGTACTTAAAACTGCTCTTCCTCTTAATACGAAGATGCGTAATTCTCTTGTGTATTCGAGAAAAAAAATTATCTGGGATCTTGTCTGTATTTTGGAATGTTTTTCGGTTACGCTCCTTTCAAATGTTCCATCAAAAATATACCATGAGACCATCAAACTCTTTTCTAGTCGTTTTGTTAAATTTTGATCTACACCTCTTTCTAAGACGGTGTCTGAATCAACCGCAAAAGTCCATCTTAGCTGTCTGTTTGGATCAGGTGGAGCCTTTATTAAAAAAAACATAATGCACATGTTTGTAACACTACTGGAAAACGCTCTATCGGTACCGGTTGGTAAGGGCCATTGGTACCGGTTGTACAACCGGTACCGCGCAACCGAGACTAAAGGCCTCGGCCATTGGTACCGGTTACACCCAGTACCAAAGTGGGTCATTGGTACCGGGTCATAGCACGACCTGGTACCAAAGGTTTTGAAGTCAAAAATAATATTTTAAATCCTCAAGAGGCTCCCACACACGCGCATGATTTTTCACGCGAAAATACGCGCGTGTGGTGCGCAGGGTTCGAACCCACGATCTCCTGCTTCAGGCGTTGTTTCCTTACCATCTCACCAACACACCATAACTGACCAAGTCCCATATGCTTTCCTTTTGAATTAACCCGTGGGGTCCAGACCTTTTGGTACGGGGTCGTAACACCACCCGATACCAAAGGGTGACCTTTGGTACAGGGTGGTGTTACCGACCGGTACCCAAGGGTCCTCGGGGCTTACGAAGTTTAGACTCGGTACCAATGGTACCAATAACTACCATTGGTACCGGGTCTTAAAAACAGGTACCAATGTGGATGACCGATAGGCCGTTTTCTGGTAGTGTAATAATAGCTAGATAAGGGCAGTTTGTGGGTAAAAACTGGACGATACATAAGATCATCGCATCCCCCCAGATGCTGAGTCAATATGTCCACCAGATAGCCAACCAAACACTCGGTCTACTCTATTTGTAAGATCACGTGATGCTGCGCCGTGACATATATTCCAATGGGCTCTGTGAAACCCTGTACACGCATAAGGTAGAGCATCCGCGCCGCGCCGCGCCGCGCCGCTACAGGACGAGCACAGCCAAAGCTGCCGGCCAGGCCAGGAGCGCCACTCGACTGAATCAACGGCCACTAGGATGAGGACACACATGGTTCAGCTCCGTCAATCGACGTCTGCGCCGTCGGCCACACGACGCTGCAGCATCTTCCAAATGCCGTGACAGTGGCATGCGTGCCGTGCAGCGCAGCAGATTAGATTTCGTCGGGATATCGGAGATACGGACTAGATAGATACCGCAGGCC
This sequence comes from Alloteropsis semialata, assembly GCA_004135705.1. NCBI lineage: Eukaryota > Viridiplantae > Streptophyta > Magnoliopsida > Poales > Poaceae > Alloteropsis > Alloteropsis semialata. The sequence continues at coordinate 53,234,148 of CM014273.1, forward strand.
GCGGCCCGCTTGCAAGTGGGCCGGCAAGCCGCAAAGGCAACTGCATGTGGGTGTCGCATGCACCCAGCGTCTGACCGTGACCGGGATAGCCTCTCAGTGGCCGGTCGCCTGCGAATTGTGATCGCGACGGATCGGATGGAGGCACCGTCGCACGGAAATTAAAGGGGAAATTTAACGTTTGCCGCTCTATTTCGCTGTCGTGTTAAGAGTAACAAATAGAGCTTAGAAAAATAGAGTTTGTGTGTAGCCGTGATCGTGAATCTCGTTCCAAACTTCCAATAGCCTGTCACTTTCTACGAGCGCATGCACAGGGAGAACGAGTCCGAGCACGTACAAAGGTAAGAGCACAATTCCGGCGGTAAAAATTAGTGATAGATGTCACCTTGTCTTGGGCATAGCATAGTAATTCTCGCATAGTTTTGCGCTAATTAAATAGGCATGCCAATTAAATACCCAATCTATTTGATGGAGCCACTATAGCCCAGCACTAGTAGCATGTTTTCTGGTGGACCAGTAGCACATATGCTATAGCTGTATTTAGCGGACAGAAACTCTCCCCAAGGAAGTAAAACGATACTTTATAGTACAAAACTTGTACTAAATGGGTACCAGGGAGAGCATATACCTTGATCACTCTTTATTCTTGAAGCTGCACATGCAGTGGACTTGATTTTTGGTCTCCGGCGAATGGACAGCCACATTGGAGGGATGTGCTTCATGCTGCGCCGTAATCGAGCACCCAGTGTCCTTTTCAGATGACTTCGACTTGCAACTGTCTAAACCTGCCAGCACACACATTAGAGAAACACCTATGAACGACATTCTGGTCGACGATGCTGGATGTAAATGATGCGGGGGATGGAACAGAATCTGGTTCTCATCCTGCCAGGATAAATCTTGTAGCTTAAGGGTGCCCAGAAAGCACTCATTGGCAAGTAATTGTACTTAGGGGTAAACCAGATGCAGTCACTAGCTGAATATATTATGAGTTCATGACCGAATTCCAGCACACACTTCCACAGAAATATTGGGACAAGAATAGTATAAAGCTGTGATTTCGGTGTTTCACTTTAACGATTTCGAGTTTCATGATCCATGTATGTATATGCCTTATGAAGTCGCTGGACATGAGGCTATTTGGTGCGGCCACATTAACCAGCAAGCTGGAGCTCCAGATCTGAACATTCAGCAAGTTGCAGACTTATGTACAAGTGTGAAAATCTCACTGTAGAAGACATCATAACCAACTGTACAACCACCATCAAAACTAGCTAGCCATATATGGGCATCGGTCATTTGACCACACCACTGATTAACCATCCAAGTCAACAGGGTGAGACGACATCTGTCCGGCAAGAGAAACATCGCTGGTTTCTTCCACGGGCTATTAGAAGCTAAAAAGACCTGGCAGAGCAACATAAGGCGATCTGATGTGCCTCATGGGAGAAGATCACAGCACGGCACAGGATTTCAGGAGAAAAAAGATATGTACCTGACGTAATCACCTGAATTTCTTCAACCTGCCCTGCTCTGATAATGCAACTAGTGCATCTGCTGCTACGGTGACAGTGACCCCAGCATCAACACCTTGCGTGGCCACTTTCTTGTTTGCTCCACACTGGGCAGCTGAGTAACTTGGCACCATGTTAGCTGCAGAAGTAAAGAAGTTTAGAATGCTGACATGATAAATGCAACCTACACAACTCATATAATGAGATCAGGTAGCATACTCAGGGTGGAACCTTTTTGCCCTTCAGTTGTTGAAATTGCAGTATTATCAGGATCTTTCAGAGCTACCCTTAGTCCTACACTGTCGATGCTTCTTGTCCTCATATTTAACCCTTGAGACTGATGAAACTTCAGTTTCTCACTTAATTTGGGAGTAGCAACGCCTTTTGGTGCTCCAGTTGGCAATAAAGGTGTGGAGCTTGTAGGAACCGTATTTTTTGCACCAGAGTACTGAGCTTGAAGCTTCACGATTTTTTCAAAAGTTTGAAGCATGGTACCTTGTACTTGGACTTGAGGCATCTTACTTGTACTTGGCACACGAAGTTGAGACACCATACTCTGTACACGGAGATGAGAAGCCGTACGTCTTGCACAGGATTGATGGGGCATACTTGCTGAGTGGAATTGAGGTGATACACCTGATATTGCAACTTCACTGACTTTAGCATCTGGATATGATAAGGTTTCAGATTCTCTACCAGTTGGAAGGGGCTTTGAGATTTGCGGTACTGTGGTTGGCCCTACAGAATGTAGGTATTTCATACCGAGAGATTCAGAGTTCTCAACTGTTGATGTTGATAAAACAGAGGTGTGCCTTTCAGAAGCAGAAGTTTGTGTGAAGGGAGCATGATCGTTAGATTTCATATACTTGGTCCAACATTGCAGTTATTCATCCTGAGAGAAAAGTTTTCAGGCACGCCCCTTGGAACTGAAGTGTGAATCGTGGGTACCATTATTGGCGGAGAAGGGTCACAGCTCTCAAGGCAATGTGCTGAAGAGTTCTGAAGAGGCATACTTGGGCTGGGAAAATCCTGGTGTTCGAGTGCCATACTTACTAGTGCAGAACCTCCAATTTTGGGGTCAATGCCTTTACATTTCACAGGCACTGCGCTTGGTGCTAGAGAATCAGGACCAAGAGTTGCAGATGAAACATTCCTGCTTATAGCATTCATGCATATAGAGTTTGCTGCTGTATTTGTAGTATCAGTAGTTACTTTTGCAGGAGACTTGTACCATAGAGATGGCTGCAGGAAGAGATAAGAACATATATTATGAGAACATAAAATGTGCCAGCAAAGAGACGTAAAATTGCAATATCTACAAAAATCGTAAAGATGATCTTCAGGAAAAGTGAAGGGAACACACGATTATCGTAGAGAGAAAAGCTGGGCAGATGTCATTTCCTCAAACATGTATGAAACAATACACCATGCATGAATAACAGATACTGTGTAATTGTGGAATTAGGACCAACTTGCTAATATCCCATCCATGCATGAAAATCCTCAGATGTAACTGCCTCTTCCACAAACATTTATGAATGTGATTTTATGCACTCAGAGGTCAGCTTAAATGTTTAACACAAAATTATGTTGGAGAGTGTGAAATATTAACCTATCCATCCATTCCGTTATTGTAGGCATATAATTTTCTCCATCATCTTACAAGTAATTCTCTCCAATATACTGTCATTTTACAAGTAATGCTCTCAAATATACTGTTGTTTATCCTTTGCCCATTTACCGCATCCATTCTCACATTTATTAGTACACAGACAAACTGTTTTCTCTTCTTTAGATTTTTGTGATGACCGATTTTCTCTTGGTTTTATACCCTTCTTAATCATTGCACCAACTCAAAATATGCTTTATAATTATAAAATTATGCGGTAACTATTTCTTAGCATGGTGATGAAATGATGTGTCAAGGGGGCCTACACTGCAGTTAATTTTTGTCAGGGTATCCAGAAGCATTTTCTCTCCAACAATTATCATCATTTTCTTGACCATTTCCTCACGAGTAATCTTGTTATCCTGACAAGTAGAGAAATAAACTGTGTCAATGAATACACAAGCAAACTGGCTGCAAAACTCAACAGCAACCAACAGCTCTTCATAGTGAAGATTGTTAAAACATCTAAAGTAGGGGAAGTATAGATTGTTAAAATGCACCTTCAGCTCTTCATAGTGAAGAAAGAGAAGTTCCCTTGCTATCAGTGATATACTTCCCTGAATTGATTCAAAGAGCACTTTCAACGATACCGATGGAGAAGTTGGACCCGCACTAGATTTGCAAATTAGCTACAGAGAAGAATCACCAGGCTAAGTAATAAAAAAAATTTCTTGTAATGCAATAGTTACACTAGAACTATCATTTATAACATGAAAAAGACACAAAATAAGGGCAGTATATATCAGGAATGTTCAATTTCCACAAGGAAAATCTAGCAACATTTACTAAAAAAGTAAATATGTATCCCAGTGAAAATGAAGAGCCTGAAACTTCTGGCGAGAAATGTAACAAATAAGTGTAAGGCGCCTTACAGGCTGAAGAGTAGAATGAACTTGTTTTGGCGGGTGGAACCATAAACCCTTCTGGCCCAAATATTCTGAAAGTAAATACAGCAAAGAGTAGTCGGTCATTCTGTTTCACTATGAGTACACAAGATCAGAGTCGTAACTCTAAGCCTGTTACCTTGAACCTTTGGGGCAAGCCTGAAACTAACAAGATACTCCAAGCAAATATGAGTGCTTAGGTGTGAATTTCTTATCAAATAATAGCTTGGGTTCAAACAATTATCCGCACCAGAATCATATATCTTGGTGCTAGGAAAATCCTCTTGTGATCCAGGATTGGTAGCTCCCATGTTGCCCAGTACTGCTCGGCAGAGCAACATGTACTGTACCCCATTTTCGTCAACATCACAAACACCGACACTACAAAATAAAAAGATATAAATTATAAACAAGTTAATTTCCACGTTGTCATGTCATATTAATGTTTTTCTCGTAGCTTACATGAATGTTGAATAAATAGCCATCCATTCCTGTAGAATTAAAACAGAAACATTACTAGAGTGCAGTAAGAACCTGGTAAAGGCACGGTTTTCAGGTGAAAGATAAATTCCAGCATCCAGATAAGCATTCCCAGTTGTTTTTCCGATTCTTACAAAACCATCCACTAAAATCCTGACTATGTCTTGCTTCCTAGATCCAAGCCATCCATATCTCACATTTGCAGCACCACACTTATCCCTCGTCAACCTGATCTGTCTTTCAAATGCTTCAAGTCTACAGTGTGCAGTAATATGCTTTGGTGAATAGCGGTGAATGTGAAGTATGCTGGTTGGTGTCGCAAATGAACCCATACCAGAGAGGAAAAGGTTCTGAACACATACAAAACTTTCACTGCCTCTTTCAACAGGTACAATCTTCTTGAGTAATATGTCTACAGTGTGCAGTAATATGCTTTGGTGAATAGCGGTGAATGTGAAGTATGCTGGTTGGTGTCGCAAATGAACCCATACCAGAGAGGAAAAGGTTCTGAACACATACAAAACTTTCACTGCCTCTTTCAACAGGTACAATCTTCTTGAGTAATATGTCTGCAGTACAAGAATTCTGTGGAACTGGAAGGCAAGTTTCAACGAGAACTTGCTTCACCACTTCAGATGGAGACTTCACAGCCCTATCCCCATTTATCCCTCTTGTACTGCCTTCAACGATACTCGAGCCCAATTTTGTAGATTCATCAACTTCTTCATCGAAGACTGCAGTAGGAAAAAACTACTTTCCAGAGCTATCAAGCTCAAGCCATGCCACAGAACGCTGCTTTCTTGTTTTTAGGTTCACCAAGGTCATCGATAAGAAATCGACAAGAAGAGGCTGATCGTCCATCACAACCACAACACTAGGTTTGTCGCCCTTGAATGCATCAACAAGAGATGGAACTACCTCCTCTGGGAAATTGCACCATGAACCTTCCTTGTAAAACATAACACGACTAGGTACAGTGCTATTTAGGTAATTAAAGCAGTCATTTGCAAGGTTGGATTGATTGAAGCATCTGTGAGCATGTGGATCAGATGACAACCCGCTCTCCACCATAAAAGATGCATTACCCACTTCAGCACGACGGGACTTGGAATCTTTTGTCAGGTAGCTACCACCAACAAGCTTTCTCTTCAGGCATACAGCATCGGGGGATTTTTGCAGTAATTCCATTGGGATAGTTTGGCTCCTAACAGAGCAACCGAGGAGAGAGATGATCCACTGATCCTAATGCCTTGCACAATTTACAGTTCTCCCTTCACATTGATTTCATAACTTCATCATACAAATCCTGTGGAGGTAACAGCAAATAGATCTCAAATAAAGTATAGAGCAGAACATTGTAAATTATCCAAAATGCAGGTACTAGTAATCAATTAATAAATACTTTTCAAAGACAAAGACAGTATTTAAGCGCTTCCTATCCTGAATTATCTTTGATTCCCAAAAAAAAAATCCAGAATTATCTTTTTTAGGTTCTATAATCGAAGAGATTTTGCAGCCAAGTATTATTCTAGTACCTGTTCCCTGCATCCAATTTGATAAAGGAAGCATCCCATACGAGTAAATGCCTGATGCTTGATGCACATCAGTTTAAACTGTCCTAGAATATAGCACACTAGAACAAATCTTCAGTGCACACAATTTACTACATTAGAACCACTAATTCATAAACAACGAGAGATCAGTAACCAGCCAAAAGGGCATCACAACGCTAGCCGCTACCAATTGACCGATCCATTGCGGGATATCGCAACCATGCACTTGACACTTGACATGAATCAGTTATCTAGTGCTCCAACGAAGTGAAAACGTAACTATCCTGTTGCTGGATTTTCTACAGCAAAGGAAACTAAGATGAGAAAACAACAGAAAGGCCTCAGGAACACCCAGCAAAAACCAACGATTCGAGACGTTGCAGAGAAGGAGTTGGGTTGGGGTGTGGGAGCTCGAGAGGGGCGATACCTTGCGGAGCGCAAGCGGGGGAGGGAGCGGACGGGAGGTCCTACGCGAAGCATCCACCGCGCGGAGGCGGAACTGCGGCAGCAGAAGCGGGGGCTGTCGCCACGAGCACTTCGCCGCCCTTCCGTCCGCTAGCGCGGCGCGCCTCCGCTGCTTGTACGACCGCCGCGGAGACGGTTTCTCGCGACGGAGACGCGAGGTGTCTCTCTTCGAGGTGGAAGGAGGGAATTTTTTTTATTTTTTTTACGATTTTCCAAAAACAACGGTTGGGTGACAGATTTGCAAGCTGTCACCTAACTGCCGTGTCGCCGTATGAAACGGCAGTAAGAGCTAAAAACTGCCGAATCATACGGCGGTTAGAAAGTCCGCCGTATGAATTAGCTGTTTAATTTTAAAATATATATCTGCGTCGTATTTTCAACCTAACCGCCAAATGGTTTGGCGGTAGATATCGGCACCTGGGTCCGGCCCACCTAACCGCCGTATCATTCGGCGGTAGAGGGTGGCAGGCCCTTCCCATGCTGTCTGACCCGGCGGGAAGGCTACCCGCTATCGGATCAACGGCGGCAACCCACTACCGCCGAATCATTCGGCGGTTAGGTCGCTGTCGTCTATAAAAGGCAAAAATGAATTGAAAATGTCATTCTAAATCAAAAAAAGAAAAACTAGGGTTAGAGAGGAGGGTGAGAGAGAGGGAGAATCAGCGGCGAAGCCCTGCCGGTTCTGCGCGTCTGTTTCAGGTAAAATCCGGACTCGTAGTTGTAACTTCAATTAGATGTATGACTTTGTAGTTATTTTAGTATTTAGTTTGCACACTATGAAATCATAGTATTATTTTTGAGTTACTGATATTAGACTTAGTTACTGAAATTAGTATTAGATGTAGTTACTGATATTAGATTTAGTGAATATTAGTTTGAGCGACCTTATATTTAGTGACATTAGAGGTAGTTACAGTCATTATTTTTACTGATATTAGATTTATATTAATATATCCTTTTAATTACATGTAATGATATTAGAGTTTACACTAGAATTTTATATAAACTGTAATTATGCATTTTAGAGTTTGCATTAGAGTTTATATCTTTTTATATTAGAGTTTCTGTTAGAGTTTTATGCATATTAGATTTTGTATAAGAGTTTAAATTAGAGTTTATATGTTTTGATATTATAGTAATGACTTTATATTAGATTTTATATTAGAGTTTATAGTAGAGTTTTATGCACATTAGATTTTATATACGAGTTTATATTATAGTTTATAGTAGAAGTATTATGCATAAATCTTTTGAGGAGTAAAAAGTCGTATTAATACTTCTTATTGACCTGGTTTGGTTTTATGCATGTCTGAACCCTTATGGTTCTAATTGTACTCTGGATCAGGGAAAGTTAGATATGGTCCTGAAGGGATAGACCTGTCAGAATTTAGTTCTACCACCAGAAAAATAGCTAGAGTAGCAGAGAGAAATTGGGTTTCAATAACAAAGTGGCTTTATCATTCATTTGGACTTGATGAGGCGCAACATGACCTGTCAGTGATGGCACTGATGAACAGAAGTTCAACTACGTATTGGGAACTTGTTCTGCTAGAAGGAACCCAGAACTGGAGGTCATTTGTGACACTTTGTACACAGCATGGTATGCCGCTGGTGTTGCTTGTGCGAGCCTTCCACAAGGCTGGGTATGGAAAGGCTTTGGATGCTATGAGCAACAACCAATTGATGTACGGTTACAAGATGATTGAGTATATGGACGAGAAGCAGAAGAAGCCTCTATTGCATCATGCGTATCCACAGGGTTCAGCTGAATGGCGGTTCGAGGTTCTTTGCAAGGACAAAGGTGTAACTTCCCGACCCCCCGGGTCCGGGCCCGCTTACGTCTGGCAGCTCTCTAGGACCTCGAGAATGCCCTCACAGACCAACACGAGTCTTTTCTGCGCACTTTGTCCTCACTCATGCGCACCCGGGAAGGACTTCCCGGTCGGTCACCCATCCCGAAATTGCTCCAGGCCAAGCACGCTTAACCTCAGAGTTCTTTCGAGATGAGCTCCCAAAAAAGAAGTTGCAACTTATTGGTATGAGTATTATATCAATCCTATTAAGCTTTGGGCCAGGATGTCACATCCTCCCCCTCTTATAAGATCGACGTCCTCGTCGGTCAACCCCAAGCCAGGAACGTCCTCTCTTGGCCACGTTCGTGTGCCCAGTGCCAGCGCATGTGCCATGCTGTGTGACCACTCCACTGAACTTTTTAGAATTTTGTAACCCTCCTCCTTGTGGTTCTAATCTTTTGATCCAGAATTTTGATAGGATGGGCTTCATAAGTGAGATCGGGTTCAAGAGGAATTTCTTCATAAGGAATGGATTCTTCTGGAACTCGAAGACACTTCTTGAGTTGGGAGACATGGAACACATTGTGTACAGCTGAAAGATTATCTGGAAGTTGAACTTTGTAGGCCACGGGTCCACACGTTTCTAGAATTGGGAAAGGCCCAATATAGCGAGGGGCTAATTTGCCCTTCATCCCAAATCTTTGAACGCCTTTGGCTGGTGAAACCCGAATATAAACATGATCACCCACTTCAAAGGTTAAAGGCCTCTTTCTTTTATCAAAATAGCTCTTTTGGCGAGATTGTGCAGCCTTAAGATTTCTCTGGATGACTCGCACCTTATCCTCAGCCTTTTGAACTAGATCTGGCCCAAAGAAATTCCGTTCACCGGATTCAGACCAATTTAGAGGGGTTCGACACCGTCGCCCATACAAGGCTTCAAATGGTGCCATTTTGATGCTTGCTTGATAGCTATTGTTATATGCAAATTCAGCCAAAGACAAGCATTGATCCCAATTTTTGTCGTAATGCATGACACAAGCTCTGAGCATATTTTTCACTATTTGATTCACCCTTTTCGTTTGCCCATCAGTTTGAGGATGATAAGTGGAGCTACGGATCAATTTGGTGCCTAGGGAAGCATGCAATTGTTTCCAAAAGCGAGCAACAAAATAGAATCATGTCCTTGGAATCCCATGAAGGCAGACAATTCGGTCAATGTAAATCTCAGCATACCTCTTGGCAGAATATCTGGTGTTGACCGGAATAAAATGAGCAGTTTTAGTGAGCCTATCGATAACCACCCAAATAGAATCATGTCTTTGAGAGGTGTTGGGCAAACCCACAATGCAATCCATGGATATGTCATCCCATTTCCAGGAGGGAATAGGAAGAGGTTGCAAGGTTCCAGTTACCTTTAGATGGCTTGCTTTCACCCTTTGACATGTATCACACTCGGACACATATTTAGCAATCTCTCTTTTCATTCTTGTCCACCAAAAATTCTCCCTCAAATCCTGGTACATATTGTTGCTACCGGGATGAATAGAGAATTTTGATAGATGAGCTTCATCAAGAATTTGTTTCCTTAGCTCATGGTCTTTAGGGACCACTAGACCTGAGCATTTTTCGGGCCGGGCCGGGCTCGGGCCGGGCCGAAAAAAAGCTCGGGTTTTTCGGGCCGAAAAAATCCCGCCCACGCCCGTCCCATGGGCAGCTTCGGGCCTCTTTTTCGGGCCGGGCTCGGGCCGGGCCCAGGCCAGGCTCGGGCTTCCCGCTCTTTTTCAATAAGAAAATAAATCAATTAAATAGTTCGGGCCGGGCTCGGGCCGAGAAAAAATTTTTTGGGCTTCATTTTATCTGCCCAAGCCCATCCCATTAAGCATCGTGGACGGGCCAAAACCCACCGGGCTCGGGCCGGGCCATCGGGCCGGACCGGGCCGGGCCTATTTTGCTCAGGTCTAGGGACCACAAGCCATTGCTCAAACCAAAGAATTCCTCTCCAATCTTGTCGAAAGCATTTGTATTTGGGTAACCCTTGAGCTAGCCCTTGCTTTATATGAGCAACTCCTTTGTCTTTTGACTGCGTCATAATAATTCTTTCCCTCAAAGTGGATTCTACCACCATGTGGCTTAATGAGCCTTGAGGAACAATTTCTAAATTCAACTTGGACATCTCCTGGCAAAGAGTGTCACTAAAAGACGTGATGGTGAGGCAATTGCACTAAGCCTTGCGGCTCAAGGCATCGGCCACCACATTGGCTTTTCCTGGATGGTAATGCACCGCAAGATCATAATCTTTTATTAGCTCTAACCATCTTCTTTGGCGCATATTGAGATCAGCTTGGGTGAAAATATATTTAAGGCTCTTGTGGTCGGTGTAGATGTTGCAACGAATTCCCATGAGATAATGTCTCCAAATCTTTAAGGCATGAACCACAGCAGCTAATTCCAAATCATGAGTTGGATAATTTACCTCATGAGGCCTAAGAGCTCGGGAAGCATAAGCAATAACCCGATCTCCTTGCATTAACACACAGCCAAGACCCGTGCCCGAGGCATCACAATAAACATCGAAGGGCTTGGATGTGTCCGGTTGAGCTAGAACCAGGGCTGAGGTTAAACGTTTTCTCAAGGTGTGAAAGGCTTGCTCACATTTCTCGCCCCACACAAATTTTTCTCCTTTCTTGAGGAGTTCGGTCATAGGCTTGGCAATCTTGGAGAAATCCGGGATGAAGCGGCGATAATATCCAGCTAGACCCAGAAAACTCCGTATTTGATGAACGGATTTAGGAGGCTTCCAATCCAGTACTTCTTGCACCTTTCCTGGATCTACAGCAATTCCCTCGGCTGAGATGGTGTGCCCCAAGAATTTGACACTAGACAGCCAAAAATCACACTTGCTGAGTTTTGCATATAGATGATGATCTCAGAGGCGTTGGAGAACAATGCGAAGGTGCTGAGCATGCTCCGCCTCATTTTTGGAATATATCAAGATGTCGTCAATGAATACGACCACAAATTTATCCAGCTCGGGCATGAAAACCGAATTCATGAGATACATGAAATACGCCGGAGCATTGGTGAGACTGAAAGACATCACTAAGTACTCATAGAGTCCATAGCGAGTTGAGAAAGCCGTCTTCGGTATATCACTGGGTCGAATTTTGATTTGGTGATACCCAGAGCGAAGGTCAATCTTCGAGAACACTTTGGCTCCGGACAATTGATCAAAGAGAGCGTCAATGCGGGGAAGTGGATACTTATTTTTGATAGTCACCGCATTGAGAGGTCGGTAATCCACACACAATCTCAAAGTCTTGTCCTTTTTCTTCACAAACAGAGCGGGGCAGCCCCATGGTGAAGAGCTAGGGCGAATATAGCCCTTGTCTAGCAACTCTTGGAGTTGAACTTTTAGCTCGGCTAACTCCTTGGGCGCCATTTTGTAGTGCCTTTTGGAAATGGGAGCTGTACCGGGCTGTAATTCAATCACGAACTCGATCTCCCGGTCAGGTGGCATTCCCGGCAATTCATCAGGAAATACATCCGGGAATTCACATACCACTGGGATCTTCTCCAAAGGAGTCCCTATTGCAGAGAAGGCACAAGAATTCCTGATGTCTTGACGCGGCAGGTATAAGGTTGAGGCACCATGGGTCGGAGAATTGATTTCCACACAACGGGAGGGAATATCTAAATTGACCCCATGATTTTCCATCCAATTCATACCCAGAATAATATCTATCCCTTGATTTTCCAAGAGAATAAAATTGGTCTCATAAATTTTGCTACCCAACTGAAGAGGTATATTCTTCACAATTTGATGTGACCCGATTCTACCACCAGGTGTAGATATGACATATTGTTGAGTAGAATGCACAAAAGCAAAATTATGTTTGGTAGCAAGTCTATTGCTCATGAAACTATGAGACGCTCCAGAATCAAATAGAACATATGCAGGCATATTGCGGATAGAGAAAATACCCGACATCACTGGAGCACCAGCAGGGAGTTCGTCCATAGTAGTGAAATTGAGTCTGCCCTACCTGACGACTGCCACTTGCCTCTTGCCTTTGTTATTGGCTTGAATCGGCGCATTATTCCCACCCTGCTTGGGAAGCTTGCAATCTCGAGCAAAGTGGCCTGGCCTACCACAGTTATAGCAGGGAGCATTGGTAGGACGAGGTGGCTGCGGCCCCTGAAATGGAGCACGATACCCCTGATTTTGCTGTGGTGGGGGCCTGATGATCCATGACCCTGGCTGGGGGCCCTTTGATAAGGATGAGCAGGCGTCTTCTGGACCAAGCGAAACTTAGGTGGTACAGAGCTAGATTGGCCAACTGGGGCCTTCCTTTTCTTTTCAGCTTTATGGGCATTGATGTTGTCTTCCTGGGTGATAGCCATATTCACTAGGTCGGCGTAGCTATCAGTTTTGATCAGAGAAAGCCTGTCCTTTAGCTTGGAGCTAAGGCCACGGCGGAAGCGATCCTGCTTCTTGGCATCAGTATCAATATGATATCCCGCATAGGGTGCCAACTGATTAAAAGCCTGGGCATACTGTAGCACATTGTGGGTGCCCTGAGTCAGCGTGAGAAACTCATTGAGCTTGCGGTCCATAAGGCCAGTAGAATGTGGTGAGCACGAAAGGCAGTCTTGAATTCCTCCCAAGTCATCACATGATTATCCGGGAGCATTGCATAATGGTTGTCCCACCAGAGTCGAGCTGAACCTCGCAATTGCTGAGCAGCAAAGCGAGCCTTGTTAGCATCTGAGCACGGGGACACCAGCAAAGCAAACTTGGACTCAATGTTGCTGAGCCAAGCATTAGCGTCAAGAGGATCCACCGTCCTGGTGAACAGAGGTGGCTGAGTACTCGTGAAGTCCGAGTAAGTTGCCTCATGGGGATGGGGATTGTGATGTCCGCCATGTGGTTGCTGATTCACTTGGGCTTCTGTCAAGCGCCGAAGTAGCTCCGTCTGCATAGCCAATAGTTCCGAGACATTGGTAGGCAGAGGTGGCGGAGCAGGTAAATCACCATGGGGATTTTGCGACATTTGCATTGTTTCATAACTCACATTAGTCACGCATTTCTTGGAATGATAACACAAAAAGGACGATAAAAGGGGTACTAATAATCATAGAGACATTCATGGTAATGTTAGTACCAGACATCATTCCATTCATCGAAAAGCGTGACTCTAGCTTGCTAAGGCATCTAGGGAACTACCCAAAATTTCCATGTTTTACCAAAAGAGAGTTTACATAATTATGTACATCCTTTGGCCTTTAGGATTCAAACTATTTCCAATTGAAAAGTTGTGATATTCGAAATTTTTGGGGTAGTTACCGGCGAAACTGGTCACCACCGACTGTTGCGGTCCCTCACTTTTGAACACGACCGCAATAGTCGGTCATTCAGTAGCCTTTTTCAAAGTATTACTCGGGCACCGACTGTTGCGGTGGTGCATGTCATATGCACCGCAACAGTCTGTCATGGTCAGCACCGCAACAGTCCGTCAATCCAGAGACGAACTTTACTGTTCGTCCGGACCACCGACTGTTGCGGTCGTTGCAGTTGGTCAGGACCGCAACTTGCTGGGATTGAATTTGAATTTTTCCGCACAAATTTCCTGGTCACCGACTATTGCGGTGCCCATGGCCAATTGTTGCGGTGGTCACGGGGTAATGGTAATTCAACCATAACTTTTGTTGCCTTACTCCAAAGGATTTGAATTTTGGATAGGACCTAGATTATGATGTTTTGGACAAGTTTGTTATTCATGCCTCACCCGAAAAACATCGGTTACTCTATGTAAAAATGGAGGACATGCTTGTGGCAACAAAGTCTAGCATATATACATAGATGGTTCTTCCATACTCGCGGCATATATACAATATCCATGAAGTGATTTACACCACCCTTGCAGCAGAACGAAATTCTACCATAAGTTCAAGGATTACATTCATGGACACAAAAGAAAGTCATCGCCTACAAACACGATCTAGTCGGAGTCAACGAGGTAGAGTTCCTCTGGATCTTCCTCGTCATCGGACCCCTCACCTCCATCGTTAAGAGGTGATGCTTGGTTCACTGAGCCTTCTCCATCTGACATGGCAGGATCATTCAGCTGAACCGGTAGACCCGACACGGTGTCCAATCCTGACTCACCCTGTATGGGTAGCTCTGGAGGTACAGGTGCTGGGGGAGGATTCTGCAACTGAGCGATCACTTCCTGAGCTTCATTCATGTCGTCCTCCAAGTGGGCTACTATCTCGTGCTGCTCAACTAGCTCCTCATTGAGATTATGGACTTGGTGCTCCAAATCCCTCACTTGATCAGCTAGAGCTTGAGCTGCTACGGCCACTAAACGGTTCTGGTAATTGAGCATTTCTATGAGATCAGCAGATGCTCTCCCATAGTCAATCAAAGCGATAGTGGTAGGGTCATGAACTGTGGCTCTGCTATCCCACCACAAGATGGCATTCCCAGGTAGTGGTGGAAACAAAGCTGCAGGAGTGTGGTGAAGTTGCATTTGGTGCTGCTGTCCAAATTGCAACAAGGCCTGTTGTGCCACCATTTCACATCCGGGCAAGAAGGAATGAGACCGTGTTGTCACCACCAAATCTTCTTGCCTCCCTCCAGGTGGGCTTGGAATGGTGATTGTGATTTCAAATTGCATCACTTCCACTCGTGATGGGGTACTCCAACGTAGCGGGGTGGCTCGGGGTACCCGCACCGTTGCGCGGTTTCCTATAGAAGCACGGGAAATCCCCCCAAATAGAGGCACGTGGAGTGATAGTGCCCGTGGTCGTCGATGTGCATGGTACAGTTGCTCGGACCAGCCATCTGAAAGCAAACAACAATCAGGACGAGTTTAAGTACAAAGGCACCCAACCCCTCAAATACCTTAAGTATAGACAGAATAGACAGATCTAGATTGAATGGCAAAACCGAGGTGATCTTACTGGTCAGAGATTTCCTACCATCTAGAGTGTCCCCAAGTGAGTGCACATTTTATTTTGTCCCCTTAACCCACAATTTATGTATTCGTGCATGATCATGATGCATGAATGAGCGACCTAGTCGTCCTCACAAAGAAAAACAACTGCCAAGTAGCCTTGGACTTACGGGGTTAGTCGTCGGTGGCACATATATACGTCTCTCCCTATAATAATTTGTCGAATTTCTATCGAGCACACATCCTATGGTCTCGTAGTTAGTGTACCTGCAGAAAATATTCATCACTGAACCGTTTGTGCCAGCACTCACAAACAGCTCCCATGTACCTCACGGCACATGGGTGACGCATATGCGGTTACCCACATATGATAACCACACCCTGTTGCTCACTATAGAAGCAACAGTTCAACCAGTAAATTAAGGCATTACAGTCATTATAACACCGTGGAGATGTTATATTGACTGCACCCTAAGTAAGCCACTGCTTGGGGAACAGCGTCCAGTATTCACACCCTCTGGCAATGGGCGACCATTACTTACCTGGTGTCGTCGGTACAGAAAATAATGTGCTGGTAGTTAGTCATATACATATTATTATGCCACCTAATCATACCCATAATTCTCCCTAGGGCTCTCGTTCTATTCTTTTCAAACCCTAGCGCAACCAACGGATTCCTAAGTCCAGTTTAAGTTGTGCACATCAGGAAAATGTTTTTAAGATTCGTTGTACCACCCGCTGTCTATTTTTCGGCTCTGATACCAATTGTAACGTCTCGACCCATCGGGTCCGGGCCCGCTTACGTCTGGCAGCTCTCTAGGACCTCGAGAATGCCCTCACAGACCAACACGAGTCTTTTCTGCGCACTTTGTCCTCACTCATGCGCACCCGGGAAGGACTTCCCGGTCGGTCACCCATCCCGAAATTGCTCCAGGCCAAGCACGCTTAACCTCAGAGTTCTTTCGAAATGAGCTCCCGGAAAAGAAGTTGCAACTTGTTGGTATGAGTATTCTATCAATCCTATTAAGCCTTAGCTTATTGCTGTTGCCCGAAGATGAAGCTACTTGGGAGGAGGAATCATATCTTAATTCAAAGTATCCAGACTTTCTGAAGTCCTTCCCAGGTACCATTTATTCCGCACTAAATTTATGCACCGGAATCTCGAGGCGAGATTCTTTTTAAGGAGGGAGGGTTGTGACACCCCTGGTGTCACTATTGTAATTAAGAACCATAACGAACCTTAGTTAAATCATTAATGGCATGCATCATCTCATGAATTCAGTGCCTTGTTGTGTATATATGTTTATGTGTGAACAAGTTAAATATCATAAGGAACCATGCTTAGTTTAGCAAGATTTGAATCAAAAGTTCCAAATAGAAATCGAATTCAAAGTGAAAGGAGCAAATACCGATATTTCAGGAAGTTGCGGTGCCAAGGAAATGACCACCGCAACAGTCGGTCACCAGGCATAATTCTAAAACTCTCTCTAGATTGACGGACTATTGCGGTGGATCCTCAGTTGTGCGCCACCGCAACTTTTCATGGTCGTTTTACCTATAATTAATACCCGAACCACCAGATGTTGCGGTCCTATTCCAAGACCATGACCGCAAATAGTCTATGGTGGTGAGGAACAGTAAATTTAGCCTCTGGATTGAAAGACTATTGCAGCGAAACCGATGACAGACTGTTGCGGTGCCTAACACGTGCCACCACCGCAACAGTCGGTGGCCCGCGAGATTTTGAACTACCCTTCGTCGGCACAGTGTTTTCGGCACCACGGACTGTTGCGGTGGGTGTTTTACCCCACCACCGCAACAGTCGGTGCCCAACCACCGCGCCGGCATGGGCAGCTCCGGTGGTGGTACGGGCGTCCGTGCCGCTTGGGGACGCGTGTCCACTTCTCCTGTGCTTCGTGCGTGGTGTATGCCTCGGTATCACGCCACGTCCGGAGCCCGGAGGGTAGGCCAACCACCCCGTACCTCCTCTTCGCGAGCTCGACGTCCTCCGGCCGAATTCATCCTCCTCGCTCGCTCATTCCACGATTCACCGCGCCCTCGACCCCCTCACCTTGCTCTCACCCCGCCCGAACCATTCCCGGCCCGTTTCCTTTCTTCCCCGCCCCCTGTAAGGCCGAACCCCCGCCGCCGGCCTTTCCCTGAGCCGAGCTCGAGCCGTGCCCGGCGGTTGGAGAAGCCAAAAAGGACCCCGGGGTAAGGGTGGAAAGGTTAGGGAACTATCTATTGGATGCTAAGACTGGTGTACAAGATTATTGTTTGGAGTAATGCATTGCTTCATGCACAAGTGTGTGCTAGAAAGTTGTTTGTTGGTTTCATAAGGCCTAGGTTTGAGTTAGAAATGCAAACCATCTCTAGATGGTTGAGTTGCTGAGATGAGATGAGTTGGGTATATAGTGATTAGATTGTATTCATGATTTGGAGAATGGGAAATTAGTCAAGTGATGCAGTAGATAATGTAATTAGTATATATTTCCTAAATGGGACTAGGCAACTGTTGTCAAATTTACCATAAAGTTTAGGAAATCGCACCAGAAGCATTAGCTTTGGGTTACATGTGGGTTGGTAGTTACGATTTGGATTTAGTTTCAGATTAGTAGTGTTTGAGGCCGGTTAAACCGGTCCAACCGGTTTCCAAAACCGGTCAAACCGGTTTCTATGCTTATTGCTGTTTTTAGTTGTTGTGTTCCATAATTGAGTGACCAATGTTTTGAGTGTTGCAAATATTCTTGTAGTGGATAGCTTATGCATTCGTGCATCTCATATATTCATTTGCATATCATGTAGAGCACACCATTACCGATGGCCTGTACGAGATCGACGTCGAGCCCGAGGGTGATCCCGCCGCCGCCGAAGTGAACTACGCCACTACGCAAGACCCGGATCAAGATCCGGAAGGGCCCAAGGCCGTCGCTGATCAAGAAGGCAAGCCCCGGAGCATCACCCACTGTGAAACTAACTCCTTGCTTGTGCCTTATTTTTGTGCATCTAAGTTTTAAGGAGTTGATTGAAACCTTAGTTGCATGATCCCTAGATACCTATGTCCTAATCCTAGTATGTGTAGGTCGTATAGAATGCTATGCTTAATTAGGACCGGCAGAAGTCGAGTGATTGCTTGTCACTCGCGAGATATAGGATTTACTTTAATTCAGTGAATGGTGATCGGCAAGCGGGGCTTGTGCGATATTCATGTTTGAGGGAATGTCCCGCTTGCACAGGGAGTTGTGGCTAAGGCATTGCTTGTGTGGCCTTGTTGGTCAAGCTTTTGAAGGTACTAATCGTATGCCGGGAAATGTGGTAAACTGGTAAACCTAGTACTTGATGCAAACTGACGTCTGACGGACACTTCCACTCCATTGGGCGAGGGGTTGATGGCGAGTGTAGCAGTGGCCGCGGCACAGGTTTGCCTGGGGCACCTGGGGTTCGTTGGGGCGTGCACTCGGGTGGAGTGGGCTCTGATGGCAGATGGCAGAGAGAGATGGGAACGGTTGCCCCGTGAGGTCCTGGGTGTCTCTCACGGGTCGTGCGATTAGGTTGTTCCATGCATGGTTTAAAATCAACTCGAGTTGTCCGTCCTTCGCGATTACATAAAGCTGCTTGATCTCTCGTTACACATCAATGTCCTTGGGCCAAAAAGGGGTAGAATTGTTGGTGAATGAGAAAGTTTAATATCATGTTAAGCAATTGTATGTTAACTTTTATTGCGATTGGACAGCTTGGCAAACTTAGTAATGGTTAGTCACACTTAAAAACTTGGCTAAAATATTGAAAATAGGCTCAAGTTGTAGATGCTTTTGGCAAAACAAACCCCAGAGCCAAAAAGCCTTGCATGTCTAGAATTTATCCTTGTCGGGTAAGTCTTGCTGAGTAATTAGTACTCAGCCTTGCTTGTGGCTAATTTTTATTGCAGGTAGTGTGGATGGCTATGATCCCGTGGCTGCTTTGACTTGGCCGTGCACTTTGCCTGAGGGCTGGATCGTGGAGCGGGTGCCGTCCGAGTCCGACTCGGGCCGCGGTGAGTAGATGTTAAGCGAGGGCTCCGCTTAATGTCTTTTGCTTCGACGTGTAGACTTCCGCTGTAATATACTCTGGTTTGTAAGAAGATAAAACCTATGTACTGTATTTGTATAATTATCTATGTGAACCGTGTGTTATAAAAATTGTGATAAGTTGTACTGTCTGAGCCCACCTTCGAGTGGGACTGCTGCTATTTTGTTTTGGTCGAGAGAAAAAGGTGGTTTAATTGGGAAGGAATCCGACGGATTGCACGATTAACTCGGTTTAAGGGCGTGGAGCACTGCTGTGATAGTGGTCCCATGCTCTTAAGCCGGATTAATTGGGGCGGTCTGCCACAAAAGGGCGGACGGTGACCGGACGGGAAAGTGTCAAACAAGAGTGTGTTCTCCGGAACGATATTTGTATTTGCTCGTGCCAGAAGCCTCAGCTGCTGCACAAGCCTTGCTCCCATGTGATTGCTGCTGCTATGAAGCTGGGGGACTGCAGCCCCGTATGTACGTCTCTCCCTACTTTTCAAGCAAACCATTATGGCTACTTGGAGTTGTGAGTTGTATGGCTATGGGAGTTTTGGCTCCTTCACCAACAACCCGGGAAAAAATACAACTTATATCCCAGATCCAGATCCAGAACTGAGGCAAGGCCGTGGGTGACGAAAGAAGAAGTGCATTAGGAATAACATGGATCGATCTGAAGCTGGTCCAGACGTGCGTATCTGCTCTAAGTGCAATGAGATTGGGCACACATACTAGAAATGCACAGCAACGTCTTATTATGATCCAAACGGTGCAGGAGGGTCATCAAATGTGGTCTCAAATCCTCCATCAAGGGGCGCTGGTCGTGGCCGTGGCACCAACGAAGGCCTCATATAGAACTATTTTACCATTGTTCAGTTTAATGGTTTGTAATATTTGTAACATAATATTAGTTCTATAATATTAGTTTTGTAACATTAGTAATATAATATAAGTTCTGTAATATTAGTTGTATAATATTAGTTATGTAATGTTTGTACTTTATAATTATTGATATATGTTGATATATGTTGTTCACGAGTTCACCAGCACGCACGGACCCACGAAGATGTGGTTGCTTCAGTTCAGCGTAAGTAATATAAGTTCCTTACACGTTTCTCCTTGGAGTAATTGCAATGGCTGACTCATTATGTCACTTATTGCAGGCGGACTACATGAGGGCAGACGCTAACGACGAGACCGTCCAACGTCACTTGGAGGCGTACTTGCTCTGGCTGTTTGGGTGGGTCATGTTCTGCAGCTCATTGGGGGACTCGTGTCCCAAGGTCCTCGTCCCTTACGCGACGGCCGTTGTGACTGCCCCGCTCGAGCAGATGCCTCAGGTCAGCTGGGGCTCAGCGGTGTTGGCCACCACGTACAAGAGCCTCTGCACGGGCGTGCAGAAGGTTAAGAATGGAGAGCCTATCTTCGTCGGCTGTCCCTTGCTTCTGCAGCTGTAGTCCTACGAGCGGTTTCTAGTAGGCAGGCCAGCGATGAGCCCCGACCCGTACGGCTGGCTGCCTCCTGACACGGACCCGCGCGACTACATCACCATGGGGTCTTTGAGGTGCCTCCAGAAGGTATGTGATCGAACTTTTTTTTATTTCTAACATCCTTTTACTGTTGGGACTTGCTATATTATTTGTATTACTTGTGCAGCCGAGCTAGGTGGGCCAGCAGACGAGGAAGTCGTACGCAGACTTCGTCGGGCAGTTCGACAGGCTCGTTGATGCGGACGTGCGTTGGACCCCCTACTCGCCAGACGTGGCCCACGCTCGGGCACCGCAGGGCCTGTCCTCCTTGTGCCAGCGCGACCAGGACTACTGGATGACGAGAAAGCCCGTGGTGTTTGGCATCCATGTGGAGGAGTACGCGGTCCACCGAGTGATGAGACAGTTCCACCTGTACCAGGAGTCACCGCTGCCGGTCCTCCACTCCGTCCCGCTGATCCACCACAGGAACGTGTGTCGTTTTTTCATCCCGCAAGTTTTGCATATTTCTTAACTTACATGGTCAGTCGTTGAATAGGTGGACGAGGAAGAGACACACAGCTGGCACACTATGGGAGGCCTCGGTGGCGCCCTACATGGCGAGTTGGGCAGAGGCGTTGAACGACGTTGTCGACGAGCACCGACCGCACTCTGAGGAGGCCTTTGCAGCGTATCTGCAGTGGTACTGGCCTCGGACCCGCGTTCGGGTACTCCACGTTCCGCCCTAGCCCACTTTCCCCCAGGCGCAGGTGACGAGTACGTACCCAGTACGACGCGATTAGAACTACGCGATTGGGGTAAGTACTTCATTCTTACTAGTATAACACATTCGTACAATACACAACTTAATTAACATAATTGATCCGTACGACGTACTCGCAGAGATCGACGCTACAGCTGCGAGGAGCCGAGCGAGGGCGGATTTCATGAACCCCGCCGAGCACGTGGCGACGTACGATCGCATTCTTAACCTCCTCACAAGGTTCAGGCAGTCGGTTTCATGCCAGCACGACGACGCTCTGGCGATTCCACGCCACCCCGCCTCGTCCTCGAGCTCGGCGTCGAATGGACGTTCGTACCACGTACCGTCCAGCTCCTCGCGGCCATCCTTCCCTCCTATTTGAGCAGGTCCGTCGATGGTACCCCTCGTGCTGAGCACTCCTCTCCTGATTCAGAGCACTCCCTCGGGGATACCCACGTACACGCCGAGGCCAGCAGTTGTCTACAACATAGGTACACCGTAGTATCTATGTTTTGTTCGTAACATCCTAGCATTGTGTAATTACGTTAGCGACTAACGTTTTATGTGACAGCACAACCGGCGATGACCACAGGCGGCGGGTCCACGTCGGCAGGCCACGCCGTCCACGGCTTAGGTATGTCCGTAATACACCAAACCATATGTAGCATACGCTTCAAGCGGGACACCCGACGACCCAGTCGAGGAGCAGCACCTAGTAGCGACCCAGTGGACGGTCCCCTCCGACATTGACCGGTGATACCGACAGGGGCAGGGGTCGCAGGACGAGATTGGTGGTTCGCAGTTAGCCGGGGCCCCCGTACCTGCTACACAGTTCTCCCAGCCACCGTTCGCGACACCCCCTCCTGCGGATGCAGGGCGCCCGAGTCGGCAGGCGCCGCCACCTGACCCTCTTACGTACTCCGCGCACCACACGAGGGCCGCGCAGCAGGCGGCTAGGAGTGGCAGGCCTAAGGTGGCGGCCAAGCGAGGCCGTATTTAGTTTTTTACTTTGTACGCTCGAGTCGTTATGTATCGTACTGGTTGTTGTATTATACTTTTCATGTAGACTTGTTTGTTGTTTGTGATATTGTTATGTTCGATGTTATAATTTCCATTCATTCGCAAGCATTTTAAAAAAATAACGATTGCACATACAAATTACACCACTTTTTCAATGCAAAATTGAAAAAAAAATTAAAAAACAGATACCGCTGTTTCGTTTGGCAGCTACAAAAACAACCGTTTCATTTGCAGGCCGGCGGTTCCTCCCAAAGGAGTGAACCGCTGGCTTAAATGGCGGTTTAATTGAACCGCCAAATGAACCGACGGTTATATTAACCGTCTTTTTATTTGGCGGCTAGGACTAACCGCCGAATGATTTGGTTGTTTTTGTAAATTCGTAAAAAAAATAAAAAACTCGGGAGCAGGGCGTGAAGGAGTTGGGCCCCACGCGCGGCGGGCGTCGTCGTCGGGTGAGTCGAGCTGCTCGAGAGCCCATGTCGGCGATGCGTTTCGTGGCCCAAAACATAGGTATGGATTCCACAGGGTCCAGTTTTGCGTCTTGGGCCAGCCTCTTGCGGCCAGGATTTGCGTGGGCCTTGGGGTAGGATCCATGAAATCCTTAGCATTTAATCAAGAAGTTTTCTCTCTCAAAAAAAGAACAAGAAGTTTAAACAGGCACGTGGAGGCGGGAAGGCTGAACTGAAACAACGCGCGGGCAGCATGACCGACGGCGGCGCATCGGCACGCTGCCAGGCCAGCCACCGTGATCAGATTGAGAGGCACGATCTAGGGCATGAAGGGACCATATCGTTCCTGTTAAGAGAGAACTCATGAACCAATAACGCAGGCTTGTTCGATCGCTTTACAGGTAGTGGCGGTTGTCCGTCTCCATCAACAACCAGCCTGCCGCCTTCGATCGGTCCACGTGGGATCATGTGCCATCTGGCACCATCCCTCGTGTCCGGGCCCCATGCATATGCTTGCGCTGCGCCCCCGCTGCACGCCTGGACTCGTGCCTCTGCCTCCTGTCTGTGCAACAACTGCTGCCACGCTGCCTCTCTTGCCGTCTTCTCTTGCCGGGCTTATTGCTTGCAGCTGCCGCGGCCGCCAACGAGCTGCCCGGCCGGTGTGTGCTTTGGACATGTGCGATTGTGCGGGACTCCTGTTCCCGCATGGCCGCAACGGTTTGCTGATAGGACCCACTTGGCCTGGTTTCCTTTTTTTTTAGAATATAATAGGGACTTTGCCCTCGTCTCATTAGACATTCAGAAAGTTTAACAGCATTGTCCGCTGATTACACAGCAGAGAGCAGCGCCAGCTGAAGTTCCAAAGCACTCCCTATTACAGAAAAAGCTAAGGTAGGCTAATAGACGAAATCACGCTTGATCATCTGTCAAGTTAACCCATCCTTGATCTCGCATCCTTTGCTCAATGTGTGCAGGCATCTCTTTCAGCTTCCAAAGGTCTTAATTCTCTTCCAGAAAAGACATCACCACCTCATCGAAGCCCTTGTTCACCCAGAAATTCTTCTAGCTTAGTTTGCCTTCAGTTTCAGCTGAGAGATCCAACTTTCTAGAAGAGTAATTCTGTCTGTTGGGCACATAATTTTCCAAATCCTCAATAGATAAGCTACTGAATTCATGAGTACTTTTATGTCCCTCCATTTTGTACCCTGAAAACATAAGCTATTCCTTAGTTTCCACAAGCCCCATAGGGTCGCAGATGTCACCAAATTAACAACTAAGAATCTTTCATTGCTAAGCCAGCAACTGCCAATGATTCAAAGTTTATACCCAAATTTCTACCACAGATCTCAGAGATATTTGCCCATAACTGTTGAGCTACCACACCAGTGGCGGAGGCAGCAGGGGGGCTAGGGGGGCTCTAGCCCCCCTCCCCTATTGTTGCAGCCTCCATTAGAATTAAAAGGAGCTATGAAGGAAAATTAAAGGAGAAGAAGAAGATAGATGGAGGAGGTGAGGGAAGAGAGAAGAAGAAGAAATCAGCCCCCCTACAAACTATGTCTAAATTCGCCACTGTACCACACAATCAAAAAGGAGGTGGTTAGCAGTTTCTAACTCGGTGCAGAAAAGACAAGAAGGATCCTCAATGGACTTCCACTTACATTATCTCTGGTTTGTATTTTGTTTTTGGACAAGAGCCAGAGAAAGAAATGAACTCTAGGGATTTTTAAAGAACAGACAGCAGGAGTGTGTATAGGGGTAATTCCTCTAAAGTTAATGACACTATAGAGGGATTGAGAAGAGAAAATGCCATTTGTATTAAAGGTCCACACCAGAGCATCCTCCTCACTAGAAAAATCCACAGATCTAATTAATTGGCAGATCTCCTCCCACTGTAACATCAACTCCGATCCTCATCTACATTTCTTCTAAAGGTACATTTGAGGTTTTCCTCATCCCATAGTTCAGCAATAGTGTTAGATTTCTCATTCACTATTCTATACAGCTTCCAGAATTGGATTGCCAGGCTAGAATTGCCTATCCAATTATCCTCCTAAAATTTGATGCTTCTACCGTTTCCTAGATTCCTTACGTGGTGACACTGTAAAAAAATAGTGTGGAGTCATCTCTCTATATGTACGGATGCCTACCAGGGTTTGACAGTTTGCTGAGTGGAAGCAGAAAGTCTTTTTCAGTTTTAACTATAACCTTTGGTTGAAAGGTTAAATCATCTCTCGAGACTCGATGCCCGTCATTTTCCTCTGTTCGTTATATTTACTTTCCATCAGAGAAGCGACAGCCGACGCTCAGCTTAACTCTCGCTCTATGCCATCACTTTCCCCCTTTGGTAAAGAATAATCCACTGTAACGCATTCGGGTAAAGAGTCTTTCACACTAGCGGATGCTTTTCCTTCTATCGCTGACACGTACGAGGTCACCATCCTAACAACCCTTGTTTCTTGTGATCGCCATCAGCTTTTCTCGCTAATCAGGCAGGGTCATTAGCTTTACAAGATCCTCTTCTCTCTACGTCGTTTAAAGTCTTAATCCAGCTGCTAGATAGCTACATTATTGCGGACTCCATCAGCATCCCCATAATTGGCGCATCCTCGCTCGCTTTTCATCTCGAAGTAGTGCACCCCGAATTGACGGCCTCTCCTTGCTTTCTCTCACGTCACGTCCATCGATCGCCATGCTTCCTCCCAGGATCTTTTCGTCACGTAGTTTTCGATCACCTGCCCCCGGGAGGAAGATGACGAGGATTTTCCAGTGGCCATGGCACAAGTTGCTCGTGCATGGCGTGTGTGTGAAGGTGTGCGTGCTCGTCCTGCTCCTGTGCAGCTGTGCTGCGTGCTTACTGCATGACAGGACCAGGTGACGTAAGGTGGCATGGGCCTCGGCCCTCGGCGCCTCTGCTGGTTTTGGGCCTCTGTGGCTCTGCTCTGATTGGCCCAGCCTTGTACAGGCCCATACGGTATGTAGCACATGGCTACCGTGAGGCAGTGACGCAGCCGCGCAGGTCAGCACGGTGCGGCCTGACAGCCGGGGACCAACGACTGAAAGTCTTCGTCAGGTGGGAAATGGAAAAACTTACGACGAGCCATCTCTGATAATGCTGGCTCTGATCACCGCTAGGCCCTAGGTCACTTTGACCACTGATCGAGCACGGTGCTTGTGTGGATCCACGAACGAAATTTTCAAGAACACAGTGTGTGCTCGTAGCCTCGTGCAGGGCTCCTCCTCCTCCAGATAGCCAAGTGACGGCAGTACACGACGACAGGTTGATCAAACACGTTGTGACGAGTTAGGTTTGAAGGACACGTCGAACGCACGCACATAGACTTGATTCTGCAGAATTAATTGCGGTTTGGATCGGAATTGAATCTCACATGGCTTCATTCGTGTCAAGTCATTTTCAGACGAACATGAGTAAACTGCATGCGCCCTGCTTTTTCCCGTGCTGTTTTCGTCCTTAAACAAGGAAGACTGAGCGCGCGAGTCCACTAACTAGGCTTGGAAATATCTAGAGGAAGATCAGACTATGGCTTCTCGGTTTAGGCCCTGTTTAGTTTGCAAACCTGTCACATCAAATGTTAGGACAGTAATTAAGGGTATTAAACGTGGATTAATAACAAAACCCATTTCATAACCCCCGGATAACTTCGCGAGACGAATCTAATGAGCCTAATTTGGCTATGATTAGACAACATCGTGCTACAGTAAACAATCTCTAATGGCGGATTAACTAGGCTTAATAGATTCGTCTTGCGATTTTCCGTCCATCCGTGTATTTAGTTTTATAATTAGATCATGTTTAGTTCTCCTAATATTTGATTTAGTTTTGCTACAGTAAATTTCGCAAACTTTCGCACCAAACTAAACAGGCCCTTAATGCGGTTGAGTAGTGTGTGCGCAAATTAAGTCATGGACCGAGGGTTCAATCACAAACACATATAAACTTGCAAAATTTTTTGAAAAGTAAAACTGCATTTCGAGTTAAATAGAAGAGAGAAATGCACAAAAAAGAAATATACCAGTCATTTTAGTTTTGTTCTAAGTCAAAAAAAATTTATCCAAATTCAGAAAATACACTAAATCTACAAATCAAAAGTTACTTTCATATTTCATTAAACTGACCATTAAATATTTGTTGGTTTGTGCATTTATTTGACACTTTTATATATTAATATACTTTTCTTGGTTTTGTTCAAATTTTAGATGAAATTTGACTTAGGTCAAAACTAAAACGATACATTTTTTAAAAAATGGAACGAGTACTGGTCGTTAGGGAGCTAGGCTCATCGCGTACATTTCGGAATCGGAACTGAATTCAGGCCTTGTTTAGTTGGCAAAACTTTTTAAACTTCGGTGCATTGGGAAGCGTGTGCCAAAGTTTGAAAAGTAAGTTAAAAGGAGTGTTTAGTTGAAAGTTGCATTAGGAAGCGTAAAAGTAGAGAGGGGGTACGTTTTCCAATGTGTTACTTTTGTAACTTTTTAAATTAGTTGAAGGAGATGTTTAATTGAAAAGTTGTAACTTTTCAAAAAAATTGAAGAAGTTTGGGGAACTAAACACGGCCTCAGTTGGGATTCAATTCATCGGAAGCTTCTCATTCCCGCGTTCGACAAGCCGACAACATCGTCGATCAGTTGCTCAAACACACAGTACGGCAGCTTCAGATTAAGCTGCCTGACTGGCTTCATTCATTTGACCTTCGATTCTCCCCGCGTTTAGGCGAGCAATGCAAGTCAAGCCCTGATTGATTAGATGGCTCCGACAGAATCGGCAATCAGTAGCACGGATTAAACAAAGCTGGTAGCGCGAATATATGGCAGCTAGTAGAGCTGCTAAAAACGGAACCAAATCGCGAGCCAACTCCAGATTAGATTCTGAGTGAATTAGTACCGCTGCTTCTCCATCCACTGATTGCATAGCCATGGCAGCTCCTGATTCTTCCCTGACCCTCCACGTACGGCGACGACTCCACTGGCCAGTGGCCACTGGCATCCGATGGTTGGTGGTGACTCGGTCTGATGGCGGCAACCCAACCGATGGATTACCTTGCTGATCACGCGACAGCAATTTTATTTACAACTTTTTCTTTGATCCAGTATTATGCATTATATTGATAGAGAGAAGAGAACGCAATGGAAATGCTAGGGAATAGAGAGTTGGAATTGACGTTCAGTCTCGCGCGCTGTTCTGTTGTCAGCATCTTATGGCAATGACAGAGGGCTCGGCAATATCAGCCATCTCGTTTGGACTGGCCTCACAAGTCCAACGAAAAGATTGGACAAGATCCTACTGTCTACTGATTCAATTGTTGGACTCGCTAGAGGGTTGTTGGTTCAGAATTCTATGATTTAAGGTTATGCTAGCGAAGGATTTATTAATAATTATTAAACTCCATGTTTTGATTTACAAAATAACTGCAGTAAAGGAAAATTTTGCGTGTTCGTTGGTCAGTCGTTTCCCGAGGTTTTCGCACCAAATCTTGACAGTGTTTAATTTGTGTGTTCCATTTCTCTCCAACTTTTAAGAATATCTGCTCAATTCTATATGCCGTTGAAATAACTACATTTATGTTAATACTACTATCAACATCTGCAGGACATGCCAGCAGAGGAATGATGCATGCCTCCATTAATTTCAGTGTGATTGACTGATTGGCAAGTGTTTTTTCCTTAATTTATACATACACGCGTTCAAATGATACAGTATCCTCTTCCCCGTTAGCTTAATGAACAAGATTTAGCCAGTGATGCTTCTGTCCCTTCACAACATCCAATCATGCCGTTATGACGTTATACAAATCCATCGCTTTTTAAAGCATGCGTGCTGTTTTTCTGTTAGATGACACGTAGCTTTCCCGCCTTTTTTTCTCCTCCTCCTCCTACTTTCCTTTCTACTATCCCCCTCCTGAGGAGTAGGACAGTCACTCTCCGGTGTTGTTTGGAAGCCACTTTTCAAGGGACGTCACCTCTGCAAGCCAAGCAATTGAGTGGATTTCATACCGAGACATGTCAAGGTGAAAGCCACCGGCCCTAACTTTTGAGAAAGAAAACTGAACTCACTTCAAAAGTCAAAACAAATCATTCATCCAGCTTTGAAAGTATTGCCTAAATACAAAGGGAAAATGTTGAGACTATAATTGTAAATCGCACTTGAGGATTCCCTTCGGTTTATTTATTCGTTATATTGGTTGGATCCTCGAACTTAAATTTGGTTTGTCAATTCAATGGCATAGCTGTGCCTCTTAAGTTTGTAACATTTTATTTCAAGATGAATTAACCCTTAACAACCTCAATACTCTCTTCTCATGTAAAAAAAAATACAAATGCTCCTTCCATTTCAAGTTATTAGGCACATAGTTTTCAACATCTCTGGTACTGTAAACTGAACTAACAGCTGTAAGACATAATTTTTTCTGCTTATTTATTTGTGACATTTTAAATCCTCAAACTTTAACTTTCAGTTTGCCAATTTGCAGGGTTTCCTTAATAATGTCACTTAGGATCATACCATACTTTTCCAAAACATTCTTCAACAAATAGGTCGTTTATTATATTCAAGTAACGGCAGTAATTTCTGCCCAGGTTTTCATAATAGATACTAGATCTTATCTATACTCAAAACATGCCAAAATCTCATCTCAAAGTCCAAAATGTCCCCAATAATTCATTGCTAAACAGTCGAAGTTTGCACAATAAGGCAGATGCCCAAGAAATCAATGGAAACGTAGTGATTTTTTTCCTTTTTTTCTCGGCTACAAAGGTCATTTTACTCTCTGGAAAACCTCTACTGATTAATCATGTATCATTAGTGGACCAACCCAATCAATAGGCGAATATATAGCATATCATCTTACTGGTTACAAGATTTGGTCCACAGTAGCAAAGCACCATCATTTTCCCCTTGTCCAGATGGGGGAAACAATTGGTCGCAACTAAACAACCAGAAAAGCATGATTCTCCCAATAGCCGATCCTTTGGCCTTTGCTAGTTGAGGCCAGTGCAAGCCTGCAAGGCCTTGCAGCACTTTTTATTGGCATTTTTGAAGCCATGCTAAAGCTAGCTCTAGATACCGCATTGTCAAAAGGGGAGAGAAAGAAAGGTGGGTAATCGTGTGATTGTGTCTTGTTCATATGCAGAGCGCTAGCCCTTTAAAGATTCATGATGCTTTTCTGTAGTGGGAAATGAAGAGAAAGTAAAGCATTGTTCATACTAGGATTTCAGAATCCTCTTCCAAAACTGTTCTCACTGGGTCACTGCTCAGTACCGAGGGCTAAGCTCTGCTGGATTCATACGAAGTCATACCCCAGATCTGTAGCAAGGAAACTTAAATTTATTTCTAAAAAATATTATGATTAAGTTTCAAAAGAAAGAAAAGATATTATTACGGTCCTTATGAAATGCGGTGTCTGACAAAAAAAACATAGTAACTTAGAAAAAATACAAAATATATGGTTATAAATCCTGCTGGAAATTGATAAAATTTCCATGTTGGAAATAATGCTAGTGCTAATTAAGCCGTTGGGAAATCGGGTGAATGTGGGCTAATGCGTAAATTTTGTGAAACAATTTCAGTGTTTTATAGTACTTTTTTAAAGAGAATGTTTATAGTACAGAGCATTCATCATTTTAGTATGTGTTTCTGGCTTTCTGTTGATGCCTTGATGGTTTGTAGCATTATGTTCTTTTTTTTCTGCCGACTTGTGATTAATGACGATAGCACTAAATTAAACATTGTTGGACGGCATTCAGTCTACTACTTCCTGAACGAAGTCAAAAGGAATGCAACAGAGTCGTTGCACCGACTGTTCTGAGTTTCATGTAGCTGAAATGGGCAGCGCAACGGCCGAGAAAGTAGAAATTTATTTTCTCCCTATCTGGAGACGCATGAACACAATAGTTTTTTACGGTACTCCGTACTACTCTATACTAGTGTCTAAGAAGGACTAGTATGAAAAGATCGTACGGTTCAGATTAATTATATACTACTGGAAACTTTAAATGTAGTATAGTGGTATACAGTGGGTAGTATAGTAGTATATGGGTATTTTGGGGAAAAATTATGGTGTAATTGATTTTAAAAAATCATTTTGATCCTTGATATATATTTTTGCATTTTCAATCTCTAATTTTATTTTCATCTAAGTGAAATTACTAAACTACCCCTTATTTATGGGGGTCTATACTATATACCACTCGTTGGTAGTATGGAGTACCGTAAAAGAGCTCGAACACAATGCCTTCATGCTCACTCGATCTCCCGTTTCCTCGTGGCCAGGCATGCTTTTCAGGCGAAATCTAGAAAGAGGAGACAGAGGTATCCTATAGAGTCAGAAACCCTCACTCGTCAGCAAGCCAATTGGTCCGGATAAATATATTTTTTTTGTTCTCCGGGAAGTAATTAATAATCTTCTTGTTAGGCTGGAATGAAAAAGAAAAATAGATTATATGGGGTGAGTGCTTAGAGAAAATATGGTTATTAAGTTTTCTTCATATGCTTATGGATTATAACATGGAGGTCAAACCTATTTAAACACCTATTACATTGGAGAGAGAAGTATTTGTGTGAGTGCTTAACGATTTGTCAACATTGTTTCCATTTAAGCACTCTGCCTAAAAACACCTTGAATTGAATTCTTCATGCCTATCCCTTGACACCCTTGTCTATTTCGGTTGAAATTTACCCCAAGTTCAAAGTCTTAAATTTGAGTTGACTAAGGTTGGGCAATGGCTACAATCTCTGCCTCCGTGGATGTTTTATAATATCTCAAAAAAGATTTAGTAGTGCTTTAATATTGCTCTCTTAAAGTTGTACAAGTAGCACAAATCAAGAAATATTGTTGTTAGTTTGCATAGATTAGTTAGTAGTTCTTTCATCACAAAAAGCTCACTGCACTTGTTTGATTTGTTCCTTTGCTTTTGGTAAAGCTTGATAAGTACTTGTGGAAAATACTAGTTATGTATGGAAAGACGACCCTTGTAGCAAGGCTTTGAGAAAAGACTTGTTTGATGGGCAAAGCCAAAGCGTACACACACATACCTCTTTGCTAGTATTGCTCAAACAGCGACGCGTATGGTGCCTTTTCTTCCCAGTTGATTGATCTCGGCCGGTGTAGAACGCAAAGTCCTTCAAAAATTTGGGGGCAGAAGTTGCTGATGATTGCTATAGAAGGTTCAGAAGGTGTCAGATCAAGAAGTAAAAGTTCGTTCCTGGACTAGAGAAACAAGTCTGAAAAGAAACCATAGCTTCACGACCTGCAGCTACTGCTGCCTCTGTCTACGATGCGAGCCCAAGGCCCTGTTTAATTGGGATGAAAGGGTGAAAAGTGGTGAAAAGTTTATGCATTGGGTCGCGTGCACAGAGAGAAGAAATGAACTGACACGGTTCTCAAGGTGGAAAGAGAATGAAAAGTTGGGGGAATTAAACAGGGCCCAAGTCCACTCGTGTGCCTTTGAACAGGAGCATCTAGCTTTCTAGCACTGCAATGTAAAATGAACAATGTGCGTGGAATGAGATGATGATTGACCCTGAAAGGAGACCTCGATCTTCTGAATCATGGAAAAGATTGTGATGTGAATTCAGGAGCGTAAACCAAAAGACATGCATAATTTGGGTCGTCGTCAAAGTTGGCCAAACTTTTAACAGTCGTTCGTGTGTGTTTATCAGTTAACCAATTGTGATGAAATGTACTCGATCGATTCAATTCGCCGCCACAAGTTCGAAGCGTCGATTTCCTCTTCGCTGGCCCGGAAACGTGTGGCTCAATTGCTTGCCCAACTTCTGCTACATTTATTGTGTTAAGAGAGAAAAAATCATGGGTGTACCATGCCTGATGCCCTGATAGGCCATGCTCGAAATGCAAGAAACACAGCACGAAGTCTCGGCCGATTCATAGCCTGTTCGGTTGGCTGGTGGCTGGTGGCTGGTGCTGATTTGTTGTGAGACTGAAGTACTGCTGGTTGACTGGTGGCTGATAGCTGGTACTGATTTGTTGTGAAATTGAAGTACTGCTGGCTGGTGGCTGGTGGCTGTCCGGCGTCGTCGCCGCCGGCGACCTCGAGCGTGCCGCGTGCGTGTACATGCGTACATGCATGCGGTGGAGCCATACCGCCGCACGTCGTCGTGGTGCGCGTCTCTCGGAGCCCCGTACGCAACCTCTCCAGCTCGAAGGAGGGCCCCACCGAGAGTGACGAAACGCTGACGTCGCCGGAGGAGAGCTTGAACGAGCTGCTAGCGCCCAAATCCCGAGCCCCGAGGACGCCCGGCTCCAGCAAACCGCGTCATCGGCTGGCCTGTTGACGAACGAGCACGGATACGTGGTTCACGTACGCGCTCGTGCGGTGTCGGCGGCGAGCAGCGGCCGGAGTCGCTGACCGGCGGGGCCATGCGTGGCCCATCGCCGTGGGCAGGGCACCGTCACTGGCTGACAAGCGTGGGGACGCGGAGAATATGTGCGCTAGCTCTCGCCTCCCAGCCGGGCTTTGGGGCCAGAAAACAAAGGTTTCGCCGCCGCCTTCTCCTTTGGCCACAGGCCCACACACCGGCCAGTGCCCCCCGCCCGGGCGGCAAGCAAGTCACTCTCGGCACAGCTCACTAGCTCACTGAGTGATGTTATATTAGAGCGTCAACTGCAGAGCTCATCACTGAGCCTCTTCGCTTGGCTTATCAGTCACCAGCCAGCAGTACTTCAGTCTCACAACAAATCAGCACCAGTCACCAGCCTACCAGCCAGCCAGCAGTATTTTTCTCTCACAACAAATCAGCACCAGCCACCAGCCAACCGAACATGCTGTAATTTGGCGCCATGATGAAAATTAGAGAAGTATACATGTTTATTATGAGAATATTATTTATAATTTTTTACAACTATTTTATCAGTAAGTTAACGAGTGCATGGAATTGGATGGATAGAGACGACGTATTTTCGTAGAACGTGCGCTCTCCACCGTCCAATTTCACTCATCTGCTGATGCAGGCTGTGGTCCTCGCCGAGCACCACCTTTTCTTCTCGCAGCCACACCACACCAGCTGCGCGAGGAAGAAGAAGGCATTGACCCCGGCTACTGCCGCTACACACTACACTCACGCATAGTCGCGCTGGTGTGAATTGACCATGGAAGGGAAGGGAAAGGGGACTTCCCATGCCGGCCAAACCGTAGCAGATGCATCTATCCGAGGCACGCAGCGTCAAGTGTCAACCGTCCACTGCAGCCCGGTCCGGTCATGGCGAGCTGCCTAACCTGCCGCCTCTCAAGTACTACTCTACTGTACTCCCCGTACCCTACACCCTTTTTTGACTCTCCACACATGGCACCACACACATGCAGACAACCCCCACACATGCCCAACACGCCATCTACCACAGATACTCCAACTCCTATATTGCCATATAGTACTGCTCAAACACCAAAAGGCAGAAGGATCATGCATGCTTGTTGCTTGCTTACAGGTTAATTACAACCCTCAGAATCTCACGTTCTACTATGCATCTCGAGGGTTCATGACAGGGCATGAAGAACAGGATGAGCTATAAAACGTAGCGGTACGGTGCCTGGAGTATAATACCCCATTCCTCTTTCGGGAGGAAGAAAGGAACAAGCCGATCGGGCGAACCACTCCTTTAGCCGCTTCTGCAGCTTTCCCGCTCCGAGACGCGGTTTGGTCTGATCATCCGAAAGCATCTCGGTCCACACCTGCCACCGCCGCCGTGGCCACCGAAGCGCCTAGCTGGCCGCCACCACCACCACCTTTCTCCCTGCTGCTTCAGCTAGACGTGCTGAGAGAAGGAATGTACGGAGGAGCCCATGAGGCCATGACATGTATTTAAACCCCATCCTCCCTTTGTCCTCGACGATGGGTGCTCTGCGTTTCATTCCTCTCCTCGCCGCGAGCAAGCAAACAAAATGGGTATGAATTATTGAGCGCCACACGCAGCGTGAGAGTGAGCGAGAGGTTAAATATGACCGTTGGGATGGCCAAGGGAAAGGCGCAAAGCAAAAGTGCAAAACCGCGTGATCGAAATGGCCACTGGGAATGGTTTATGGTCCACTGGAAGTAGTACGTTGAACCATTTTCTTGTGGAATTTGCACGCCACGGACAAAACCCTTGATACTCAAAATTTGATGCATGGACTCTAGTGTTCGTAGTCCAGCATTCGCGAAAGAGTGGACTACTTCCGTCCCAAATTACTTGTCACTAGTCTATCAACTCGTGCTCCCGCACAGGCTAATAATTTTAGGAGAAATAAGTATTAAAAATTCATAAAAATATGGGCCCATAGCCAATAGTAAAAATTATTTAGCTTATACTCTCCGTAAATATTACATATCTTTTATCACTTTGCATCACAATTATTTATGTGTTTAGCTGAGCTCTTAATTTGAGCTTCATGATTAACATCAAAATTAGTATTATCATAGTTTACTCCATACATGTATACATGTGTACATAGTCTACATGATGAAACACATCATCAATAATTGCATATATGATAAAATAAATTATTT
Source organism: Alloteropsis semialata (assembly GCA_004135705.1). Lineage (NCBI taxonomy): Eukaryota > Viridiplantae > Streptophyta > Magnoliopsida > Poales > Poaceae > Alloteropsis > Alloteropsis semialata. Next base: position 53,269,720 of record CM014273.1, read on the forward strand.
TTCATATTAACAATAGTAGAAATATGTAGTTTGAAGTTATATATACTGGCGTAGTCCAAAAACATTTAATGGTATAAATGGTAATTCGTGTTTATAGTTTGAGCTACGTATTTAACATCGAAACATGTGTCACATTTATACCTTAAGTTAATGTTTTAATTTTTGTATTAACAAATATTTATAGAAAAGTATTTAGAAACATATATTGGTGTAATTTCTACATTAACAATGATTTATGTAGGTTATTTTTAATAATTGCATATGCATATAATTTATATGTAAATGTAGAGGGTTATTTTAAATTATTTTATAATAGCATAGTTGGGTAATTTGGATGAACATTAGGGGGTTATTTTAGTTCATTTTTTATGCAGACATAGGTAATTTAGCTATAGATTTAGGGGGTTATTTTAGACCATTTTTATAATGGCAAAAGTATGTAATTTTTAGAAAATATATTAAATTCAATGGATTTGATGGTTTGAGTCTACGGATTGATGGCTAGATGTTTCTAATTTTGATGAGAATTTCTACAATCTATCTTTTTCTCTAGCACGTCGCATGAGGATTAACGTGGAGGTTTCAAAAGAAGTCTCATTAAAATTGTTGATTTTCTATTTATAAAGTTTAAGCATTCATTTTATTCAGAAAGTTGTAAATATAAGAAAAAGACAAGTCGCCACTAAAGTCTAACAAAGTAAGTCGCAAATAAAATAAACTGTACTTACATAATTTTTGAATAAGACGAGTGGCCAAAGTCAGAAACATAAATCAACTGTGAGAATTATTTCGCGACGGAGGGACTTATCAAATTTGAGTGCATGTGGTCAATGCCACTATGACAACTGTTAAGTACCCGAACCTCTTTGGAGACAACCACACGTATTCCTCCGTGGTGCTAAATTTCAATATTAAGAAAAATCGTACGCCACCCCCGTCCAAATAGCTTAAGTAGGATAATTCTCGTACACATATTCGAGAGCTCCACTCCTGAGTCCGGAGACGAGAACAGAACGAAATATCATGCCTAGCTAGAACCTGAGCCGTGGCGACAGGCCATCCACCGCGACAGAAACCATACCAGCCCAACGCCTAGCACAAGACACAAGAACAAGACCCGGCGCCGGCGGGGTCAAGAGACCATCACACTGTACATCGATCTCTCACTTTCACCACCTCACCAAACCCTCTCGTCGATCGACGAGCTAGCTACACGCCCGCGCCCTCCGGCCGTGTCGCCGTGCCCCGTGCGTGTGTCACGAGAGCCCCCCCTGACGTCTAACGACCTCGACAGCGATCCGTGCGCCCGGGTTAAGTGCGAGGCCGCGCGGGCACCAGATGTTCACCGGCGCGGCGGCGAGCAGGACAAGGACGGCGACGAGACGGAAAACAACCGAGACTATTTGCCGAAAGGGACGGTGGAAATGCTGGAGGTGTTACGCGCCCCCGGCATCGCGCGCGCGCCCCGCGCAGGCTCCCGGCCGGCAGCGACGGTGGCCGGGGTGGTCGTTGCGGTGGCGCCGTCGGGGCTCCGACACTCCGAGCTTAGCCGCGGCCAGATCGGCAAGTTTTTACTATTTATCCGTCACATCGAATATATAGACACTAATTAGGGGTATTAAATCTGAATTAATGATAAAACCTATTTCATAACTCCCGGGTAAATTCGCAAGACGAACCTATTGAGCCTAATTAGACCATGATTAGACAACGTCGTGCTATAGTAAACAATCTCTAATAACGAATTAATTAGGCTTAATAGATTCGAAATTCAATTTACATGCGAATTATGTAATTAATTTTTAATTAATACCTGAACACGACATCCTATTTTACAATTCAACGAGTTTCACTTTCCGAATAAACAAGGCCGACGGAGACCGGAGGCGAGCGAGCAGCCAGCGTTGAAAGCATTGAATGCTCGTAATTTTTTTCCTTAATCCCGTTGGGAGATTGTGACACGTATCGGCTGCGTGAAAGCCCCCGGCATTGTGAACGTGAGGTGGATCCGCTTCCGCTGGGTTGGTATTGGTCGGTAGGTCGTTAATTTGTTCCTTCACGGGGGGTCACGTTCACGTATGTACCTTTCATGGACTTTACTTTTACTTGCTGCTATGCTTCTGGCGTGGAAAATGACCGCGGATATGCATGTCGTAATGTGCAAGATACATCGTCTTCATCTAGTCTCGTTTTTGGCCGGGCGCTTGTTGGTCGTCAGATACTAGTATTTAAAGTTTAGACGGCAGGGAATACGTATCCATGTCTGATAGCTGTGGATTAACTAACAGAAGTACTAGTATTTAACGTGAACTAACCGGCCGATCACGGACAAAAAGATGATATATATATAGCTAGACTAGAGGCCGGAAATAACTAACCCAACCCGGCACATTTCCAACTCTCCTCGCGCGCGTTCTCTCCTCTCCATCGCTTGGCGACGCAGCCAGTCGCGAGTCATTAATAAACAACACGAAAACGAGCGCGTGGTTGATTAAGCAACCGCACGAGGCGAAATGAAGCAACAACGAACAGAGCAGCATCATCGAGACTACGAAAGGAACTGAAAAAAAGCAACAAATCAAAAGCGCTATCAGCTAGTCTGATCATCAATCATTGCGCTGGTTGGGCGTGGGTGGCCAAATGCGCGTGTGACCTGACCGAATGCCAAATATGTTTACATGCTAGTAGCTGGTAGGGCTAGAAGTACGTGTTTATCAAAGCGCTGCCATTAACAAACATAAGCTTCGGAGTGCGGCGACGGTTGAGCCTCAGAGCCTGCGGGGTGCGAGAGAGACGAAGCTTCGGAAACGGAAAGGGGGTTCCATTCGCGTCGCGGCACGGCACGCTTGGGTTTGGGCTGGGTGGTTCGCTCGGCCGAACAAACGATGATCGGGGACGGGGAGGATCGAGGAGGCCGGAGCGCCGTCGCCATCCGGCATCTCGGGCAGCGCCCGTCCTTGTTTGTGTTGTGCGCGCGGGGTCCGGTGGCCGAGCCGGGCAGGGGCGCCCCGCTTCGCTTTTGCGCGCGCGACGGGGAGGGACCCCGGCGGCGGCTTGATCGGCCTAGTTGGGCAAAATATCTATCTCCTCGCGTCTCGACTAATTTGCTCGTGCCAGTGCCACACTCCCTGCTGGCTGCTGTTACTGCTGGTAGGAACGTTGTGTGCAGTGGATTCCGGGGCAGACAAGCCAGACAGACCGGTGGCAACAGAGGTGGCCAATTAACCACATTTGTCAAGACATCGATCTGTGCAAGTAACAGTTCCAGTGCACAAAAGGTTCTCGGGCCATGTTTAATTTCATAAGTTTTTTCTATTCATCACTATTTATCAAATATTAGGACACTAATTAAGAGTATTAAATGTGAATTAATGACGAATTAATTAGGTTTAATAGATTCGTCTCGCGATTTTTCGTCCATCCGTGTAATTAGTTTTATAATTAGATCATATTTAGCCCTCGTAATCTTCAATTTAGTTTTGCTACAGTAAATTTCCTAAACTTATCTTGCTGAATTAATCAGGGCCTCGATCCTCCCTCGCTTCATCAACTGCAGCGTTCGTCCCTTCTCATTTCTCATACGTTCCGTACGTGCGTGGACCTTCCCGGCTGCCTGTCCCCCCACACGGCCACACCCCGCCAGCTCTGCTCCCTTCCATTTCCTGACTCTCCTCCGATCCAACCCCAGCCGTCTGACGACCCTTTCTCCCGGGATTAACCCTTCCCTTTTCTTCGGTCAAATCCATCCATCAGCCACCCATTCCTAAATCCCATCCGCCCTTCGATCCTTTCCTCCCGCCTTCCTCTTCCTCCCTCCCTCCCTCCCTCCACGGTTTACTCCTTTTGCCATTTCTCTATTCGTTTTGCCCCCAGCCCCCACGGCCATGGACCCCAACCGCCAAGTCACCTAACCTCCAACTCCGACGCGGCCGATCGCTCGCTTACATATAAGGCCCGCGACGCCCCCCGCAGACTGGACAGCCCACCACACTCCACTCTCTCCCTCTCCCCCTTCCCCCTCCCGGCCCCGACTCCCACCGCCGACCAACCGCCGGGTGCCGCCACCTGCTACGTACGCGCACGTATCACCAACCTTCCTCGACCCACCGGCTCCCCATCCTACTGCGCCTACGCGCGCTGCAAGCTCCGGCGAGCCAGCGAGCTCCACGTCGTCGTCGTGCGGGTCGACGGCCATCCGTCCCCGGCCATCACCGCAGCCGCCGCCCGGATCGGAGGCCCTGACTGTGACTGGCCAGTGCATGCGAAGGTTGTGCCAGGTGGGCTAAGCAGCAGCAGCATCAGCAGTGGCATTTTTAGAGGCGGCGATGAGGATCACGATGGGCGGCGGCGCCACCGCTGCTGCTGCGGCGGCGGGATTGTGGCTCCGGCCCGGCCGCCTCGGGGAGGTCCTCGCTGTGGCGGTGCTCTTCGCGTCGGCGCTGTCCGTGGCGACGGGCGCCGAGACATCGCCGTCGCCGTCGCCAGGGCCGGCGGCGGCGTCTGCGCGGCACGACTACGAGGACGCGCTGCGCAAGAGCCTGCTCTACTTCGAGGCGCAGCGGTCGGGGCGGCTGCCGCACGGCCAGCGCGTGGCGTGGCGCGACCACTCCGGCCTCACCGACGGCCTCGAGCAAGGGGTACGTCGTGCTTCTCTCTCTCGCCGCGCCATAGCAGCCGCATCCAATTCCTTCCCTTCATCCTGAAGCACGCCGATCACGACGACGACGGTGACTGACGGATCTCGATATATCGATCGGTGTCTCTGAGCAGGTGGATTTGGTGGGCGGGTACTACGACGCCGGCGACCACGTGAAGTTCGGCCTGCCCATGGCCTTCACCGTCACCATGCTCTCCTGGACCCTCCTCGAGTACGGCGCTGACGTCGCCCACGCCGGCGAGCTCGCCCACGCGCTCCAGTCCATCAAGTGGGGCACCGACTACTTCATCAAGGCCCACACCCAGCCCGACGAGCTCTGGGCCGAGGTAATTAATCACTAGCAACTCCCATCTGCATGAATCTCTTCATTAACTAACTAATCACCAATCTGCGGTCAGAGTCAGAGCGACCAACATGCATCCTCCTCCACAGCCAGTCATGGCTGGCAAAAGCAAATAAAAAAGTATAAAAAAATCCAAAGAAAAAAAGGCATCGAGGGAACATTTGTTAGGTGGCTGCTAGCGGCCAAGCTGCGGCTCGAGGACGCGCAAATCTCACACGCTCCACGATTGCGCTTCCACATGGGGATTAGCTAGCAAATCTCTTCTTTTTTTCGATCGATTTCCGGCGGCGGCTCTGACTCCGACAATGTGTGTGACGGAGCTATGCTTGCTATGATTGACCATGGTGTCTGTACGTGCATCCAGGTGGGCGACGGCGACACGGACCACTACTGCTGGCAGCGGCCGGAGGACATGACGACGTCGCGGCAGGCGTACAAGGTCGACCGCGACCGCCCCGGCTCCGACGTCGCCGGCGAGACCGCCGCCGCCATGGCCGCCGCCTCCATGGTCTTCCGCGACCACAGCCCGCACTACGCCAGCCTCCTCCTCCACCACGCCGTCCAGGTACGGTATGCTTCGCCACTGCTGCTGCTCATGATTTGACGGCAGTAACTTTATTTACTATTAATAGTTAATTAATTAATCACCGCTGCTGCTAATGATGGCCTGGTCGGGATTAGTTACCGCGTCATGCTCGGTACCTGATCAGCTGGTCCCTGATTGGCTCAGAACTGACCAGAGAGCTAGCTGTTGTTGCCGTGTGGAATCTGACATCGCGCCGCCGCCGGCCGGCCGGTCGGAGCCGCACGATTTTTCCCTGGTTCCCACGCGTGACGTGCCGTGCCGTTGCCCTGCGCACGTGCCAACTTGTCAACGGGTCAAGACGGGGTTTGAAAACTCTGAACCCCCTGTCGGTCCAGGGAGGCCGCCATGTGGGCCCCGCGGGGGTTTAGATTTAGGGTCGTAAGGAATCACGTAGCATGTTACTATCAACGGTTAGGTAAGCCGCGCACCAATTAGCGAAGGCGCTTAACGTAACCACCACATTCTATCACGCTGTGGTCGATCGAGATATATCTCTGATCCTGCAGATTATAGCTGGCCATTACAACGGATCAGCAGCGATCGATGACGACGACAGATGGGCGATGATCGATGATGGAAAAGATCGTGTCGTGCAGGGAGCGAGGCCAGATCGAGGAATATTAGTTAGTTGGCTGGCTGGTTGGTTAGAGATTAGTACTGGCGTGAACAGTGATCAGCACTGATAGCCTCGATCGCCCAGCTCAGCTCCCATCATGTCATGTGGAGGCTAACCCTGATGTGTTACTGTACTTGCAGCTGTTCGAGTTCGCGGACAAGTACCGTGGCAAGTACGACAGCAGCATCGCGGAGGTGAAGAGCTACTACGCCTCCGTCAGCGGCTACCACGACGAGCTCCTCTGGGCGGCGCTCTGGCTCCACCGCGCCACCGGCCGCGCCGCCTACCTCGACTACGTCGTCGACAACGCCCACGCCTTCGGCGGCACCGGCTGGGCCATCACCGAGTTCAGCTGGGACGTCAAGTACGCCGGCGTCCAGATCCTCGCCTCCAGGGTACGTCGTACGCGCCATGGTCACGGCGACCTCATCGGTTCCAGCTTTATTTTCAGAGGTGGAAGAAAAGAGTGATGGATCGCTGACGGTTGTGTCTGTCTGTTGGATGTTTCAGCTGCTGCTGAGCGGGGAGCACGCGGCGCGGCACAGGGAGACGCTGGAGCGGTACAGGGAGAAGGCGGAGCACTACGTGTGCGCGTGCCTGGGCCGGAACGCGGCCGGCGGCGCGGACGCCAACGTGGAGCGGAGCCCCGGCGGGATGCTGTACGTGCGGCAGTGGAACAACATGCAGTACGTCACCAGCGCGGCGTTCCTGCTCTCCGTCTACTCGGGCTACCTCTCGGCCGCCGGCGCCGCCGGGACCGCCGTGTCCTGCGCGGGCGGCGGGGGCGCCAGCGCCGGCGAGGTGTTCGCCATGGCGCGGTCCCAGGTGGACTACGTGCTGGGGAGCAACCCGCGCGGGATGAGCTACCTGGTCGGGTACGGCGCCCGGTTCCCCGCGCGGGTGCACCACCGCGCCGCCTCCATCGTGCCCTACAAGCACAGCAAGGAGTTCATCGGCTGCGCGCAGGGCTTCGACGACTGGTTCGTCCGCAAGGGCGCCAACCCCAACGTCGTCGTCGGCGCCATCGTCGGCGGCCCCGACCGCCGCGACCGCTTCCGGGACCACCGCGAGAACTACATGCAGACCGAGGCCTGCACCTACAACACGGCGCCCATGGTCGGCATGTTCGCCATGCTCAACAGGCTGGCCCGGGAAGAGGCGGCGTCGGCGAGCAGCAGCAGCAGTAGTCCTGCCGCGGACCAAAGTGTAAATAGATAGTGATACAGAGTGGGGCTTGTACAATTTTGCCCCTATTCTTTTGTTCATTCTTTCTCTAGATGTGGAGGCGCTCTCTTCACAGGAAATTATTTGTATACGAGGAGAAGAAAAAAAAAGATAGGCGGGGGTATTTGGCAAAGCAAATGTAAATTCCCTCCCCGTAAATATAAGAGGAAAAAAAGGAATAATCTCTTAGTTTATCTCATTCAGTGGTTACTATGTGATATCTGCTTTGCATTCCAAATCATTGCAGCTCGTGCACGCAAATGATCACAGAATCTGGTAAAGGGCACCAAACAACTTCAGCACAGCGCAGCACCACCAGCAATCTAATATTCTTTCCTTCAAAAGAATCTAATATTCTGCCGAGTACTAAATCTTTATAAGCAACAATTAGTGTAATACCCTGTAGCGTACTCTGAATAAATCAATGGAAAAATGTCTGAAGTGTGTTAGGCTTTTTTACTCTGACGATGCAAAGGAGACCTCTTTAGTCTTTATTAGTCGAGCTGCAAAGCGTGCAGGGTGGCGTGTTCGGTGTACTGAAAGTGGCCATTCTTCAACCAGCTTATGACGAGCATTTTACTTTTAAAAAAAAATTCAACCCTGCCTGTCTCTACTTAAATGGAGATCGGAAAGGATAATTCCACGCGCTTCATGAAAAGCCAACACCGACAGCCGATCAAGTGGCCGTGCGCATCTGTTTTCTCCCACGGCCTATCCGGGCAGAGTTTCAGCATGTCTGAGCCCAGGAAATAACAAATCCGTGTCATGTTCTCCCATTGTTGCTCAAACAAATTAGCTCCCACTTGAGATGTCACCAAAGCATCTTTTCGATGTTCTGCCTTTGTCTCGTGCTGATTTCGACGCGCCTCTTAGGGGCTAGGGCTCAGGAGTAGGACTGTTTGTTGTGGAAGATGAATTAGTCCGCTTCAGCCTATTTTTCAAATGCATGTGTGTTGGTTTAGTGATTTTAGAATGGGTTGGCCCATCACTCCCTAATTTCTCGTAGACAAATAAATAGTATAACCACATGGGTTGGGCCCATCCCACAAAAAAAATTTATGAAATCAACTCATGATGGATCACATCACCTCACCCAGTATGAGATAATTTGATTTCTTAAACAAGCACACAATGTTACGACCACTGGCGAGTATTCGTTATAATCAGAAGTAACGGAACGCTGCAAATTAAAAGACAGAACATAGATAAAAATTGTTACTGATAGTCTGATACTAGGCGTACAGCTAAAAATTCGAAACTCTTTCTGGGCCTTCCATAGATAATGCTATTTTCGTTTCCGTCCAATTGCCAGCCCGGCCCATTTATTCGCCATCGCCATGTAAAGCCCAAACGATGCTGAACCGAGAGCTGGAATGCTCTCTCCTCTCTAAGTTACAAATAGTGGGTCTCAAAAAAACAGTTACGAATAGCGGCCACCGAACGTGAAATTCAGCACGTGGTATCAAGATGCCCGCACAGGATATTAGAATGAGAACTGAGGCGCAAAGCTGGACAAAAATGGAGTAAAACAACATCGTCATAGCCTGACAACGCAAGCTAAGAATGATAGTCCCAGATACACAAAATCCCAAAGGCAGGGACATAAATATGCAGATGAGAACATCAACAATAGAGACCATAGATTACCTATATTTCTATAAACAACTCATCCGAGTCCCAGCGACCTGTGAACACAATGTTCATGCAATCACCCGACTCCACTACCTCGCAACCTCTAGTAGCCGACCCGGAATACGCTCCTCCAATAACTGATGACAAACAGGGCGTGTGCCATGCAAGAATACATGTTCATGGATACCAATCAGCACGATTAGTATTTTGGTGGCGCTGGTGGCAACCGGTTCGGCGTGCGTCGGCTGCCGGAATTGGCACCTGCGCTCACATCCCCATTCTCGTAGCGCCGGCTGCGACCATCAGCGCTTCTCGACCTTGATTCACTGTTTGAGCTAGCAGGAGCAGGCCCATTGGATGCAGAATCGAAGGCAGACCTCCAGTCCTCACCTGGGCGGCTGGGTGTTCGAGGGCTCTCTGCAAATGATAGTTTTGGATGCATTACTAATTGATCCATGTAAAGAGGGAGACCAAATTCTAAATTTCTATTTGATCCAGTCGTCCATACGTACCAGACAGGAATCATAGGCAAGAACATTCAAAGGACCTATTTGGTTTAGCAAAAATATGCCTCCAAATGACCGACCTTGACCATATGGATTATTTATTTAGCTAAAGCAAGTTTTGAGTCATGTAGCATGTCTAAGCTGACTTCTTAACATTATTTTCTTATATACTTGACTTCCTAACATTGGTTAACATAATTACAAGCCTGGTATCTGCACTTGTACTACCTTATCAAGTAATAATCACCGGCTAATTTTCTATATGCAGCTAGAAATCATGAGAAACTGACTTGCCTATCATCAAAGTTACCACCGGTACCGGACAGTATATTATCTGTCATTCTAATTAAGCACCTAAGCATAGTTGCCAAAATAACAGAAGGGGAAGAAAGTTAGGCTATTGCACTTGCTGTTGTTAGCTTACCAGCTTCAGAGGCGTCGTTAGAATAAGAGGAAACAGATGCCCTGTTGTCATGGATACTGAGTTGACGAGTAAGTTTTGACAGGAGAGATGACTGTTTTTGGTACTTCTCCCTTCTGCGCTTAGCATTATGGTCTTCTTGGAGAAGCTCTTCAATCTTAGCATTGGTATGCCCACTGGTAGAGAAATTATTGAAAATTACCAAAGCTATTCAAAATGTACTAAAAATAATAAGCCATACAAAACATATGGCAACCATCCTTGATTAGAAATACTACCAAAGAAGAGATGATACATCTCAATTAAAAAGGAAAAAATTACTTTCTTAGTTTGGAACCATGCTGTACAGATAAAAATCAGGAATTCTAAACAGCCGTTGAGTCAGAATCCAGATAACAGGTCTAGGAGACAGTGTACTGCTGTGTTCAAGTGTATGTCAGCATTATTTCCTTGAATGGCATATTGCTGCAATATTTCTTATTCTAAATGAAATGTGGGACTATGAAGCTATTATGCCTCAAACAATCTGTTAAGTGTGGTTTCAAGATAAGGAAATGGATAACATATACTCCCTATTGTTAAAAATGCTTGAAACATTTTTTACATTGGCATTTGAGTATAACGTAGATGAGGAAATGAATATATATATTTAGTTATATTGTCTAATATTTATGGTATTATGAACAAAAATCTACTCATGGCTCTTCTATTTCGAAACTAAATATCTTATAGGGTATTACTGATAGTGAAAGTTCCAACTGTTGCATCTTGTCCATAATGTCAAGTATTTGAGACCAGAGGGAGTATTTAATGTACATAACATCAACCTTATTGAGCTGTATAGCTGGTTAAGCATGTCCTCCTTTGCTTTCTCCACTTGGCAAAGCACAATAGCCTAATAAGCACAGAAAAACAATGGAAAGTTAGAAACAAATAACAAGGTTGTATAAACTGAATGATGCTAAAATATAAACCTTTGGAACATTTGCTGCAAGACTATTCAAAACAGCCTCAACATAGCCACGAACTTCTTGAGACATCCATCTAAGTTCTTCTTCTGGATCAGCAGGTCTCCGTGCCATAGTATCCTTCGAAAAGTGTATGATCATATATTAGTTTTTGTAGATGGTCAAGGGAACAGCATCTGTATTAACACTTCCAAACATATTAACAAGGGAACCTCAAATTACATGATGACACACCTAATAAACGTATACCACAGATAGTTACAAATGCAACCCGACCGTATATAATCTAAAACTTACCAAGGAGCCATCAGAGTGGCTTTGCCTCATTGAACCACCCTCAGTATTTGGACCCTTGAAAGAACCCCCTTTGCTCTGAATAACAGCTTTGATCTTATTTACCCACTCAACCTTGTCAGCCATGTTCTCAGCCTTTAACACAACAGCACTGTGAGCTGCAAATTTTAAACCAACCAATTATATATGTATATGTAAATAAAAAGAATCATTAAGTAAACATCATGCTGCAACATCTGAAAGGGGATCAACCTTTGAGGACTGTTTTGTACGCGATCCTGTTAGTTATCTTAAACACAAGACTCGGAGTTTTTTCTGGTCCATTTGCCTTTTTTGAATCCTTTGAACTTTTAGAAAGTTCTTCTTCCTCTACCTCCTCAAGGTTGCACTCCTGCAAAAGAATACAGCTTGCAGCTTAAGTTGCCAAAGCAGTCCATCTTATAATTTTTGTGCTTACATCAAGCCATGTTTTGCAAGGTCAGTATATGTTTCTACTAGGGTCCAGTCCATGAGGAAAAAATTGTTGGAAGTCATAATGAAAAATTATGCAGCCATATACCATTTCAGTGAGTAATTAACACAGAATATAAATGCAAAAGCCATGCACACCTCAAGAGTGATGACACCACGAAAATGTCTCTCCTCTTGTTTCTTTGTGTATCCGAGCTGATACAGAAAAACACACAGTGAATACAATCACCCTCCAGAAATCAAAGGAGTACCATAAAGTACAATAATCAACAAGCACTAAGGAAAATTTGAAAAACAGAAGGGCATCCTCATAACTTAAGTAATCAAACAGATCAAGAGTTGGAAAAATATTCTGGAGAACTAATCAACCTTTCCGCTCTTCTCATTAAGAACAAACCACCTTTTGCTCCACCCATTAGTTTTTGCACTTTTCTTTAAGAGGTAACCTGCAGAGGAAAAGAAAAATATGCTTATAGCTTTATTTGTTAAATCGGTCAGATGCATCCACTACAATGACCATGGTCGAAGTAGTTCTTAAGGAGAGCAGTTGTGATGATGTACAATTTAATCCAACAGACTAAATAAGTAAGGCCTCAAAAATATTAAATTAAGTAAGTGCGTACTGCGTACCACGAGGATGCAGTCAATTTGTGATGAGGGATAATAGAATGTTAAAGAAAGATCTTATGTTTAGAAACCGGCTTAGCAGAACGTTGCCTTGAACAAGCATAACATTTGATAATGTGTTTCTATGACCTAACTTAGGCGCAGAAATATTAAGTGCCATACCTGCAGTAATTTCACCAGCAGAACCAGCAACCTGCAAATTCGATCCTTCTTTTTTGTCTTTATCTTGCTGACCAGATTTGTCTTTCATTGATTTTAAGCTGCCACCACCTTGCTCGGAGTCTGTTTGGGGACTCGAGGCCTATAATAAACAGTTTATCAGGATGTACTTTAAGTCAACAAAGTCAATATGAACTATGCACCTGTAACAATCCAAAGAAAGATAGCATTTCTAATGAAACAAGTGTGCAACACAGCAAAGATAAACACAATACCCTCTTCGACGTGGACTGTTCAGCTTCTTGTGTTTTCTTAGAAGATCGATTTTTTAACTCATCCTCACGACGCTGCCTTTCCATTCTGCCAATATCAGACAAAAAAAAAAGGACAAGGATCAGTACTCAATAAATGTCATGATGAAACTAGGCGTTGCTTAAGCAAAATAATGGACAGTTTAGTTTACAACAAACATCAATTCAGTACATTTACACATAGAGAATATGTATCTTTCCCTTTTTCTCAATCCAACCGTGACCGATTAGGGAGGATGGATAGAGAGTTCTCTGGTAGTGACCGGTATCTGCAAATGCCACCATCACCTGATACGTCTTAGATCTGAGTTCCTTTCATGCTTGATGATTTGTCCTGTGTTGTTCATAGATTTCCCACTGCATCCCACTCCAATCCCGAGGAACACAACCGATCCGGTCGATAGGGAGAGGAGCTTAGTTGTGGCTAGAGAGCCATGGCCCCTCTTGCACCGGAGAATCTTTTTT